>JASPKZ010006086.1:1077500-1671942 GCA_030220185.1 Diploptera punctata
AGAACCAATTAAATTACATTTTCTCAGACTAATTGTAATTTTGTAGTTTTCATATAATAGTAATAATAATAATAATAATAATAATAATAATAATAATAATAATAATAATGCTTTATTTATTCTGGCAGAGTTAAGGCCACAAGGCCTTCTCTTCCACTCAACCAGCACAAATACAAATAAATATTTGACAAATATAGATATACACTATACTAATTATAAACAGTTAAAGATAAATTAAATGTAGCAATGTAAATGTTATGTACAAACAACATTTTATAGAATAATAACAATAATAATACTTACGATAATAATAATAAAATAATAATAATAATAATAATAATAATATAAATATAATATACGAGAAACACCAATTAATATATATACCTTACTGTTACTAATCTACTTAAAACTTACCGATTTCAGCTGTTTTGAGGAATTTATTTTATTCCCATTTCATGAAGATTGCTAAAGATTTTAACCTAACTGGCTCTATCGGTCTCAAAGAATGAGGTGTGAGAATAACATTAACTATGATTTGAGGGAAGTAGATTATACAGGTAATTGGAAAACATTGGCTCAGGATAGGGATATATGGAGAGCTTGTGTCCGCGGGGCCATGAACCTACGGGTTCCATAGTACCAGTGAGTTAGTTTTCATACCGACAACAAAAAACAACCGAAATTCCATGAAGATAACTGTAAAATCATAACCAGACCTCGTTATTGTAATTAAGATCCATTGATTTTCAGGTTTCTTACATATATTATAAAAACAACTTTTTGGATTTGACCGAATCATCTTTCTCTCTCTCTCTCTCTCTCTCTCTCTCTCTCTCTCTATATATATATATATATATATATATATCTCACACTATTATATAGGGTGTATATAACATTTAGGGTCAAATTTATACATATAAACAGGAAATTGGAAATCATATAACAGAGGGATTTACTATTACAAAAGGTGTAAGGTAAGGTTGCAGTTTATCTCCTAGTCTATTCAAAATTTATCTCGAAAGAGTACTAAGAGACTGAAGGAAAAAAATGTCAAAAAACGGGCATACCAATCCAAAATACACATGTATATTCACTAAATTTTACAGATGACCAGGTATTAATAGCACAAGACCACGATGACATAGAATATATGGCTAAAAAACTAAAAGAAGATTATGAAAAATGGGGACTTTATATAAACATTGAGAAAACTAAATATCTGTGTATGGGAGAAGAAATGGAAAATATAAATTTCAACAATGGAGAAGAACTAAAACCTAGTATTGAATGCACTTATTTAGGAACAAAATTAGACCATTCAGGCGATAGCACAGTGGAAATGAAGAATAGAATCGCACAAACAAAACAAACAATAAATAACTCTGTTTGGTGGAGCAAAAATATTACAAAAAATAGAAAATTACAAATATATCAAACCATAATTCAGAGCATTTTAACATACGGTGCTGAAGTCTGGCAAATTCCTACCAGGGAAATGAAAAGAATTTTAAGTACAGAAATGAATGTTTTAAGAAGATCAGCTGGAAAATTTATGATGGATAGAATACGAAATAAAGAAATAAGGGAAATTATGGGTGTACAAGAGGAGCCGGGCATCATAGACATTATAGAAAAGAAAAGATTACAGTGGTTTGGTCATGTCAAAAGAATGCCAGAGCAAAGATTGCCTAAAATTGTTACAGAATGGATCCCAATAGAGAGGAGGAAGAGAGGATAACCGAAGAAAACTTGGATAGAAGGGGTATAAGCAGCTATGAATATCAGAGGATTGGAGGAAGATGAGTGGATGGACCGAGAGGAATGGCTTTTGGTTTCCGGAAGACGGCGGCAGCTGTCATGATATCGGATGCTGATGGAAACTGCTTTTTTATAAGTAGAAGGATCTAACCGGTGTACGAATGTGTATTTCAGAACTCGCGAAATGTTGAGCTTAGGAGAGGACAGATCATTAAAGTCACAAATAGTTCTAGAGGGTTTTGAAAAGATACTAGCAGAATTTTAAATATGCCGGTGTAAAAACCCATCATCATCATCCGGTATCATAATAGCTGCCGCCGTGTTCCGGAAACCAAACGATATTCCTCTCTGTCCATCCATTGATCTTCCTCCAATCTTCTGATAATCATAGCCTCTTGCACACCTTTTATCCATATATTCTTCGAGCTTACTTTCATCCTCCTTTCCATTGGGATCCATTCCATAATAAGTTTAGGCAATCTTTGCCCTGGCATTCGTTTGACATGGCCATACCACTGTAATCTTTTTTTTTCTATAATGTCTATGTCGCATGGGCTAATGGTCAGCGTTCCTGACTACTAGTGGAATGCAGGCTTTCACGGCCGGTAATCATGGTAGTAAAAGATTCCGGGCTATGTGGCCGTGGTCTATAACTGGTGTTTCTTCCAGACGTTTCTCCCTCAACTGCGGAGGGCATCTTCAGTGGCGAGCGCTAGAAGCTGTTGTTTCCCTGTCGTAGACTCCACTGCGACAGGAAAACAACAGCTTCTAGCGCTCGCCACTGAAGATGCCCTCCGCAGTTGAGGGAGAAACGTCTGGAAGAAACACCAGTTATAGACCACGCCCCACATAGCCCGGAATCCATGAGGTCCCAGGTTCGATTCCCGGTCGAACCATAGGAATTTTTTCTTAAAGGGAATTATTCCTATGGTTGCCCATGGTCTGGAATTTAGGTTAAGAACTCTCCTGGCGCTTCATTATCATTTATCACCCATCATATCATCGGGGTAACGTAACTCCACCTTCTAGGCGCCCCAACTTCAGAAGTGGGTTACAATCACTCCAATGTCAGGGGAAAAAACCAGAAATGTCATAAAAGACAACCTGGTGGCATTAGAAAAAAAAAAGTCTGTCTATAATGTCCGGCTCCTCTTATACACCCATAAAAATCAAGCATCATGTAAAGACCAGGTATTTCCGTCTTTATGATGAAGTGGTAACTAACAAGTATTGCAAACAACACATTCCACTGTTATGAATGACAGGTAAAATGCTAATATAGTGTTTATGGCTGCTTATTGTGTCCTAAAGTAGCCTGACTGCAATCTGAGACAAACAAGGGTTGGACCGCACGTTACCTGCTGTTAGTGATTCTTTAAACATTTTATGAAACCATGTCATGCCTTCCAAAAGGGGAGATCCGATTATTTAAAAAAAATTAACCGGATCTTTCGCTCTGTAAACTTTACGACACTTCAGTACTCGAAAATTTAGACATATTTCTTCACTTTTCCACTGTTTCCATGATCGCAGAAAAATAGATTCTTGCTCTCTGCTATTCAAAATTGTACAAACTTTTATGTAGAATACAATGTATATTGTACTTTGAGCTAAAATAAGTTTCTCTTCCTCCAATGAAGAGCATTCTTTTATGCACACCAAACCAGCAGACGATTAGCTCAGTACCTTATGACTTGCTTCGTACGCAAGAGGTCACTGGTTCGATTCCCGATGAGATTATTATTTAACTGTTTTATGCTTTCTATTTTATTCTGTCTGTCCAGTTGTAAAAAAAGGAACTATTTGGAAATATACTTTTTACTATTATTACTATTATTACTATTATTATTATTATTATTATTATTATTATTATTATTATTTCACAGTAATGTAATGTACGATTAAAAACTATAAAATAGTTATCTTGTAGGTCCGTCTCCTCAACTTAAGTTGTTTTAAAACTCTGTAGGCCTTTCGGGACTAGTCCCATCGTCAGCAGAAAGCATTGGGACCGTACTTGTTGACCCTTGTTGAAGCACTGACTTGGTTGTATTTTGTATAGAAGATTGTGTGGACTGGGTGTGTTTTCATTAACAATCAGGTTGTTGTCGATTTCTCTTAGGATTGCGATTTCCTCCAGTATATTTATCCTCGTTGGAATGTTTTCTCTATGAATTTTACTAGATCGATTATTATTATTATTATTATTATTACTAAATATTTGGGAATGATTATGGATAACATCGAAGGTATAGGCAAAGAGAACATAAAACATAGAATTGAATTGAGTAGCAAAATAATATCATCATTAAATTCCATATGGTGGGATAAGCATATTTGGAAAGACACAAAAAAATATATTGGTAAAACATTGGTGGAATCTGTTGCAATGTACGGAAGTGAGGTATGGACAATCAATAAGTACTACAAGAATAGACTAATAGCTCTAGAAATGGATTATTTACGAAGAAGTGCCAGAAAGTCTAAATTAGAACGTGTCACAAATAAGGAAATTAGAAACAAAATGGAAGCAGAAGAAAGCATAATTGAAAGAATTGAGGAAAAGGAATTAAAGTGGTTAGGACATGTTTTAAGAATGGAAGATGAGCGATGGCCGAAGCAACTATATGAATGGCATCCTAACAGAAAGAAGAAAAGAGGAAGACCAAGGTTAACATGGAAGGAAAACATGAAGACAGTAATGCAAGCTAGAGGGCTAAGCATCGAAGATGCCCAAGACCGTAGGCTTTGGAGGTTTGGCACGGGAAGACGGCAGCAGCTGTAAAAACCCGAAGATAGATAGATTATTATTATTATTATTATTATTGGTATTATCATCATCATCATGAACAAATTCGTTTTAGGCCATGTGGCCTGTACGGTAAACCTAGCGAAGACGGTCTTGTATTATTATTATTATTATTATTATTATTATTATTATTATTATTATTATTATTATTATTATATTGTTCATCATCCATGGGCTATTATTAGACTGAACTTGACCTATATAAACTAAATATTTTAATTGAAAGGTGAAAGTTTGTCTCCGTAACACGTAATAAATAAATACATAAATATATGAAGCTATATTTATCTTTTATTACATTAATTTATAACTTTATTATTAAAATGTGGTACTGCACACCCAGATTTATGCCGGGAGCTAAATAGTGTTGTAGATTTTACGAAGGCAGGAATATTACTTAAAATAGTGTAAAGTGGACATAGATTACGTGGCTGTAATTAAGTTATAGCATGTATTTTACTGAAATACAAATAAATAACAAAATAATCATTGTCGAGTGATTTGAAGTTAGGCTCTCATACATATTTCATTTTTTTTTTCCGTAATTGGTTTAACGATCTACGCTACTCGAACGACGGATACTAGTCGTATAAATCCTGGTTGTCTTGTTTACTTTTACACTATACACTAGAGTTGAAGTTTATTCGAAATGTCGTAATTTGAGTAATAATGTATATGTCCAACACTTGTAAATATCTAGAAACATGTCTCCTTCGCTGCTCTATAACTATTTAAGACATTAAAACTAAATACAGCGTATTAAAAAAAAAACAATGCATTTATTCGAGAACCACAGCTTTAGTTCTTCGAGCATGCGCAGTGTGTCCTAACAGGGACTTTTGAAGCCGCTCATGTTTTTAAGCGTACGTCATGAATACATAATCATATCATAGTTTGCTACTTGACGTCATAAAATCTTCTAGCATTCTCTATATTCTTTCACTACATCCATTGATAGACTCTGAAACTCCATTCCCACAGAAATCGTGAATTTCCCGATACTCTTTTAAATAAATTAAATCTCTTATTTGTAATTCCCTCCATGATATCTTTATCTTGTGGTGGAGTGGCTTACAACTTAATGCTACGGTTTATTATACAGCGTGTCGCGCCCGACGTGACGCAAATTCGCGTTTCGCTCGGCGTGATGCTGGTTCCACATGGAGCGCATACGCTACAGCGCATATGTTTATGGAATTGTCGCCAGATGGCACCACATATATGGAAAATCAAAATGACCAACGTTCATAATAAATTTCCAAATGTGTTTACAAAATCTAATGTATACAAACCTGTCTCTGCATAACCTAATAAAATAAATTACATACATACTATTTAGTAAACTATAAACTAATCTGATGTACACTAAACTGACCCATCGGAATCTAACAAAATGAAGTGATTGAACATTTATTTCTTAAAGTATGGTTTGGAATGAAATGCAAATGTTGGTCATTCACACATATGTCCTGCCATCTGGTAGATTTAATATTATGAGCGTTCACGTATGCCAACTTCAATTCTAATAAAGAACTTTGAAAATAAATTGAGAGGAAAAGTCATAATTTGTCTACATAGATAAACATATTAAAATTCTTCATAAAAAAAGTTTCACGAGTCGTTGCAAAACGATTAAAATAGTTCGAAATATTAGTAAAGACAGAAAAAGTTCCAAGAGCAACAGCATCATATGAATGTTGTATGGAAAATTATAGAATAAGTGATTCTTTAGTTCTTAAATAAACATATCGTTGATGAATATACCAAATTTTAGAATTCTTCAGATTTTCGTCTGAGCAGTTTTATCAGGTTTTGAATTTAATAGAAGACGAAATTTATGCACATCCATATCCCCGAGATACAATATTTACAGCTTTTATTTATCTCTTGACTAAGTTCAAGCCACAATAACTTTTTTCTGTACATCTCTGTACTCCTTCATGCTCATATTGTATAAAACATGTATAGAACTCGATGATTTGCAACAAAACTATCTAACTTTCGTCGTTAAAATTGGAAAGTTATAAACTGTATTTGCGACATTTTGTTGTAAAATCTTAGTTTGTTTTTAGCAATTACACCAATGAGTACGGGTAATATTTTCTATATTCTTTGTTTGCGCTGGCAAATTGCGTCCTGGATTCAAGAGATTCCAAAACACGACGCGACATGTCAGCGCAATTTTTTTGCGCCAGCAATTTGCGTTGTAGATAAACCACCTCCATTTAAATACATGGGGAGCAATTTTTGCGCTGGCGCGTTGCGTCGTAGATAAACCACAGCATTAAGGCTCTTAAAGCGATCCTCGTCAAAACAAAACCATGTGACCTGCTCGCTTTTCATTGGCTATGGACACCGACGTACGATGTAGAAGCGGTAAGTACACCAAAAAGTACTTCCCTTCATTAATTTAAAAGTATGTCCTCTGAATATACTTGTCATTCTTCGTGAATGAAAATAATATTCAAAACATAGAAAATAATCTAAAATGTACCTAATCAATAATTGCAACTTCTTCTTCTTCACTTCACGGGCTAGGCAAAAATTGCCTGTTCCGCCTCACAGTTGTTCTGTCCATCTTTTCACTGGCCTTCCTACATTCCTTGAACCTCTTGGCTTGTAGTTGAATTCTGCTCTTGGTAATCTTGTTACATTCATTCTTTCCACATGTGTAAACCTTTTCTTTCTATATTCTCTGATTTTCTCATTCAATGGATATATATTTAACTCTGTTCTTATATCTTCATTTTTTATCCGATCCAATCCTGTGCAGCCTTTTGTTCCTCTAAGGAAGTTCATTTCTACACTTTGTATTCTACTTTGTAATTTTTTGCTCATTACCCAAGTTTCGCTCCTATAATGCAATGCAGGAACTGCCAATGTTTTATAAAACTTCAATCTATATAGTATCTCTTCTTGTTTTTATTCTTTAATGTTTTATGTATAGTTCCGCGTATCATTTGAAATGTCGACAGTTTCATATTTATGTCTCTTTCAGTTTTTGTGTTCATAGCAAAATTACAACCCAAATAATTAAACTTTGTTACTTGTTCCAGAGGTTTGTTGTCTATTACAATTTTTGATCTTATGTTCGTTTCCCCAAAATGCCATTATTTTTGTTTTTTTTCTTTTGATATTTCAAAATTATATTCTTGCAATAACTGATTTAAATGATGTAAAGATTACTGCAATTATTTTCATTTTCTTGAATAATAACCACATCGTCAGCATACATTAAAACGTTTAATATTTTAAAACGGTCCATTCTTATACCTATATTAACAGTTCTTTTCCAATTTTGAATGATGTCATTAATATATAGATTAAAAAGAGTAGGTGATAAACTACACCCTTGTCTTACACCTCTATTTATTAAAATAGCTTCGGTCTTTGATGTGCCTATATTTATTATAATTTGAGACTTTACATACAAACTTTTTAACACACAAATTAATTTTGCGGAGTAGCCATGTATTTCCATAATTTTCCATAACTTATCCCTATCAACACGATCAAATGCCTTCTCAAAATCAATAAAAGCAACATGCGTCTGTAGGTTATGTTCTCTTCTTTTTTTCAAATATTTGCTGTAATATGAATAAATTATCTGTTGTTGATCTCCCCGTTCTAAAGCCATTGCAACTTTAAATAGTTTATTACATATGGATGATACATTTGAGTCATGCTTTCAGTCGATTCTGATTCAAAATAAAATGGCTAGAGGTGTCGAGTCTTCTGTTGCTGTGTTGCCATCTAAATTTGTAGAACAAAAAACCTTTGACTAGTGGTAAAAAAAACAGTTATTTTAAATGCATTTCACAAATTCAGTGAAAAAACTCGCCAGCTTTCTTGTAATCTACCCCATTCAACTATCACATATCTATATACTTGATATGTGCTCCCTGTCAATATGACAGTAATTGTGGCGCGAATGGCGGAAGGATACAATTGACATTTGTTTATGTTAAGGTACGTACACATATGCGCGCCGCGAACACGAACGGCGCGCGCGCGGCGCATGCGCGGCGCGTGTTATGTTCGTCGAAATGATTAATTTCAACGAACCTCCTGCGATCCATAGGAAACCCACAAACCTTCAGTAGACATTTTGCAGAGCAGGTGTAACCAACCATGTCTATTCCCTTTCCGTTCTCCCGCTTGTCCTGCATTCTTTCCCAAAAATAGGGACATTTTTTTTAAATGCCGCGGGACGCGGGACAAATTGTTAAAAATCGGGACTGTCCCGCCAAAATCGGGACGTCTGGTCAGGCTTATTACTTATTACATCTTATAACTTTATTTATACTTTTTCAAATATTATAGCATTAAAGGAATTTAAAAAAATATATGATTTCTATATATATGTTTAAAATTATTAAGAATCTATCTCACCATAACATGGCCTTAATTTTTAATAAAGATGTACATGATTATTATACTAGAGGTTGTACTTTATTGCACAAAGATACTAGTTTCTAAAAAAAAAGTATAAAAGGGATTCGTTATGCATTAATCAACCATTAACTTACCTATTGAATATCAACATTTCACGAATGTTAAACATTTTTCTAATTGTATTAAAAATTTTTTTTCTCATTGCTTTCTTAGTTAATTTTATTATTATTAATATTATCCTGTTTAAATATTGTATTTATATGTGTATATATATTGTGCTTCTATAGTAGTTTGTATTACTTAAACTTATGTCTGAATTTGTTTTCTTGTTTTTATTGTCAATTGTTTTATGGCCATTATTTTTTGTATATTGCCCCTTAACATGAGCAATCTTGCTCTTTGGAGTCTTTGAAGAAATAAATAAATAAATAATTAGTAATAAATGTGTTTATATATTGTATTGTTTTGTGATACTTCATGCATAATATTATGAAATGAACGTCTTAAATAAATAATGTTTTCTAAATAATTCTAATTTATTCACACAATTACAGTACACATGAAAAAAAAACACATTGAAAAAAACAGGCATCTCCTTTCAATGATTTTTAAAAAATGATCCTTATGTTGAGGATCCCACAATAATTGCTTGCTTCTATAAATATCAATAAGTTTTAACATGTTTTCCTCTGACCACTCCATACTCAAATAATAGGTGCGCACCGAAAACAACGAACCTCTCAGGTACCCGTCCAAATCTAAACAGCGAACCATCAAAGTGTTTGTGGAAAAAACCGACAATGAGTGGATCGTGGTGAGAGACGCGCGAGCCGTTCGCGCGCACCTTAAAACCCCGTCCAAATCTGACGAACGTGGCGCGCGGCGCGCAACTGTGTACGTACCTTTAGGATCACTCTAAGATCGGATAAGGTATAGAAGGATTTTTTTTGTCAACATCTTGTAAAGCATTTTCACATATTTTCATTATATCCAATGGGGGATCTTGGCTAATTTTTAGGAAATTGTTTAGTCTTCTTCTTCTTCTTCCGAATGCAGTATTGGGTGATGATGGCCCGTTCTGCGACTACAAAAACTGATCCTTCCATCGGTTGAAGGGTCTTCCGAGGTCTCTTTTGCCATTAAGGTTGAGGTGGTAAATCATCTTTGGTAAACGGGAATTTGACATTCTCTGGACGTGTTGGAACCATTTAATCTGATAATTTTGTCTATTTAACTCATGCCCAAATGGGAGTCAATGACCAATCACGTTTCAATGATTTCTGTATTACAAACCAATCAGAGACGTGTTTCACGAAATAATTATCAACGTTAGGATTATCATATATTAAGCAAAGCTCCTCCTTTTTAATATTCTGAACAGGTCTGACCGTTATTTTGCAGTGACTGAGCCTATAACAAATACGGCTACCAGATTGTGATATAATAGTGCTTACATGTCAACATTTGTAGCAATTGATTATACCACCAAAAAAGAAACCACTGTTTGGCACTTTCTTAAATGTATACGACATCAAAAATAAATTAATATACAGATGGATGTGTTTCATTTTTTCTCCACTAGAGAGCCATTCTTACAATATTGCGTTCCTTTGGCAATAAATAGTATGAATCTGGTGCAGTGATAAACAAAAAAGAGCAGTAGAAGCGTAGGCTACATTCGTTTCTCATTAGGTTTTCAAACATCACCGTTTACTTAACTATAAAAATTTTTAAATAACTGTAGTTAAATATGTTTGTGAGTAAACAGCTTTATTTATTCGTTAAAATAGTCCCAACAAATGCCACTCTTGATTTCCAAATTCTCTAGATAAATCATCATCTCACGTCGTGAGTCGTGAATTTATCGATAATTTGGAATCACCGTGCATTACTTATGATAATTTTGTATAGGTGCAAACCATTCCCCTACGATTCCACGGCATCCTTATCTCATCACTTTTCATTCTATCCCTTAATGTTACTCCAGTTAGTGATCGGAGAATCTCATTTGTGAACTATTAATGCGGGATTTATCTTTTGCTCGAAGTGTCCAGCATTCACTTCCGTATAGTAGAGCAGGTTTGGCTATGGCATTATGAAATCTCAATTGGATTTCTTTCCTCATTTGTTTTCCAAAATTTCTCCTAATTATACCATTTAATCTGTTATATTTTTCTAAATTTGTTTCCACATCTTTGTTTAGTTTAAGCAGTTTCATGCGTGACGGAAAAATTCTGTATTTCGTGCATTTTTACTGGTAGAGTGCAAGATAACCCCTGATGACCTTAACTCTTCTAACTTAAATAAATCAACAATGCAAGCTATTTAAACAGTTTTAGCATTAATGACATCATCCAAAATTGGAAAAGTAGTAATAATATAGGTAGCTATAAGAATGGACCATTTTAAAATATTAAATTTTTTAATGTATGCTGACGATGTGGTTATTATTCAAGAAAATGAAAATAATGTGCAGTACTCTTTACATCAATTACATCAGTTATGCCTAGAATATAATTTTAAAATATCAAAGGAAAAAACGGAAATGATGTCATTTTGGGGAAGTGAACATACAAGATCAAAAATCGTAATAGACAACAAACCTCTGAAGTAACAATTTTAATATAAACACACAAACTGAAAGAGGCGTAAATGTGAAACTGTCAAGGTTTCAAATGATATGTGGAACTATACATAAATCATTAAAGAATAAAACAAATAGAGATACTAGATTGAAGTTTTATAAAACATTGGCAGTTCCTGCATTACTTTATGGGAATGAAACTTGGGTAATGGCCAAAAAATTACAAAGTAGAATACAAAGTGTAGAAATGAACTTCCTTAGAAGAACAAAAGGCTGCACAAGAATGGATCGGGTTAAAGAATGAAGATATAAGAACAGACTTAAATATATATCCATTAAATGGTAAAATCAAAGGATATAGAGAAAAATGGTTTAGACATGTAGAAAGAATGAACATAACAAGATTACCAAAAGCAGCATTTAACTAAAAGTCAAGAGGTTCAAGGAATGTAGGAAGGCCAGTGAAAAGATGGACAGAACTGTGAGGCGGAACAGGCATTTTGCCTAGACCGTGAAGTGAAGAAGAAGAAGAAACAGTTTTAGCAGTTGGGAAGACGAGTAAGAGTGTAGTAGCAGCCATACTTAAGATAATGATGTAGGAAGCATGTACAGTGTTGAAAGCTGACAAACCAGTTGTGAAGAACATCTTGAAAGATTACTGGGGTACTGGGTAAGATGCACTTTTACATTAATTTGCCTTTTCTAGCACGTGAACAAGATGGCGTCAACTTGTCGACCGCATTTAATCATTCGAAGATAACCATTTAAGTGATGTTGGAATTTTATGATGCCAATAATAACCACTTCCGAGATAAATCCGCGCGTTAAATAATCCCCAGATTAGCAAGTATCTTGGAAGATATCACTATTTTGACATTAGCAACGTATTGAGCATTCCGGATGCTTTAAAAAACTAATTTTATGAAAAGTCAATGAAATTGATCAATCCACTTTAATATACTTGTCCTGTGATCTCTTTTCACAACTGGAAATCCAAGGTCACCTCAATTTTTCTATTTTGGGCAGTCCTTTAAAAATGAATAAATTATTATTATTATTATTATTATTATTATTATTATTATTATTATTATTATTATTATTATTATTATTATTATTATTATTATGTGGAATAGTACATAAAACAAGGAGAGATAGAATAAGAAACGAAAATCAGGGAGACATCAAATGTAGAAAAATTAACAACATTAGTATAGGAAAAAATAGACAAATGATTTGGACATTTAAAAAGAATAGAAAAGGAAAGACTACCACAAAGACTGTTAATTCTCAAGATACAAAGAAAATGACCACAAGGTAGACCACGAGAAAAATAGATTAACCAAGTGAAGAAAAGTTTACAAGAAAGAGGATACGACTGGGAAGAAACTAAAAAGCAAGCAAGCATGGGAAGATAAAGATGGTTGGAGGCATATTTGGAATCTACCTTCCAAAAGGAAGACGCGACATGAGGATTATTATTATTATTATTATTATTATTTCATTTTTATCTATATATGCTTTTACATACAAGGTATTATCTTAAAAATACACAAATATCAAATAAGACCGTAGGTTCGTGACATCGCGTTCTTATGCTCTCCATACATCCCTACCCTGAGCTATTTTTTTCAATCATCTCCTATATATTCTACTTCCCTTAAATCATGGTTAATGTTATTCTCCCATCTCATTCCTGGTCTACCAACTTGGTCTACCCCTCTAGTTTTCATACAAAGGAGCTTTCATGCACCTCTTCCACTCCCCGTTCGTGCCACATGTCCGGCCTATCGCCGTCTACAAGACTTACTATATCTGGCTTCCTATAAAGACCATGTGTAGCTCACTCTTATGTAGGGATCTTCGCCATTTATCTGTCAGTTCATCTCTCTTTGGCCCAAACATTTTTCTAAGAACTTTATTCTCAAATACTCATAATCTCCTTTCCTTCCTTAAAGTATGATTCCATGTTTAGCGTCTCTATCTATAGTAATTCTACCCGAGGGCAGGTCTTTCACTGCAACCATAGCATTTTCATGCTATGCTTTGCAGCTTTACTAAAGAATTATACTGTTCTCCTCCAAGAGTTTAGCGCTGGGAGGTAGGGTATTCTTGCCATTCGGTTAACTACTTTTGCAGGTAGTTTCTTTTGTTCCTACAGCCCCATCGAAGGGAATTATTCTTCATTCACAAATATGCAGTTTTCAGTTTGCGGTTTTGAATAGGTCTAAAGCATGCTGGTTTCGTAAATAGGGCGAATGTTTTCAATATGACTGTACTTCCATCCTGACTGGTGTTGTCATCCAGTATCCATCCCCACACCACATTCCTTTGAGCTCTAAACTCGTCGGGGGAGGACAGTTGCTGCAACAAACAGTTGGAGTATACATCACCGTACACAACAAGTAGCGGAAACTCAACCTGCAGAAGATGGAAGGTAACTTCCGAAAGCGCTCCAGTTAAATTTATATACAATATATCAACAAAGTTGAGGACGACGGCACATACCAATAGATACAATTTAATTTTTAACTTTCATCAGTAGATGTGGTATAGTCTCTCTGGTTTAACTTTACGAGAAATTTGTACAATGAGACAACTGTACTCGCCTCTCTTACTCGCACCAGTGTTGTCGGGGTTTTTATTCTCCAGATGTTTATAGGGGGGGAGAGGAAAACTGACAACAGGGTGGGTTATTTATTTTGTATCGGACTAAAGAGGTAACGATCTACCCTTGTATCTCCATATCTCTCTCTGCCAAGTTAAACCAGCTATACAATAGCTTCCCGTTGCTTTCCACACCAGTGAGGGATGATGATGAACATGATGATGATGGCTGGATGATTTTTGGGGACCGTTGGGCCCTAAGCTTCCTGACATTTGTTTTAAAAGTGAGGAAAACCCCGGGAAAAACTCACCCAGGAGCCTGTTCCGACCGGAAATCGAATCCGGGCCCGTTGCTTGACAAGGCAGCACGCTACCTCGAGGCCACAGCTGTGGACTCCATACAGGTCTAATATAACTGATTATATAATTAGAATGTGGAAAGCAACGGGAAGCTACCACACCTATAATTCCCTAGTAAAGCTGCAAAGCATAGCAAGAAAATGCTATGATTGCATTGAAAGACCTGTCCTCAGGCAAAATTACTATGGGTGGATAATTAGAAGTAACGGGGCTCCACTGTATTATTGTGAATTAGATAGTGATTTTTCTTGCGTGATGCATTCGTCATTTGAAAAAAAAAAAAAAAAAAAAAAAAGTCGCAAGGCCTTAGGAATTACGTATATACCCGGAAACTGAACACATTCCGTGATCTTCAATTTAGTTTGTAAAGTACATACATTTCCATCCACTATTGAAGAAGCCGTGCAAATGATAAGTTGCGTAGATTCTACTGTTGTAATTACGAGTTTTTTTATGAAGTTCATGTTATTTACATTGCATGGTATGCTTTTTACTTTTAATAACTTCTTTACAACCATTATATCATGCTCTAATGTTAAAATTGCTGGTTCGGTCCCTTTGGCTAGTGGTTGTAATGCTCGCTTCTGTATACGAAGTTTGCGATTTCAAACTCTGTCAGGATTTATGGATTTTTAGGACGTAAATCCTTTGGAAGCGTAGTAAAACCTTACACCTTATCCGCTTTTAGAGTGATCCTAATATCAATAAACGCCAATTGTATCCTTCCGCTATTCGCATCACAATTACTGTCACTTTTGACAGGGAGATGACGGCACAGCAATAGAAGACTCGACACTTTCAGCCATTTTGTTTCAAGAGAATCGACTTAAATGCGTCACCCATATGTTATAAATAAACTGTTTTAACCCTTAAATTGGCAAAACACAAATTTCTTCTGTTAGTTATTTGAATGTGGCGGAACGCAGTGAAAACGGAATCTTGTATAACTGTTATTATTAGGTATATTGTATAATTAGACACATATTTAAGTGGTTTATTTTTGTTCGTTTTCTTCTGATTTATTTAAAATATTAAATTAATTGAATCAACTGATGTATCCAAAAGGATACATTACGAATTTAAGGGTTAAGTTGCAATTATTGATTAGATATATTTTAAAATATTGTCTACGCTTTGAATATTATTATTTTCATTCACGAAGAATAACAAGTATATTCAGAGGACATATTTTTAATATAATGAAGGGAACTACTTTTTTCACGTACTTATTTCTTCTACAACGTACTCGGTGTCCATAACCAATGAAAATCGAGCAGGTCACATGGTTGTGTTTTGATGAGGATCACTTTAAGAGCAGACAGACTTTAGATCCTGTGTCGTAGACCTCAGGCACGTAAAAGAACATAAAATCCTAAATAATAAACTTCTGAGCAAAATGTATCGGCCTATCGCGCCCAGTTGTGAATTGCAAGATCAATGATCTGAACTGTTAAAGCGCCTCGTTGAATAATATGGTACGGCTATTCTACGCCAGAGTACCACTTGTCAATATTTTATAGGACAAGTGACTGCTAGCGCCATGTTAGCCAACGTGATAACACGTTTCCACTAGAGCCAATTGCCAAAATATAAGGGGATTTTATCCCAGGAATCCACCTACATTAGTGGGTAAGTTAGGGTAAGAAAATGGGCAAGTTAGTGTTGGTTTGAGCAAGTTAGAGTAAGGAGATGGGCGAGTTAGTGTTAGTTTGAGCAAGTTAGAGTGAGGAAATGGGCGAGTTTGTGTTAGTTTGAACAAGTTAGAATGAGGAAATGGGCGAGTTAGTGTATGACAGATTAGTTCAGCGTTTATTTTTTGTGGTAATTTTGCTACACTATCTGAACAATGAATAATTCATATTTTATGTTGTAAATAAGGTGTTACTTTAAACTCAAACTCTCGCTTCATTTTAAGGCTTTTTTTATATTAAAAATATCGACATAATATATTTCTCTCATGTATTTATTCACATACTGCAACAATAAACAGCGTTTTTTCCCCTTTTTATTTGAATTTATGTAGATGGTAAGGTGGCATAGAATTCCCTATTACTAGGCCTATTACTACTACTATATAAAATTCTAAAAGAATGAATTTCCTTAAATAATTAAATAAAAATAAATCATGATAAAATTCGTCTGAAGAAGGTACACACTGAAACAGCTATTACGAATTTGTATTTTAATAAATATGAAAATCATATATGTTTTATTTTGTATTTAGCATAAAAATGGATTTTCATAAAGGAAACGCCAAATCAATTATATCTCAAATAACTTCAGGTTTTCCTTTATTTTTTAATATTTTCGCCCTTTATTGTATTCATCCTTTTTCATGTAACTGCATCCCCATGGTACTTAACAAGTCACGTACACGACGTAGATCGCTTATAGAGCAATGGAGATTACACTTTGGACCACACCTGGCAGATGTATAAAGTGGTTGACCTCCCTATGTCTGCGGTTAAGACACCGTGATCTCCGACGAAGACACGCATAACGCTTGTTGGTACTTTATTTGAGGGCGCTCCTCTAACACACCAGGTCAATAGCACCACAATTCGAACCTGGGCGTGAAATGGCCGACAAATTTTACTCGAGAAATCTCTTATTTCAGACTTCAGATTCTACATAAATCTACACCGTATTCCAAAATGATGGACGCGGTTTTAAGAAGTTGGTATAGCTTTATAAACGAAATTAGATGCGTGATTATTTGCTCCAATGAAAGAAAAACTGCGAAAGTTTCTTATCCTGTATGCAGTAATTTGTTTCTTGTCATCATTACGTCACAACGTTAAATTTGTGAAAATGGCGACTCCTGAGCAAAAGTCATTATGTGTGTTGCAATTTGCGAGGTCAGTTGCATTGTTGCAGTGCAGCGAGCTTTCCGACGGCAATTTGGAATTGTTCCTCCGACAGATAAGAGTATCCATCGATGGTACAGACAGTTAGAAACAACTGGATGTATCTGTAAAACGGGAAGTCCAAGATGTCCACAAACACCAAATGAAAGAATCGAGAATGTCAGAGCATGACATGGTTTATTCCCGATGGCCTCCATGGTATCCCGATCTAACACCTTGTGATTTCTTCCTGTGGGGGTATGTGAAGGACCATGTGTACGTACCACTACTTCCCGTCGACCTTCCAGACTTGAGAAGATGGATTGTTGCTGCTGTTGAATCCATTACTCCAAATGCGCTGACCAAGAGTTGGTAGGAATTTTAATATCGGCTAGATGTGTGCTGTGTAACGAAAGGTGCTCACATCGAATACTTATAAAGTATGTTATGAAAACTCGTAAGAGTTTCTGTTTATTCCCATGTATTGTATATATATACATCATGTAAGGGAAGTTAAACAACTTTGAAACCCCGTCCATCATTTTGGAACACGGTGTATTTGGAACAAAGTATTTAATTTTCTTTCAAAACAATGTTCCGAATATTTACTTCCTGAAAATCGATCTATAGTGATCGGGTTTTCATTCCGCGAACCTCAGAATCAGAGGCGAACAAGATAACCACTGGTCACCAGGATCCAGGAATGCTTGCTAGTGACATAAAAAACTTTTATATGAATGAATATATGGCATAATGGTGTCATTTTACTTAATTTTGAGAAAGTGTTTTATTTGTCAGTGTACAAAGAATCAAGTTATAAGATAAAAATTAAAATGTATCTGTTGGCAGGTGCCGTCGTCCTCAACTTTGTTAAAATAATGTATTTATAATATTATTAATTGGAGGCCTTTTGGAATCAAGTTAGCTTAATATTGATAATCATGGAGATATTTATTACACTGGTCAATAGTGGTTTTGTTGTCCTTGATGTAAGATTAATTTCGAATATATGTATGCTCACAATTCATGAAACTATCAATGATTTTGGAAGATTTGCTCTGTTTTTTTTTAAATCTTTATTTTCAATTTACACTACAAAAATCGGAAAATATGAAAAAATATAACAGGTATATTTATAATGTCAATTGTTTTTTGAAAAATTAGTATGCACTGACGTAAATAGAAAAATATCGAAAACCCATGTTGTACTTCAGGGAAACGCCTTTTATAAGATTTTCTTCTATAATTTTTAGGGGGACAATCTCTCTTTAAAGACCAGCAGTAATCTGTCATCATGTGACGGTTCCATCTACCCTGATACCTTTCCTCCATTACTTTTAGATCCTAGTGAAAGCGCACTCCCTGTTCGTCGCTATAATTTGCTAAATTATCCTGAAATCTATCCAGGTGACTGTGCAGAAAGTATAACTTTATACCCATGTTTGCTCCTACAATCTTGAAGCTTATCAACATGTTTTGCACAATTTCTTTATTATTTGGTGCTTTATAGTTATCCAGGAAATTTTCTACTATCAATACAAAACTCTTCCAAGCTTCACTTTCCAGAACAGTCATAACTTTGATAAAATTTACATCTTTCATCAATTGCCGAATTTGAAGACCATCAAATAGGTAAAGTAATCCCATTACAGGCCTCAGGATGCCCTTGGATAGTAGGATGTTAAGGCTCTCACCTTTTCTGGACAATCGGCACTTGATGTCAGCCGGGTTGTCAGCCCTGCGTGACAGCCGCCTTTACCCCCAGAACAAGCGTCTGGTACTCATTTCAGTTAGAGGCTGAGTCGACCCCAAGACCATAAAATTTCCGCCATTTAATTTTTCCATAATGAGCTTAGGAAATGTTCTACAAATGTATTTGAAACATTTTCCTTCCTTGTCCAACGCTTTGACGAATTGTATTATTATATCCAGATGCACGTCGTGAGTACTTTAATTTTGACAAATAACTCAGATCACGGCCGATGTGCGGAGTGAGAGGTGTGAGAGTGGGGATCACGTGGTGTTAGTATACGCGAAAAAAATGCGCAGAAATCAAATCATGACTGGAAACATACATTTTATTAGTAACAAGCCGTTTACTGTTTAAGACATATGATACGCAATAAATCATAAAAACTAGAGCACATTCAGCACTTTCATGAATATATTCGTAAACTGTGCACTTGAAAACAGAAATTCGTTGAGATATCCAGGGCAACATTTTTTTTTTGTAGAGCTGTATTATCCTAAGTGATGATATTAATTGTTGATGTATCTGAAATACAGTAGGCCTATGCAGTTTCTTCTTTACAACCGTGTACTTTACTCATTTTTGTAAACAAAAATTTGGCTTACACCACTGTCATACACCTCTTCATATAGTAATCAGAGCACAATGTTTCTTAGGAGGCTTTTGTTTTCGCGTAAGAAACACTGAAAATCGCTAAATGTACATTTTATCGCAAAACTTTCTCCACTCTTATCGCTCTATAAACTTCCGTGTTTATGCTGAACTAATGTACTCGTAAGCTTGTCTAGTGACAACTGGCAACATTAAGGGCTAAATCTCTACAACTGTGCATTTTGAAAAGGATATGGCTGTATCATCCGAGAGTCCATTAAGGTGTCATATATCTCCACGAATCCTAGCGTAGAAGAGTGCTTTAAGGCTCGTATGTTGCCTTGGTGCAGAGCTACGGGTCTTGTGCTGGTCCGAGTCCCCATGTGGATTTTTATTCTCATGGATTTTCGGCCATTATAGAACCGGTGACCACCCAGAATGAGGAATTTTGGTAGCTACAGTAAGTAGAGGACCCAGGATGATAAAAATGAGTTACGACGACTGGGAGACCCACATGCTGACCATGTCACCCGTATACTGGCTGGATGATCCTTTACTACTATGGGTTAGCTCATAAGGTTGTAAGGCCAGCACCCGGCTGTTTTGTTAAGGACCTTCTAGGCGTGTCGTCCAATGGAGTTAGTAGTTAAAAGAACCACAACCCGAAAACAAAGATATCTGTATGAAATGTGTCATTAAATAAATATGATAACAGTAATAACACCATTCTGCTGAAGATGGAACCGATTCCGAAAGGCTTAGCTATAATGGGTTAGCAGATTAAACTTAAATGTATAAATTTTATGACCTTATATGAAATGTTTATTTTGTTTATTTATTTATTTACAGAGTTTTAATGTTTACACATCTTTCTGTGCCTAAAGTTTTATTTTTCTTCTCCACTCGTCTCTCTCCATCCAATCCATGTCCTCCAGTCCTCTTGCTCTCATTCCAGTTCTTATTTCCTGCATCCACGAGTTTCGAGGTCTTCCTCTCCTTCTTCCAGGTGGACACCATTCCAATGTTTTCCTGGGCTATTTAACTCATGCCCCAAATGGGAGTCAATGACCAATCACGTTTCAATGATTTCTGTTTTACAACCAATCAGAGTCGTGTTTCACAAAATATTTATCAGTGTTATATTTACCATATTAGAGAAAGCTCATCCTTTTTAATATTCTGAACAGGTCTGACCATTATTTTGCAGTGACTGAGCCCATTAGAAATACGGCTACCAGATTGTATATATAGTGCATGAATGTCAACACATGCCGCATGCGGGAGTTAATATAAATACATTTGTAGCAATTGATTATACCACCAAAAAAAAAAAGAAGAAAGAAACCACTGTTTGCACTTTCTTAAATGTATTTTTTTCCCAGGTAACAATCCAGAAAAATATAATTGTCATATTTACATCATACACCAGAAATGAATTAATATACAGTTTGATGTGTTTCATTTTTTCTCCACTAGAGAGCATTCGTACAATATTGCGTTCATTTGGCAATAAATAGTATGATCTGGTTGCTGTGATAAACAAAAGAAGCAACAAATGAAGCGTACCTATCGTTTCTTACTTGTTTTCAAACATCACCGTTTACATTAAATATATAAATATTTTAAAATAACTATAGTTAAATAATGATTTGTGAGTAAACAACTTAATTTTATTCGTTAAATAGTCCTAACTCTTGATTTCCAAATTCTCTAGATAAATTCACTCCTCACTTGGTGAGTCGTGAATTTATCGATAATTTGGATATCACTCGTGGCATTACTTATGATAATAATGTTAGAGAAAATATGAAAGTGCAATGATCCCTAGTGAAAACTTTCAAAAAGAATACAATTAAAATGCTTTGGACATACGGAATGGACGATGGAATATATCAGCCGCTACGTATTTTACCTACCCAAATTCCTCACGATGCTGGGTGAGCACTGGTCTCATATTGGCGTTTCAGGGCAAAATTTACGTATTTCCCCGTGGGAAGAAGCTAGCGCAAGTACTGTAGTTCTGCAGTAAAACATAATGGCTTAAACCATTCGGCTACGATGGGGAAGATAAGTGCTCTAAACATAAGACACGGAATCCACGGCTTTAGTTCCCTTCCGAAGGAACTCGTATTAAAGATTCTTACGCCCAGAAAATTGCATTGACTCCAGTTGGGTTTGAACCCGCGAACATTGAAACCAGAGACGAGAGCAGTTACCTACAAAATTGGCTATTAGGAATCGGACAATGTCAAAAGACATTAATCAACCGATGATCTGTCCATATATCTATAATTCCTCTTATTTGTAAACAAGTTCATGG
This sequence comes from Diploptera punctata, assembly GCA_030220185.1. Classification (NCBI taxonomy): domain Eukaryota; kingdom Metazoa; phylum Arthropoda; class Insecta; order Blattodea; family Blaberidae; genus Diploptera; species Diploptera punctata. Next base: position 1,099,518 of record JASPKZ010006086.1, read on the forward strand.
TTTTTCATTTCCATTCTTTAAGTAACATTCTTCTTCTTCTTCTTCTTCTTCTTCTTCTTCTTCTTCTTCTTGTAAACCCATGTTTCCCTTAATAGAGATTTAGGCGCTCTTCCCCTATAGGGAAGAATTTGAACCATACTAATTTAGTTACACTTGTTTTCGTATAGTGGTCCGTGGTCAGCGTTCCACCTCATACTGACATCTAGGAAACCAAGGTAGTACTAGGGACGGGAAAATTTGGTAAATTTTCCTTAGAGGCCTTTTCATTTAGGCTTAAGGATCTTTTACGGGCCTGAAAATCTTCAGACTCGGGACCCACGGCTTAAAGTCCCTCCCGGAGGACTCGCTCCTTGGATTTTTCCATCCTAAAAAAAACTAATTGAATTAAAGTATTTTGAGTAATATTTATGCATATGTGGCCATTTATATATAACAGAGCATATTATAGCAATTTATTGGTCATATTACTCATATTTTCACTCTTTTGAGAAGTAAAAGAATTTTATCGTACAATATTTCTTTCTTCCGTGTTTGACTTGGTAGTAGATCCTTGAAATATTCCCAATGATAAAATTTCGCGAAATGCCTACCAATTTAAAAATAATATATGGGAGATCATTATTTACGTAGTAACTTTGTATGTTGGATCGATAATACCCGTAGTCTATCTCCTTAAAAGCGCCAGGGTGACGAGCACTTGAACTAATCCTCCCAGGAAGAAGATTTACACGCTCGCTGGGGTTTAATCCCCCCACTTCATGTAAGGTTCCGTAAAATCTCTCGAACATAGCTTCCCTTGTTACATAAATGATTCACAGTTGTATTCCATAAAAAATGTCTACAGCTTTTCATGAATATATTACACAGATTCTTCGTTCAGTTACACGTGCCTCAAATGAAGGTTCCAGGACAAAAAGGGGGTTAAGTCAGTAAATTGGGTAAAATGAAATGCCTCTGCTCTGGTCTAGGACTAACGTCATAGCTTCAGATGCAGCGGACCAGGATTCGATCTCTGGTCGGGACAGACTTCCTGGGTGAAGTTTCTTCGGGGATTTCCTCATCTACAAGACAAATTTTAGAGAATTCATCATCATCAATAAAAACAACAAGGATTAAGCCTAATGGCCTGTTCCGATATCATTGTAGGTCGAATTGGTCCTTCCATCTCTTCAGTGGTCTTCCCAACATTCTTCTCCCTTTTCGTTTATAATTATACATTCTTTTTGGTATGCGCTGTTTATATATTCGTAAGCATTTTGATAGTATTTTATTCTTTCACAGAGATTAAATATATTAAGTTCTGTTTTTATATCTTCGTTTTTCTTTTTATCGGCCCTTTGGTATCCTGCTATTGCTCTCAACGTCTTCATTTCTGCAGCCTCTATTTGTTTACTATCTGCCTTTGTTAATGTCCAGGTTTCACATCCATAGATAAGAGATGGAACTGTCAATTCTTTTTAAATCTTCAAAATAGTTTATTTTCTAGTCTTATTCAATAAAGTGCGTTTAATTGTGCCACATAGATAATTGAATCGTTGTATTTTAGTGTGTTTATCTAAATTTCTGTCATTGCCTAAATGACATCCTAAATAATTAAAATTCTGAACTTGGTCTATAATTACATTATCGCTGTTTTTGTTCTTATTGCACATTTTCCTTTCAGGGCTAATATTTTGTTTTAGATGTAGATATTCTTAAATTGTATTTTAGAGAGATATTATTTAAAGTAGGGAATTTTAAAGCTGAAAAACACGAAAACCATCCGATCAATATAATTATCCGTACCATATCTTCCTTGTTAAGAAAAGGGGAAAAGTTCTTAGAAATACACAGATTACTGGTTACACATAAATATACCAAGTTGCGATATTGCTCATTTGCGAGAAGAGTGACATAACTCAAAAAACAGTTTTTTTTTCAGGAGATACATTTAGAGGTTTGAAATAATATAATATAGCCTCTATTTATCGTAATTAGAGCCCGGATTTGTATAGGAAATGCATGGGATTTTTTACGCATTAAAAAGTATGCGGTAATGATTTACTTGCTAAGTGACCCCTTATTAACAATTTGAGCGGTATTTGATGATGCATAGAAATGCATATTCCGGGGGAAAATACTTATTTTATATTTTTAATACATAAATGCATATTTTACTCCTAAATGTGATATTAAATTATAATTTTCCCTTCAGCTAATTACTAGTAATGAACTAATTATTGTTTAATACTTTTTAATTAATAAAGACTCTGCAATCAATTGAATACAAGCGTAATTCACTGATGTGGCGATTCACTATGGTGTTTTTCACATACACCTGTGACATCATGTGATGTAGAAAGGACATTTTCATTGTACAAAACCTTCTTGCCGACATACGAAAAAAGTTTCACACAAGAAAACCTGATGAAAACCTTCCTTATCTACTGTAAAAGTTAGGAATAGATTATCCACAAAACAAATAATTTGATTTTTATTACGAGCACTGAGCTACAAGCCAGAGGGTCGAGAGTTCAAGTCCCGTTGGGGTCAGGATTTTTAAACTGACCCAAACCCTCTGGCGGCACTATGGCGCTGGGGTCGACTCAGCCTCTAACGGAAATGAGTACCAGACGCTTGTTCTGGGGGTAAAGGCGGCCGTTACGCAGGGCTGACAACCCGGCTGACATAAAGTGCCGATTGTCTAGAAAAAGTGGGAGCCTTAACCTCCTACTACCCCAAGAGCCTCCGGGCTTGTTGTGGGATTACTTTATTTACTTACTTTCTGTTTTTACTTATTTAGTGCGCATATTTTCTACATTTTTTCATGCATATTTGCATACATATTTAGTACTTTATTTTGCATAGAAATCCGGGTTCTAGTCATAATTCATAAATATCAAATTACTATACCAACTAATTGTATACAATCGCTATGTTGTTCTTCAGAAATATAGAACTGAAGTTTGTCTTTCGTGTAGTGTCAATAACTGAAAATCGTCAATTTTTTTTAGATGTGTCACTGTCCTAGCAAATGAACGATTATGATTTTGCTATTAACCCTTAAATTCGTAATGTATCCTTTTGGATACATCAGTTGGTTCAATTCATTTTAATATTTTAAATAAATCTGAAGAAAACAAACAAAAACAAACCACTTAATTGTGTGTCTAATTATACAATATACCTAATAATAACAGTTATACAAGATTCCGTTTTCTCTGCTGTCCACCACATTCAAATAACTAACAGAAGAAATGTGTATTTTGCCAATTTAAAGGTTAAAGTGTCTATAATTTCTAATTAAGAGTACCTACGCATAGCTTGACTGATATATTTCTTCTTCTTCTTCTTCTTCTTCTTCTTCTTTATGCTTCTCATATTCCTCATGTTTCTTCTATAAAGAAATTCAGTTTTATTATCCATTCTGTTCATAATCTACTTATGTCTCACCCAGTTTCACCCGCATTTGTATCTAACTCCGTCCTGTGCCATTCTTCTTATTTCTTCTATTATATTCTGTTATTCCTATGCTCTTCAGTCTCATTCAAATATTTCTTTTCACTATCCTTAACTCTTCCATTGATAGGGGCACGCCGTAGCGTAGTGTTTAAGGCACTGAGCTACAAGCTGGAAGGTCGAGGGTTCAAGTCCCGTTGGGTTCAGAATTTTTAAACTGACAAACCTTCTGGCGGCACTATGGCCTTGGGGTCGACTCAACCTCTAACGGAAATGAGTACCAGACGTTTGTTCTGGGGGTAAAGGTGCCCGTCACGCAGGGCTGACAACCCGCCTGACACAAAGTGCCGATTGTCTAGAAAAAGTGGGAGCCTTAACCTCCTACTACCCCAAGGGCCTCCTGAGCCCTGTAGTGGGATAATTTTACTTTACTTAAATCATGATTTGAGGGAGGTAATTTATACAGAATATGATTTGAAAACATTAGGACAAGATAAGTATGTATGGAGAGCTTATGTCAGCATTGCCTTGAACCTTTGGGTTGGATAATGCCAGTGACTTGTCAGTTAAAATATAACGTTCCTTGCAATGAAACGACCCAGAGCATTTAGGCTATATGCCATTTGAGGGAGGGTGTAATATGTGCTTATTGTTTTAAAGCACAAAAATCTCGTCTCTATTCACAAAGTTGTTACGGTTTATGATTTAATTAATATTTCATATTTCTCATGTTACCTCGTCGACGCCTATTAGCTGGAAAACAAGCATTTCCGGCCCTGTATTGACATAAACGCTTCTTTAATATATGAGAGAATTCCATTCATGAAATTTTATAATGCAGTTTATAAACACTCTGTTCTTCGCGAACAGTTCTAAGATGTGTATCAGGAAGGCTGTCTTGTGGAAGTTATTATGATACACTGTACATCCTCAGACAGTGGGAACATTGGATATAGCATTATCACAACATAAACTAGTTAATTACATAATTATGTATTAATTAATTTATTAATTAGGCCTCTGCTGCATGTTAATCTCAGAAATATTGGGATAATTCGAATTATCTCAGGGGTCCTCATCTAGGGGATATGTGGATGGCGATCACAAGGTGCCCAAGCCGAGCAAAACATTTCTTCCACTTACTTGTGTTTTGCACTCTTTTAACTTTACTATCTAACCTCTCTTGGTTAACTCTTGTTTTTTCGACCCCGTCGCTATTAGGGCATCCGAGGGCTAGGGAGTCTTTCCTTTCTTCCATTTCTTCTTTCCTTTATTTTCTTTTCTTCTCCAGAAAAGCCTGACCAGAGGCTACAAGATGGCAGGCCCATCACTGGTCTTGCCTTCCTTTGGCCAGCAACCAATCGAAGGGACTATTATTATGCTTTCAAGTCTTATATGAGAATTTTCCGGAAGAAGCTGGAGGGAAAATTTTCTATAGGATCGTAACAGGCCTTGGCCTAATACTTGGAAGGAAGAAGAAGATATATAAAACTATAGTTTTTTTGAGAAAACCCAACCTCGAACATTCACTTCGGTGAAGGTCAGTCCCTCTATTGCCTCCAATGAGGCAAAACATGATTGATATTCTCCCACCTCATTCTTGGCCTATTACTGAGCGCTTTCCTCAGGCTTTCCTACAATAATTTTGAATGTGTCTCATTGATTTTCCATTCGTACCACGTGTCCTTAATCACACTCCAAAATAGTTATAGTTCTTATTACATCTGATTTCCTAAAAAAATCACTCGTGTCGCTGTTATGGAATTCTCTCCTGTCACCTGTCGGTCAGTCACTCTTTGGTTCAAATTATTTCTTAGCATTTCTTCTCAAATGCTAGTAATCTTTTATTTTCTCTTAAAGGAAGAGACCATGATTTACATTCATATACTGTAGTAGGGCCTATAACTAAGATATCGCCGTTTATTTAGGCCTATATTTTCAGATTAGCATTTTTTTTAGAAAAGTCGGGATGACAGACCCCATAATTCATAATAACAGGTGTTTCCAGATTTGGCCCTATATCTAATTTTTATGCACTTCTTTCCTGTTTAATATTTGTTTATAAGTATTTGAATTTCCCACTTCTTCGAAACATCCCTCATTTATTCGTGTGTCCATTTCCATTATATAACAAGTGATTATATATTTAGTTTTATTGTTATTTAGGATATTCAGGATTCAGTGTGTTAAATTCTTTATATAATATATATATATATATAAAACCATCCATCCATCCATAGTAATTCTGCCCGTAGGCAGGTCTTTCACTGCAATCATAGCATTTTCATGCTATGCTTACAGCTTTACTAGGGAATTGTGTAGGTGTGGTAGCTTCCCGTTGCTTTCCACACCGGTGAAGGATGATGATGATGATAATGATAAGGATGATGATGATGACCATATGATTTCGGCGATCATTTGGGCCTTAAAGTTTTCCTGACATTTGTCTTACAGGTGAGGAAAACCCCCGATAAAAACCTCACCCAGAAAAACTGCCTCGACCGAGGATCGAACCCGGACCCGGACCCGCTGCTTGACAAGGCAGCACGCTACCTCGAGACCACAGCGGTGGATATATATATATATATATATATATATATATATATATATATATATGAATAAGAACACAGAATTGGGTTTTCCGCGTCTTAGATTCAAGTTCGGCCTCTGGCCACTGATATCAGTGACTTATATCCGCGAAAATCTGCAATATATATATATATATATATATATTGTATATTTTAAGCCCATGTTTTCCTTAAGAGATTTAGGCGCTCTCCCCCTTCAGGGAAGAATTTGAACCATACTAATTTAGTTACACTTGTTTTCGTATAGATATCATTTGAGTGGTCCTTGGTCAGCGTTCCGCCTCATACTGACATCTAGGAAACCAAGGTAGTACTAGGACGGGAAAATTCGGTATTTGCTTAGAGGCCTTTTCATTCAGGCTTAAGGATCTTTTTTACGAAACTGAAAATCTTCAGACTCGGGACCCACGGCTTAAAGTCCCTCCTGGAGGACTTGCTCCTTGGATTTTTCCATCCTAAAAATATATCGACTCCGGCCGGGTTTGAACCCGCGACCCTCGGGACCAGAGGCAAGGAGCATAACCACTAGTCCACTGCGGTCGATTATTGTGTATGTTTTATATACATAATGTGTATATTGTTAAGTGTATATTATATATATGTATATATATATATATATATATATATATATATATATATATTCGCGTTCAGACTTAACAGGATAAAAGGAATATTACGAAATAAAGAAAAGTCTGGAATATTGTAGATATTAGGGATTATAAGGAATTAGATTATACGAATAAAGAATTTAGTGTAAATGACCGCAAGAAAATTCCTGCATAAGTATTTACAAGGTTCTTCACTTCACAAATGGTTTTGCCGTGTTGAACTTGATAACGATTGCTGTCGTGTTGTTCCCATGACGAAGAATTAAATTTTGCCATCGACTAACATCGTTACAACTAGACTAAACCGAAGAACATGTTTCTTCCCTATGTTTACCTCTCCTTACTTCCCTTTAATGTAATCTGATACGTGAAAGATCAGTCGATAAAAAATTGGGTAGTAAATAATTGCACGGATGGATAAATAAATAGAAAGGACCGACGGATGGATGATAATGATGATAATATCAATAATGATGAAATAATAACTAAATCGCGTCTCTATTAAACCCATAGGTTCATAGCCATGCGGACATAAGGTCACCATACATCCTATCTTGGGCTAAATTTTTACAATCGTCCCTTTATAATGAACAGTTGAATTCCTCCGCAAAGTAAAGGAACGGCAGAAGAAGAACCTTGAATTATTGTTTGTTGCATAATAAATATAAATCAGCATCAGAAATATCGAAAATGATTCACAGTTCATAATTTTTTAAAGGAAAGTGCTTATCATGGAAATAGTTTTTCAAAGGAAAAACCCTGTCAATTAAAGAAAGTAATTAATTTAAAAAATTGACCAAATTACACAGTGTATATACTTTATACACTCACTAAATGCTTTATGCCATTGCTTTTCTTTATGTAGGCCTATTTCATAATTATTTTTATCTTCATACAATAGGCCTACAGTGGTAGCAATGAATAAAAAAATAATATACCTACATATTAAATAATTAGAAAAAATAATTTAATTCCTGATTCTTTCTTTAGACCAGATGTCACTTCTGTTTATTTTGACTCTGTTAATAATATACTGTAGATGTATGGATGGAGAGAGAAATTTATGAATATGGTTGCATAGATAGAAAAAATGTACCGATTAAGAGGTGGTCAGATAAGTATACTACCGTTACTGTCGCAGCTACTTTTTGCATGATAAAATGTATATATATATATATATATATATATATATATATATATATATATATATATATATATATGTGTGTGTGTTAAGGCAGGAAGCCTTGGCGCAGAGCTACGGGACTTGCGCTGGTTCGGGTCTCCATGGGGGAAGAAATTTTCTCATGGTATTTCGGCCAGTATGGGACCGGTGCCCACCCAGCATCGTGAGGCATTTGGGTAGCTACAATAAGTAGCGGCTCCAGGTTCAGGAAACCAGCTATAACGGCTGGGGGACTCGACATGCTGACCACATGTCACCCCAACACTGGCTGATGATCATCTACCTCTGTGATTGACACATGTGGATGTGAGGCCAGCAGCCGGCTGGTAGGCTAAGGGTCCTCTAGGCCTGTCGCGCCAGGAGTTATATATATATTAGTATCGGTGATAGTTGGTCCAACTCTTTCAATCTCTTCTATTGCATAGTATATATGATAGTATAGTATATATGATAGTATAGTATATATGATAGTACTCACCATGTCTTCCTTGGTCGTCCTCGTCCCGGTCTTACTGGTGGAATTTATTTTAATATTCTTATGTGGCCATGCTGTTCTTGTTGTTGTTGTTGTTGTTATTATTATTATTATTATTATTATTATTATTATTACAACTGCTTCATATATTGTCATATTCTCTGGAATAGCAATAATAATAATAATAATAATAATAATAATAATAATAATAATAATGCTTTATTTTAGCTGGCAGAGTTAAGGCCTTAAGGTCTTCTCTTCCACTCAACCAGCGAATAGTAAAATTATATAAAAATTACATAAGTATTCCCACTACAGGCCTCAGGAGGCCCTTGGGGTAGTGGGAGGTTAAGGCTCCCACTTTTTCTGGACAATCGGCACTTAATGTCAGCTCTACGTGATGGCCGCTTTTACCCCCAGAACAAGCGTCTTGTACTCATTTCCATTAGAGGCTGAGTCGACCCCAGGGTCATAGTGTGCCAGAAGGTTTGGGTCATTTTAAAATCCTGACCTCACCGGGACTTGAACCCTCGACCTTCCGGCTTGTAGCGCAGTACCTTAACCACTACGCTACGGCGTGCCCCATACAAAAATTACATTATTACAATTTTAAGATATTATTAAAACATATACTTAAACAAAAGACAATGGTGATGTGATCAAATACTAGCTAACACTAACAAAAACATGGAATACAGTTGTTGTGTAGTTAATGTTTTCATTGTGATATTACTTAATTTGGATTTAAATGATGATGGTGATTGACAGTCCTTGACATGATTGGAATCGATATTTCAGTATTTTTAAGAAGAGAAGAAAATGCATTTTCTTGAGCTCTAAACCCTCCTTTCCTTTTCCCCAGGGTTTCCCAATTAAAAAATAATACTACTTCTACCGTCACTAATTCGGTCTAAAAGATCTGCATAAATCCGTCTCCTTGACAATGTAAATATATTTTATGGAGTTCCTCACTGTAAAGCTTTCTCCATTTACCATTGCTTTCCCTTATGGGACAGCATTTTCGTCTTAGGACCCTATTAATAATCAATATCTACCTAAATTCCTTCTCTGAGTTTATCATTAAAAGTTGAGGTCAAAAACAGTAAAATTTTATCCCTTTTTTTATAGTTTGTGTTTGCTTTTATGGTACCTAATGAAGCTAATATTGAAGTTACTAAAAATCTTCACGAAAAGTTGATGTTTTTTCATTGAACATTCTAGAAAATGAATTTATACTTCATGAAAATTGTAGTAAAATCCGATGGCAGTGTGTACTGTACATTTAAAGAGTTCTTGTGCATTGCTTGTTGGGGTCGATGTGTTGTGAAGGGGTAGTGAAAAACCAACCCCGCCACGCTGTGTGGATCAATGCAACCCTCAAGAGGGGTGTGGTCCTGCCAGCATTGCCAGCTTGTGAGTTTGAGAGAGTCAGGTCATGGCAAGGTCAAGGCATTTATATGTGATTCAGAGATATCAAAACTAACATCTATCTTTGTGTGTTTCTGTACTCTTAAATATATTGATTATTTAAATGTGGTAGGAATTAAATGAATCATTTCGTTTTACAAATACAATTAGAAGCCGGATTTTTATATGGCATTACCCTTGAAATATGTAGGGCCTGCATAAACATGTAAAAACCTGAAAATAATAACTCACTGGCACTATCGAACACGTGGGTTTATGGCCGCGCGGACATAAGCTATCCATACATCCCTATCCTGAGCTAATGTTTTCCAATCACTCCCTGTACAATCTACTTCCCTAAAATCATGGTTAATGCCATTCTCCCACCTCATACTGTAACCAGATCCTATTATTTATTGCCAAAGGATCACAATATTGTAAGAATGCACGCTAGTGGAGAAAAAATGAAACAAATCAAACTGTTTATAACCAACATTCCACCCATTCATAGTAATTCTGCCCGAGGGCAGGTCTTTCACTGCAATCATAGCATTTTCATGCTATGCTTGCAGCTTTACTAGGGAATTGTAGGTGTGGTAGCTTCCCGTTGTTTTCCACACCGGTGAAGGATGATGATGATGATGAAGACGATAATAAGGATGATGATGATGGCCATATGATTTCGGGGACCGTTTGGGCCTTAAAGTTTTCCTGACATTTGTCTTGCAGGTGAGGAAAAACCCCGATAAAAACCTCACCCAGAAAACTGCCCCGACCGGGGATCGAACCCGGGCCCGCTGCGTGACAAGGCAGCACGCTACCTCGAGACCACAGCGGTGGACATAACCAACATTATAGGTTACTAATTAATTTCTGATGTCCTATGATGTAAATATGTCGATTATTCTTTTTTTGGAACGTTTATTATACCTGGAAAATATTACGTTTAAGAAAGCGAAAACGGTGGTTTCTTTTTATTGTGGTATAATCAATTACTACAAATATTTTTCTATTATATCCCGCAAGCAGTATCTGGTTACATTCGTGCACTATATATACAATCTGGGAGCTACATGCATTCCACGATTCTTACGTTGTAATATATAAATTGCTATTCAACGTATTTATTAGAGAGTCAGTTACTGCAAAATAATGCTATGGCCTGTGCAGAATATTAAAAAGGAAGAGCTTTCTTTAATATGATAATTTTAATTGATAAATATCGGGTGAAACACGACTGTGATTGGTTGTAAAACCAAATCCATTGAAACATGATTGGTCATTGACTCCATTTGGTGCATGAGTTATATAGTCCCTATAATGGTATGATGACCCATGTCTGTAATTGACACTATGGATTTGAGATCAGCAGACGGCTGGTAGGCTTATTATGCCATGAATTTTTATTACTCACATACTCATATAATAGGAACATCATCAAAATCTGTAGGCAGGAGGAGTTGATCACTGATGTTGAGGATTGCAGAATAATTTGAAGTTAAGCGTGAAAAGACAAAGGAGCAGCAAGAAGAATATCATTGTTTCTTACAATACAATGGAGTTCGTGACAGAACAGAAGTACCGTTACCTAAAACCTCTCGTGATTAATTTGTGTAGTTTTTGCTCATCATCGCCCAAATCCCTGTACATTCCATTATATTGCACTTTCTCTCATTCTTTCGTGACCAGATATATTGACATGAAACATTCAATTTTTTTTAGTTCACGTTGGGCTCTCAAACTTTGCTTTATTATTATTATTATTATTATTATTATTATTATTATTATTATTATTATTATTGTTGTTGTTGTTGTTCCTTAGCCGTAGTCTCTTATGCATTACAGAGACTCATAACGTCCCAACTCGTTTCAAAAAAGTTAAACTGAAAATATATAAAACTATTATTCTACCAGTTATATTACATGGATGTAAAACATAGACTCTTACTTTAAGGGAGGAAAGGAGATTACGAGTATTTGAGAATAAAGTACTTAGAAAAAAATTAGGACAGAAGAGAGATGAACAAACGGGCGAATGGAGAAGATTACTTAACAGTGAACTACATGGTCTTTATAGGAAGCCAGATATAATAGCAGTTCAGTCTCGTAGACTGCGATGAGCAGGACATGTGGTACGAATGGGAAATGAAAGACGTGCTTGGAAGCTTCTTGTAGGAAAACCAGAGGGAAAACGCCCAGTTGGTAGACCAAGAATAAAGTGGGAGAATTACATTAACTATGATTTGAGGGAAATACATTATACAGGGAATGATTGGAAAACATTAGCTCAGGATAGGGATGTATGGAGAGCTTATGTCTGCACCGCCATAACGTACGGGCTCGATAGTACCAGTGAGTTAGTTAGTTATAGTCTAGCGGTTTAAGGCAGAGTGATTTGGTGCAGAGCACGGGACTTGCGCTGGTTCGAATATTCGTGGGGAAACAAATTTTCTCATGGCATTTCTGCCAATATGGGACTAGTGCCCACTTAGCATCGCGAGGCATTTGGGTAGTTAAAATATGTAGGGGCTCCATGTTGAGAAAACAGCTATAACGGCTGGGGGACCCGACATGTTTATCAAATAGCCATTTGCTAGACTATCGTCTACCACTGTGGATGTGAGGCCAGCTAGCGGCTGGTAAACCAAAGACGTTCTAGGCCAGTAGCACTGTGGAGTTTGTTAAAGCAAGGGGATGGACCTATCTCCTCTAGTATTCAATTTTGTACTAGAACATGCCATCAAATCTTTAGATGAGAAATAAGGCGTATAGTAAAACTTAACTACGTTAATAAGCTGTTAGTATATGCTGATGACGTAGTGTTATGAGGCGACAGTGAGAAGATATTAAGGACCAACACACCCATTTATTGGGTAATACTAAGAAATGATAGTGGAAGTAAACATCAATAAAACATGTATATGTTTACATATACATTCCTACTATAATGGGAATGACCAGTTAATGATAAATGAGTGGAATTTTTAAGAAGTGGCTGAATTCAAATACCTAGAAACAATAATTACAACAGGAACATAGGCTCAGTTCTGGAAATATATGCTATTACTACATTACAGGGACTTTTGTCATGCCAATTTATCATAAGTAATGCCACGAGTGATTTCCAAATTATCTATAAATTCACGACTCACGAAGTGAGGAGTGAATTTATCTAGAGAATTTGGAAATCAAGAGTGGCATTTGTTAGGACTATTTAACGAATAAAATTAAGCTGTTTACTCACAAATCATTATTTAACTATAGTTATTTTAAAATATTTATATATTTAATGTAAACGGCGATGTTTGAAAACAAATGAGAAACGATAGGTACGCTTCTACTGCTTCTTTTGTTTATCACTGCAACCAGATCATACTATTTATTGCCAAAGGAACGCAATATTGTAAGGAGGAGCTTTCTTTAATATGGTAATTATAACACTGATAAATATTTGGTGAAACACGACTCTGATTGGTTGTAAAACAGAAATCATTGAAACGTGATTGGTCATTGACTCCCATTTGGGGCATGAGTTAAATAGTCTAAATAAATTTTTCATCTTCTTCATCTTCATCTTCTTCTTCATCTTCTTCATCTTCTTCTTCATCTTCTTCTTCATCTTCTTCTTCATTTTCTTCTTCATCTTCTTCTTCATCTTCTTCTTCTTCTTCTTCATTTTCATCTTCATCTTCATCTTCTTCTTCATCTTCATCTTCATCTTCTTCTTCATCTTCTTCTTCTTCATCTTCTTCTTCTATCTTCATCTTCTTCTTCTTCTTCTTCATCTTCTTCTTCTTCATCTTCTTCTTCTTCATCTTCTTCTTCTTCTTCTTCTTCTTCACTCTTCTTCTTCTTCATCTTCTTCTTCATCTTCTTCTTCTCTCTTCATCTTCTTCTTCATCTTCTTCTTCATCTTCTTCTTCATCTTCATCTTCTTCATCTTCTTCTTCATCTTCATCTTCTTCTTCATCTTCTTCTTCTTCTTCTTCATCTTCTTCTTCATCTTCTTCTTCATCTTCTTTCTTCATCTTCTTCTTCATCTTCATCTTCTTCTCTCATCTTCTTCTTCTTCATCTTCTTCTTCTTCTTCATCTTCTTCTTCTTCATCTTCTTCTTCTTCATCTTCTTCTTCTTCATCTTCTTCTTCTTCATCTTCTTCTTCTTCATCTTCTTCTTCTTCTCGTCTTCTTCTTCTTCTTCTTCTTCATCTTCTTCTTCTTCATCTTCTTCATCTTCTTCTTCTTCATCTTCTTCTTCTTCATCTTCTTCTTCTTCTTCTTCTTCTTCTTCTTCTTCATCTTCTTCTTCATCTTCTTCATCTTCTTCTTCACCTTCTTCTTCATCTTCTTCTTCTTCACCTTCTTCTTCACCTTCTTCATCATCTTCTTCTTCTTCATCTTAATCTTCTTCTTCATCTTCATCTTCATCTTCATCTTCTTCTTCTTCTTCTTCATCTTCTTCTTCTTGGCAAGGAATAAACCTTTTTGGTTCGGCTTGCAGCTCGAAGTATGTATTATAGCTGCTGTGTCCATCTCTTTCGTGGGCGTCCCCGATCTCTTTTTTCTCCTCTTGGTTGATAGTGCAGACTTTTCGTAGGCAATCTGCATTCTGCAGACATGTTCATACAATTTTCTCCTACACTCTTCTATTTTATCTGTCAAACTGAATATTTGTAGTTCTTTACGGATATCTTCACTCCGTTTTTTATCCATTAAAGTATTTCCTGCCACAAAAAAAAAGTTAAACTCAAACAATATAAAATTGTTATTCTCTCAGTTATTTTATATGGTTGCGAAACATGGATTCTTACTTAAAGGGAAGAGGATAGATTACGAGTATTTGAGAATAAAAGTTTTTAGAATTATTTTTTACCAAAGGGAGATGAACAGTTAGCCACATGATCTTTATGGGCAACCAAATGTAAAAAAAGACAAATTAAGTTTCGTAGACTGCGACGAGCAGGACATGTGGCACGAATGGGAAATGGAAGTGGAGCATGGAAGTGGAGCATGGAAGTAAGAAAACCAAAGGGAGAGGGTTTAGGCCAATAATGAGGTGGGAGAATATAATTAATTGATTTGGTGGAGGTAAGTTATACAGGAGATGATTGTAAAACATTAGGTCAGAATATGGTTGTATGAAGAGCTTATGTCCGCGCGGCCATGAACCTACTAGTGCGATACTTCGATAGATTTTGTTATTAAACTGTTATAAATAGGACTCGGAAGTTAAGAACCTCGAAAATGCCTATAAAAGACCCTCAAAAAATGTCTATAAACTGGAAAAAATTACTAAAAAGGCAATTCAAATTAAATAATTTTAATTTCAACCGAAGTTTTAATAAAATAATATAAAAAGTACAAAATTCTAGTGATTTGCAACATATAAATGTACTGCGAAAAAAAATTGAACTAAATGCTTCATATTTCATACTTTATATATATTTTTTAATCCAACATAGTTTGAAAAAAGGAATTCTGTAATTAAAACATTTTGTCTACTCATTCTTACCTCTTATAGTTGTTTTTGCCCACCGCTGTAGTCTCGAAATAGCGTGCTGCCTTGTCACGCGGCGGGACAGGGTTCCATTCCCGGTCGGTACAGGCTCCTGGGTGAATTTTTTTTTCAGGGTTTTCCTCACCTGTAAGACAGATGTCAGGAAGCTTCGGGCCCAACGGTCCCCGAAAATCATCTGACCATCGTCCTTATCATCATCATCATCATCATCCTTCACCGGTGTGGAAAGCAACGGTAAGCTACCATACCTATAATTCCCTAGTAAAACTGCAAAGCATAGCATGAAGGTGCTGTGATTTCAGTAAAGGACCTGCCCTCGGGCAGAATTACTATGGATGGACGGATAGTTGCTTTTGTCGAGCATATGTTTCAGGGCTTCTTAGCCCCATCGTCAGCGATTACAGACTGAAACGTATGTTTGACAAAACAACTATAAGAGGTAAGAATAAATAGACAAAAATGTTTTAATTATCAAACGAACTTCTTTGTGTTACTTCCTATTGCATTTTAAAAGGAATTCTGTGTTAATTAAAAAAAATTATTGGCAATTTTTCCTACCTGCAATGAATTCAACGAACCCGCTATGGATATCCTGGAGAAATAAGTTGAAATTCAAATTAGTATAACTAGAAGCATATTTAGCTGGAAGTATAATTAGGCTATGAAAAGTGTGTGTGTGTGTGTGTGTGTGTGTATATATATATATATATATAGTCCACTGCTGGGGTCTCGAGGTAGCGTGCTGACTTGTCACGCAGCGGGCCCGGGTTCGATCCCCGATCGGGGCAGTTTTTCTGGGTGAGGTTTTTATCGGGGTTTTTTCTCACTTGTAAGACAAATGTCATATGGCCATCATCGTCATCATCCTTCACCGGTGTGGAAAGCAACGGAAAACTATCACACCTACAATTCCCTACTGAAGCTGCAAAGCATAGCATGAAAATGCTGATTGCAGTGAAAGATCTGCCCTCAGGCAGAATTACTGTATATATATATATATATATATATATATATATATATATATGTTAGCGTAGTGGTTAAGGTACTGAGCTACAAGCCGGAGGGTCGAGGGTTCAAGTCCCGTTGGGGTCAGGATTTTTAAACTGACCCAAACCTTCTGCCGGCACTATGGCCCTGGGGTCGACTCAGCCTCTAACTGAAATGAGTACCAGACGCTTGTTCTGGGGGTAAAGGCGGCCGTCACGCAGGGCTGACAACCCGGCTGACATAAAGTGCCGATTGTCTAGAAAAAGTGGGAACCTTAACCTCCTACTACCCCCAAGGACCTCCGGGTCTGTTGTGGGATCACAAAAAAAATATATTATGTTTGGCCTCTTCTTCAGACATAAAATAAAAAATAAATTAAAAAAATATTTTTGCTCAACTTCAGAGTTCTAGTTACAAGCCAGAGAAAAACTTGATCACTTGGACTCTTCGTTGGATAGACTGGATAGGGTCTTGGCACGAAGTGTGTTCAGGAAAATGTGTTTTTTTATGAAGTTGGTTAATGAGCTAATTAAGATATTGTTATGACAGCGTTTTATCTTTTGAGTTGCCTCATTCACGTCAAGTTTATACCCCATTCATTTACATTTAGTATCCAATATATATGGAAATAATCTTTCCTTTAATGACCAATTAGAAACGGATGAGATTCAGACAGTATTTATGTTAAACACTGGAGGGTCACAGTTCCGAACCCTGCCCAGCGGAATAAGGCATCACGCTTGGCGAAGAGTTTCGGGATGGTTGCTGCTTCGACTCCCAGTGACAGAATACATTTTCTCATAGAATTATACGGCGTTATGCATCAAGCGGCTATGCGCCATTATGTAAGTTTGGGGAAAAATACGTTTAAACTTTAAGTCAATCTTCACTATTTATTGCAGCGCCAAAGTAACAGTACTGGATATTGCAAGTTATTTTCCTTATTTGACTGCTATGCGTCAATAATCTAAGAGGGGAACATTTGACGCTTAGCTACTTGATGCAGAATTTAGATTAGCATTTATGAAGATCTGGTTTCATTGCCTTTTTTTTTTTTTTTTTTTTTTAAACATAAAAATCTCTGATAGGACTGATGGCGTTTACATTTTTCTTTAATAATAAGGCTATATTTAAAGATTTGGCGCTAAAATCGTGTGTTTACTTACTTCATGAGCCAATAATTGACATCAAAATATCAATTTTTAAATAATTGGCGCTTAGCCGGTTGATGCATGACACCGTCCAGTTAAGATTAGTAGATTTACGAACAATTATTTCTCGTAGACTGCAAATGAACAGGACATGTGGCACAAATGGAGAACAGAAGAGGGGCATGGAAGCTTTTTGTAGGTAAACCAGAGGGAAAACGCCCAGTTGGTAGACCAAGAATGAGGTGGGTGAGTAACATTAACCATAATTTGAGTAAGTTGATTATACAGGAGATGATTGGAAAACATTACTCAGGATACGGATGTATGGAGAGTTTATATCCGCGCGGCCATGAACCAAAGGTTCGATAGTGCCAGTAGTTAGTTAGGGTTACGAGATTTTCGCTGGGTCGATCCTCAATTTCGGTCAGTATTGGATAGATGTCTACTTAAGATCGTCAGAAATTTGGTAGCTACAATAAATGGTGGCTCCAGGTTGAGAAAACCTGCTGTAACGGCTGGGAGACCCTACATGCTTACCATGTCACCACTTCTCTGAACGACACATGTGGATGTGAGGCCAGCAGCCGGATGGTAGTTCAAGGGTCTTCAAGGTCTGTCGCGCCATGTAGTTAGCCTGATATGTAATTTAAAATATTTTCTTTTCTATTGTTGTCGATTTTCGCGGATATGATTAAGAAAGGTTTATTGGGTTTTCCGCGTCATGGATTCAAGGTTGGCCTGATTCCGACGTTTTGTCATGATCCCACATGTCATTATCAAGGAATGGTAGAATATCAGTAACTCGAACCTATAATTCCTTGATAATTGCATGTGAGATCATGTCGAAACGTCGCAATCAGCGGCCAGAGGCTAACCTTGAATCAATGACGCTGAAAACCCAAGAAACCTTTCTTAGTCATACATACATACATACATACATACTTATATATATATATATATATATATATAGTAATTCTGCCCGAAGGCAGGTCCTTCACTGCAATCATAGCATTTTCATGCTATGCTTGCAGCTTTACTAGGAAATTGTGTAGGTGTGGTAGCTTCCCGTTGCTTTCCACACCGGTGAAGGATGATGATAATGATAAGGATGATGGCCATATGATTTCGGGACCGTTTGGGCCTTAAAGTTTTCCTTACAGGTGAGGAAAAACCCCGATAAAAACCTCACCCAGAAAAACTGCCCCGACCGGGGATCGAACCCGGGCCCGCTGCGTGACAAGGCAGCACGCTACCTCGAAACCACAGCGGTGGAGATATATATATATATATATATGTATGTATCCATAGTAATTTTGCCCGAGGGCAGGTATTTCACTTCAATCATAGCATTTTCATGCTAGTTTTGCAGCTTTACTAGGGAATTATAGGTTTTGGTAGCTTCCCGTTGCTTTCCACAGTATGTATGTATGTATGTATGTATGTATGTATATGTATGTATGTATGTATGTATGTTGTATGTATGTATGTATGTATGTATGTATGTATGTATGTATGTGTATATATATATATACATATATATATATATATGTATTATATATACATAACATATATATATATATATACATACATACATATATATATATATGTATATATATATACATACATATATATATATATACATACATACATATATATATGATAATGGCATGTGGGACCATGCCGAAACGGCGGAATCAGTGGCCAGATGCCTAACTTGAATCCAAAACGCGGAAAACCCAATAAAACTTTCTTATTCATATATATATATATATATATATATATATATATATATATATATATAGACATGATGAGAAAAGTAAACGCCTAGACAGGATTTGAATCCGGAACTCTGGGTCGGTACCCCAGCGTGTTATCCATTACACCACCAGGCGAATCCAATTAAAACACTTATTTTTCTTATATATGTATTATATTCTCCATTATTACTAGATGTCGCGAGAACTCGGTCATTGCCATATATACATTCAATAAACATCTTAGCTCAACAGATACTAAAGTTAATATAGAATTTCACTTTTGTTCATTTATTTATTTCTTTTTGGAAGAAATGTGTTCAGAAAAATGGAGTAACTAGAACTCGATTTGTAGACTGGCGGGATGCGGCATTGCGGTCCACCGATTGTCAACCAATAGCTCTAACATGACGTGATTTTCTGAACGTAATGTTGCAGTTAAAATGATTATCAGTGGTTTCGTTTTTATTGTCTTCATCATTTGTGTACCGAAGTTCACAATATAGACTTTGATATTAAGAAATAACGTATAATTGGTCTTTATGAGTCATTAAATATATCTCTGAATTTGTGGTTAGTTCATACATCAAAATACTAGATTTTTGCACATTGTACAAACCTGCGATTTACACAGAAACGTTTGACACAAGTCCGAGATGTCCCAATATTTTAAGTGAGTTATTCTTGATATTGAAGTCATGTGTAGGCCCTATAAAACTGAGCAACAAAAAATAAACTTTTTTTTTGTCTCAGAAAGAAAAATATGTGATCTGATAGTATTTTTTCTCCTGAATTCAAATATGATATCGGCTTTTCTCCATCACGCAAGATTTCCGAGAGACAGGAATTTATAATTTCAAACACTTTAATATTTTCTACATTCGTAACTACACAATATTCTAAGATTCGGACTCACCTATAAAGTAAGAAATTATGATTTTCTGCTATGTTTCGCCTATGGAGCATCTATCTTGATGGTCCAACAATAATCGGCCAGCATATTAGGATTCCATTTGCCTTGATATCTATTTTCCATAGCTGAAATCTCCTGAGTTAGCTCATTTGGTTTTATTTTACAATGGACAGGTGGACGAAAAAAAAGTATATTAAAAAATAATTATTTAAATCCATTAATTGAAATTGAAATAAAAAAAGCTGTGGGCGTAGCGTAGTGGTTAAGGCACTGAGCTACAAGCCGGAGGGTCGAGGGTTCAAGTCCCGTTGGGGTCAGGATTTTTAAACTGACCCAAACCCTCTGGCGGCACTATGGCTCTGGGGTCGACTCAGCCTCTAACGGAAATGAGTACCAGACGCTTGTTCTGGGGTAAAGGCGGTCGTCACGCAGGGCTGACAACCCGGCTGACATAAAGTGCCGATTGTCCAGAAAAAGTTGGAGCCTTAACCTCCTACTACCCCAAGGGCCTCCGGGCCTGTTGTGGGATAACTTTACTTTTACTTTACTGTGGGTGATGGAGAAATTCAGAATATATATTTGAAAACACGATAAAAAAACTGCATTAACTACAACTATTGGTACTCATGAGACAAAAATCATGTTGACCAGTGTAATTAACGCGAACACGGAGGTTCATGGCCTCAAGGGCATAGTTCTCCATAGGTCCTATTCCTGAGCTGTTTTCCAATCGTTCCCTGCATATTTCACTTCCCTCAAATCATAGTTAATGTTATTCCCCACACATTTTGGCCTACCCATTGGACATTTCTCTTTCAAGATGTTTTCATGTCCATCTTCATTCGCCATTTGTGCCACAGTCCCTCCTATCGTAGTCTATTTACTCTTCATTGGGAATTTAATACCAAAAAATGAGGTCAAAATTAATTATTGTAAATTATTGTTTTAAAATCGAGTGTTTCATTCCTCAAATAATACATTTAAGTTGATGAACTCTTTATTTTTTCTTATTATTTTATAATATATCCTTAAAACTAAATACAACCCTCAGGGGTCCTCATCTAGGGATATGTGGATGGCGACCACAACGTGCCCAAGCTGAGCAAAACATTCTTCCACTTACTTGTGTTTGCACTCTTTTAACTTTACTATCTAACCTCTCTTGGTTAACTCTTGTTTTTTCGACCCCGACGCTATTAGGGCAACCGAGGGCTAGGGAGTCTTTCCTTTCTTCCATTTCTTCTTTCCTTTATTTTCTTTTCTTCTCCAGAAAAGCCTGACCAGAGGCTATAAGATGGCAGCCCCATCACTGGTCTTGCCTTCCTTTGGCCAGCAACCAATCGAAGGGACTATTATTTTGCTATCAAGTCTTATACGAGAATTTCCCGGGGAGGGAAAATTTTCTATAGGATCGTAACAGGCCTTGGCCTAATACTTGGAAGGAAGAAGAAGAAGAAGAAAACTAAATACATCGTCGCACATAGAAATACATGATATAATGAGAATGGACAGTTAATGACAAATGAGGGAAATTTTGAAGAAGTAGCTGAATTCAAATACCTAGGTATAATAATTACAAATATGAATGAGGTACACAAAGAAATTAAACATATGTCTCCAATTCTGGAAATGCATTATAGACATAATAGATATCTTTGCCGTCCCAGCTTCCCAAAAAAAAAAGTTCAACTGAAAATATCTAAAACTGTTATTCTCCCAGTTAAGTTATGTTACTCGTACATGGATGCGAAACACGAGACTCTCATTTTCTCATTTTAAGGAAAGAGAAATTATTACGAATATTTCAGAACAAAGTTTTAAGGAAAATTTTTGGACCAAAGGGATGTGAACAGATAAGTGAATGGAGAAGACTACACAAGTGATCTTTATAAGAAACCAGATAAATAAGACCAGTTAACTCTCGTAGACTGCTATTGGCAATACATGTGACGCAAATGGGGAATTAAATAGGGGCATGAACTTCGTGTAGGCAAACCAGAGGGAAAACTACCAGTCGGTAGGCCAATAATGAGGTGGGAAAATAACTTTAACCGTAGTTTGAGGGAAGTAGATTACACAGGAGATGATTGGAAAACATTAGCTGAGGATAGAGGGATGCTTGGAGAGCTGATGTCCGCGCTGCCATGAACCTACGGGTTCGATAGTGGCAGTGGGTTAGTTAATTTATAATTATGCTTATTTAATTACATATTTGAAAGAGAGACATGTGGCTAGCACATCGCCTCAATGGGACTAGAAGGCCTTTCTGTTCAGGTTTGCTGTTCTTTTACGAGCCTGAAAATATTCAGACTCCGAACCTACTGCTTAAATTTCCTCCTGGAGGACTTGTCCCCTGAATTTTCCATCCTAAAAATCCTTCGACCCCTGCCGGGTTTGAACCCGCGATTCTCGGGACTAGAGGCAAGACCATCACGGCTGACGAATTAGTATGAACCTCGTCAGAATAAAAACACGTGTACCTTATTTAAAAATATTGATGTTATGTGGAATACTGGACTCAAATCTTGTAACACCATAGTGTTAATACATTGTCTTAATCTGTCTTTCTGTGTAAGGAAATAGAGACATTTTACCCTTTCTGCTTCAATTTTAAAGGGGCAATTTGGGGAACCCTCATGGGATAATTGTTACGAAAGCCTTGATGTATGTGGTATTTGGATGTTTTTTTAGAGAACTGAACATCCGAGTTCCAAATTTATTTTAGTTGGTAGAGGATAGGAACCAATGACCGTAGTTATGGGCTCCATTAATCATATAGCCAGTTATTTAGGTTTTCAACTCTTTAAAATGAGTTTGTCCACTGTATGAAATAAGGCTCTCCAGTTTTATTGCCTTCGCGCCAAACTTAAAATGTAACCGCTTCTCCGGACTGGATTCCTTAATTTAGTGTTTTCCGCCTAAAAACATTTTCTGGGTTTTTATTATCAAAAACAGGGATATTACTACTACTTTAGTGCTATAAAACAGATGTAAATTATTTTTAATTATCTTGCTTGATTCATCTGTATGTGTGTGTATGTTTTTTTTTATTTCTTTATTATTCAACTGCATGCTCCATTACGTGGAGTAATACTACATGCATTGTCGTGTTCTTATTATATAACTATAAATTAAACAGTGTTACAATTAGATTATTTTACTTAAAGCTAGATGGTTAACTATATACAATATTATTGTTCTGTGTTTTACTTAACCTAAAGTGTATCAAATTTAATTGAATTTGAAAATATTGAAAATTCCTTATTGTATCAATGAGTTCATTGTTCTTAATTGACCAATTCTGGTTTCTTAAAACTACTGATTTGAGTTTATCTCTTTCCTTATCTAATAATTTACATTCCTATAATATGTGTTTTGTATCTTGGACTTTGTCACTGCAGGGATAATTTCGATTTTCTATTATTTTGAACCTATTTAGATAGGATCTGATGTTCCCATGATCTGTTAGCATTGTAGTTAATGTGTGTGTGTGTGTGTGTGTGTGAGAGAGAGAGAGAGAGAGAGAGAGAGAGAGAGAGAGAGAGAGAGAACAAATGAACTTGTCAACTTTAATAAAGAGGGCATCATACTTGGGGTCGTGTCTAAATAACTAATTATGAATTTACCTTAATACTCTTTCGGATTGAAAATTGTATAAGTAATGTATGATTATTATACAACGATTTTTCTCAACTCTTTGATCAACCTGTTTTCAATCCCGGTCTTCAGAAAGTTGCTTTCGGCAACTATACGTAAAGTTAAATATAATTATTGAACCAGGATCATATCATAGTAATAAAAAAATTCTAATGTGTTCAAAAATACATTTCAGCAGTTAAAAAATTCCTAAATTAATCAATGAAAGTGGAATTCCACAGTAAAAGGATCCGGTTTTCTATTTGACAGGACTATATTTTATTACTAAAATTAACTATCGAATTTGTAGGTTCTTGGCCGCATGGACATAAGCTCTCCATACATCCCTATCCTGAGCTAATGTTTTCCAGTCATCCCTGTATAATCTGCTTCCTCAAATCATGGTTAACGTTATTCTCCCACCTCATTCTTGGCATAGTAACTGGGAATTTTCCCTCTGGTTATCCTATAAGAACTTCCATGCACTTTTTTCATTTCACATTCGTGCTACATGTTCTGCCCATCATAGTCTACGAAACTTAACTGTTCTTATAGTCTAAGATCCGAAGAGAGGTTGACCTCCACCCATCTGCTTACCTGATGAAACATATTTTATATTAAATCTCGAATTTAGACGAATACATCCAGAAACACTTGCCTATTAAAATATGTTATTGGCTATCTTTAATTAAAATTATTGTAATTATTTTTTTCGGATGCTTCACCCACTTGGTTACCGAACAAACATTATTTGTTCCGAGAGTTTGAAACATAAAGCATATGCCTAGGTAGTATTGCCTACTCGTTTCTGGTCATGACTACCTGGCAAGCCGGTAAAAACAGGTATGTTAATATAGATGACTGCACTGATCTTGTTTACCAATCGAAATACATATCAAAATAAAGATAATTTAATTACAAACACGATTGTATAGTATTAACTGCAATAAACCGGTCATGAAATAGTATAATAATTAATAATTTTAATTAAAGATAGTCATGAACGTATTTTAATAGGCAAGTGTTTCTGGATAATTTCATCTATGTTCGAGTTTTAATAAAAATGTTTCATCTGGTAAGCAGATAGGTGAAGGTCGATCTCTCTTCGAATCCTGCTCTATCATTATATCTAGCTTTTTATAAAGACCATACACCTCACTTTTAAGTAGTCTTCTCCATTCTCCTGTCTGTTCATCTCGCTTTGGCCCAAAAATTTTTCTTCTTCTTCTTCATCTTCTTCTTATCCACTTCCTGGTTTAGGCAAGAGTTGCCTGTTCCGTCTTCACTAATAGATCTAAGACCATCTCTTCCGAGGACGTCCGACATCTCTTCTTCCTCTTGGAAAATAATGGAAGATTTTATTTGGTAATCTACTTTCTTCCATTCTTTCTACATGTTCTTTCCACTGTATCTTGTTGTTAAATATCTTTTCTTTTATGGAGTAGATCTGCAGTTCTTCACGGATATCCTCGTTTCTTATCTGGTCCATTCTAGTGCAGCCTTTTACTCTTCTTAAAAATTTCATCTCGGCTGCTTGGATTTTACTTTCTTGTTTGGTAGTGGTAATCCAAGATTCACTCCCATACAAAAGGACAGGGACAGCGATTGTTTTATAAAATTTTAATTTTGTTTGTTTATTTTCTTAAGAACTTTATTTTACGCAAACAAATATTTGCATTTGAATAAAACAACCAAAGTTATAGTTGTAAAAAAATTAATTAACTGACCGAAATGGCACTGGCTGTGCCGCCTGCGAATCATATTCGGTTGGTCCCGGGTTCAAACATAGGTTTCGACCAATCTGAAGAAGTATTACTTACTTACTCACTGGCACTATCGAACCCGTAGGTTCATGGCCGAGCGGACATAAGCTCTCCATACTTCCCTTCCTGAGCTAATGTTTTCCAATCATTCCCTGTATAATCTACTTCCCTCAAATCATAGTTCATGTTATTCTCCCACCTCATTCTTGGTCTACCAACTGGGCGTTTTCCCTCTGGCTTTCCTACAAGAAGCTTCCATGCAAGTCTTTCATTCCCCATACGTGCAACATGTCCTGCCTATCGTAGTCTACGAGACTTAACTGTTCTTATTATATCTGGCTTCCTAAAAAATACCATGCAGTTCATTGTTAGGTAGTCTTCTCCATTCACCTGTTTGTTCATCTCTCTTTGGTCCAAACATTTTCCTACTTGTAATCTCCTTTCCTTCCTTTAATATAACTGGTAGAATAATAGTTTTATGTATTTTCAGTTCAACTTTTTTTTAACGAGTTCGGACGTCAGGAGTCTCTGTAATGCATAATAGCACGCATTTCCAGAATTGAGCGTATGTTTAATTTCTTTTTGCATCTCATTCCTGTTTGTTATTATTGTTCCTAGGAATTTGAATTCAACCACTTTCTCAAAATTTCCATTTGTCATCAGCTGTCCATTTACATTATATAACGTATTTCTACGTGTGCCTATTTACTTATATATATATATATATATATATATATATATATATATATAGTGGCCACTAGATGGCAGTTGGAACCATATTCCGCTACCTCGCGTGTAAATTGAGAATACTACATATATAAGAAAAAATAAATGTTTGTGTTAGGATACCTGAGTGGCTCAGCTGGTTAGAGCGCTAAACGTACCGAGTTTAGAGATTCGGGTTCAAATCCCGACTCAGGCATTTTATTTTCTTTTCATGTCATATACACACATGAGCAAGTTTCACAATGTCTCATACCTTCCTACACCCAACTAAAGTACGTCATTCTCCTCCGCATCTTTCTGCCATTTTATATTTATATATTTCACTGCAGTTAAGTTCTAAAGCCAAGTAATTTTTTTTAGTAAAACGGCAGTTAATCTAGTTGACATAACGGAATGGAGTTACAAATAATATGTATTTTGGTAGTTGATAAACATATATTTTTGTATTTAAACGGCTTGATTAATCTATTTACATATATTTTGTATATTTTTTAACGCGTACTGGTAAATTATCTGGGATCAATAAACTTAAGGTATGAATTTTATTGTGGTAATTACGTCGTAATTTGAGATACAGTATAAAATACCTGATATATATAAGGTGATGCTAACTGGCTGTATTTTCGGATGAAGGTACTGTATTTGTTATCCCGGGGGAATGTAAACACCGTTACATCTGTGACCGGTTTGTGGGCCTCTCGATATCACTTGAGGCTAAGTGACGAGAATGTAGTTACACAATGTTTACTTGTATTTAGGGTTATTGCCAAGTCCGTGCCATGATGTGACATCTTCACACTTGCTAATCACCTTGCATTATGCTTCGTACTCTACAGGGTGTCCCAGTGAAATGTGGCCTGCCTCCCTCGTATTACAAGTCCAAATAGCGATTTCTATAGGCTTTTAAAATTTCTAGAAAATAGTTATAATTTATGGGAATGCTTTTGCCACTTAACCCTTAAATTCGTAATGCATCCTTTTGGATACATCAGTTTGTTTAATTAATTTAATATTTTGAATAAATCAGAAGAAAACGAACAAAAAGAAACCACTTAAATGTGTGCTTAATTATACAATATACATAATAATGACAGTTACACAATTTTCCGTTTTCACTACGGTCCGCCACATTCAAATAACTAACAGAAGAAATTTGTGTTTGATAGAAACTACACTGTCGACAGAACTACACAGTAGCCGCATCAAAGCCGCATTCTGTGTAGATTCTTATCGTTGATTTATTGTTTTGCCAGTTTAAGGGTTAACACAGCAGGAGTGGCAGAAATAGAAATATATATCTCATCTCCTCATGTGATAAGTACAGCAGCAACATAATTTTATGGCACAATTATCTTAACTGCAGTTCAGTTCTAGCTTCTTTAGCAGCCTTTTGAGGGGTGTATGGTGCGTAAGGGGGGAGGGTGAGTTGCAGATACTGCTAGTAACTATCCTCAATTTAGAAAACATAATAGTTACTACATGTTGCGTTTTCTTATCTAGTTCTCTGTTAGTGAATACTTTTGTTGTCTAATAGGTTTGGATTGTTCATTATAGAATAGCGTTGTTTTTATAACAATTTATTCAATTATTATTATTATTACTATTATTATTATTATTATTATTAATATTAATATTATTGTTATCATTATTATTATTATTGTTGTTATTATTATTATTATTATTAAATTTTTTTGTATGGCTACTAGTTCTCTCCCCACTTGGCAATGGTCCCACCTGCCACGCGCCTTTGGTTTTGACGAAGAGGCTACAGTTACCAGAACTGGACTCTGCTACTAAATCTAATTCGTGATGATTATTCTAATGTGATCACTAAAGAACAATTAACATTTGGAGTTTTATAAATTTTGATTACAGAAACGCCAGTACTTTTAAAATATTCTAAGCACACGTGATATGTTGGTTGGTTCTTATTTTGACGTGATAAAATAAATTTGGACACGTGAAGAGGTTGAATGAAGATAAGTTAGGAATTTGGTTTGGATTCCAAATCGGTGGAATAAAAGAGAGAGACCTAAGAAGACATGGATAGAGGAAATTACGAATTTGATGAAAGATAGCGTGTTTGCCTTGGCATGCTGCGAGCCCAGGTTCGATTCCCGGTCGGGACGGGCTCCTGGGTGAGATTTCTCCGGGATTTTTCCTCACCTGCAAGATAAATTTCATGAAGCTTAGGGCCCAACGGTCTTCGAAAATCATCCGCCCATCATTATATCCTTATCATTATCATTTCACCGGTGTGGAAAGCAACGGGAAACTACCGCATCTATAATTCTGTAGTAAAGCTGCAAAGCATATCATGAAAATGCTATGATTGCAGTGAAAAACCTGCCCTCGAGCTGAACACTATAGATATAATCCAGTTATGATAACTGTAGCTGTTTTGGTGAACCCTAAGGCACGTGGCAGGAGGGAACAAGTCAAAGTGGGGGAGGGAAGCAGTAGTCATGCAAAAAAAATCTTAATAATAATAATAATAATAATAATAACAATAATAAAATAAAAAAACAGATTGAATTATTAAATGACATTGCAGAGAAAGTTGGTCTGCAGATTTCTTTTGAAAAAACGGAATAAATTTCATGCAATAAACAAGCGCCAAAATACCTGGAAACCAAATATGGAAAAATTAGACGAGTTTCACAATTTAAATATCTCGGTGAAATTATTCAGGAAAATGGAATTGAAACTAAAGCCAATAAAAGTAGATGCCAAAAAATCGAAACAGCATTTCGGCTTACTCACAACACTTATAATAAAAAATGCATATCTTTACATACAAAGTTACGACACTATAACACTGTAATTAAACCAGAGTGCCTCTATGGAGCAGAAACATTAATTTTGAACAGAAAAAAAGATATGAAAAATATAGTGAAAAAAGAATGCAAAATTATAAGAAAGGTTTTAGGTCCACAAGTCATAGATGAAGCATTTAGACTCAGAAGTAAAAAGGAAATAAAAATATATACAGACATTCATAGTGATATTAGAAAACGAAGGTTAACATTTGATGGCCATATTAAACGAATGAACTCAAGTAGGCTTACAAAACAGATAATAGAATTCTACGAAAACAGAAGTAAAGCTCCAGTGGATACTATGAAGTGGATTGATGAAGTCAAAAAGGACTTAAAATTGGCAGGAATTACTAAAGAAGATATCCCAAACAGAGATATATTTAGAATTAAGGTGAATAAGTGGCAAGTTGACCAAGAGGACAAACCGAAGAAAAAAACTGGAACAACTTGGACAGATGAGAGAAAACAAGTTCATAGCAAAAGAATGAAAGAAATTTGGGCTCAAAGGAAACGCCTCTAAGTACTTTGCGTAGTCCTACATGGGCTCATCCGCAATAAAACAAATAAATAAAGTACATTGTTATAAAAAGAATACTACTATATAATGAACACTCCAAACATATGAGAAAGCATAAGTATTCACTAACACAAAACCAGTAGATAAAAAAAGCTCAACGTGTGGTAACTATTATGTTTTCAAAATTGAGTGTAGTTACCGGCAGTCCCTGCAGCTCGCTCTCCCCTCATACTGCACCGTACAACATGGACCCCTCAAAAGCGTCTAAAGAAGCCAGAACTGAACTATAAAACTATAAATAGGGGACAATAGGAAGGTGATTGGAAGGATAGAAATGAATGGAGGAACATAATCAAATCTTAATATTGGGCATAGTAAGATGCTGTATACAGAGTGATTCAAAAATATCGCTATACGTTTGATCGCATTTTGTGACGAACATATTATTATTAAAGGAAATATGTTATCATTGGAAAGGGAATCCTTCAAATTATTGCAATAGAACAAAACAAATCACTGCTCACGTGCAGCTTGGCGGGTTGATTTTTGTGGGCTAGGCGTCGAACGCCTCCACAATTCTCTTCGTTGTTTCTGCATCCGTGCTAATGCCAGCCTTCCAGGAGGTTTGATTTTCTGCATCCTTCCCGTTCCCAGCAGTCGTTTTCTCCATTTCCTCACAATCGACGGCTGCAATGCTACGTTAAACTCACGTCTTGCCCGTCTTGCGGCCTCACGATCATTAGCATGAATTATTGCCCATGCAGCAATCATAATTTGCTGTTGCATATTCAACGCCATTTTGACTAATGGCGTAAGTTCTATACTGTTTTGTTTTATTCCATTGTTGCAATTTGAATAATTGCCTTTCCAATGGTAATTTCATATTTCATGTAATGGTAATATTTTCATCACAACGCGATGAAATGTATAGCCATATTTATGATTCACCCCGTATATTTAATACCTGTTAAATAAATAAGATTTATCGCGAAAACATCTAAAGCAGAGTTAAATTATGGAAGAGATGGTGATTTAATGTTCAGCTTTTAATTTGGAATATTGGTTGAAACAGTTATTGTTTGCAATTACCAACAGCTTGTGGATGACCATTAAAGTGAAATGAAAGAATGAGGAAGGCGTTGTAATAAATGAACCGCGAAACGTAGATGCAGAAAAAAAAGTGTGCATCCAACAGCTGCTTGACCGCTTGTTTGAGATTCGCATCACTCTACCGACAATCGGCTATTTTCCTACTTTTTACTTCGTTTTATTCTTCTCCTCCACTACTTACAAATAGGTCTCGATCAATTATATTGTGCAATGATGTTCGAATGGAAGGCAGCCAGTTTGTCTTTATTTTTATTTGGGGGTTCTCCCGTTTTCCTCTGCCAAGAACTTGATTTTACCAATTCTCCGTGACAACATTGTATATCACAGAACTTCAATATTAAGTGCTGAATTTGAATCGAAACCAGACTGTTTTTTCTCAGGGTTTCTCCCTATTTCATAACTAGAGCTACGATTATGACCTAATCCACTGTAGCTTTATGTAGCTTACATAGTTTGTCATCGTACAGCAGACTATAGAAATTTTCATAAGTAATGCCACGAGTGATTTCCAAATTATCGATAAATTCACAACTCACGAAGTGAGGAGTGAATTTATCTAGAGAATTTGGAAATCAATAGTAGCATTTGTTAGGACTATTTAACGAATAAAATTAAGCTGTTTACTCACAAATCATTATTTAACTATAGTTATTTTAAAATATTTATGTATTTAATGTAAACGGCGATGTTTGAAAACAAATGAGAAACGATTGGTACGCTTCATTTGCTTTTTTTGTTCATTACTGCAACCAGATCATAATATTATTAATTGCCAAAGGATCGCAATGTTGTAAGAATGCACCCTAGTGGAGAAATTTATAACCAACTATATAGGTATTAATAAATTTCTGATGTCCTATGATGTAAATACGTCAATTATATTTTTCTTCAACGTCATTTCCTGGAAAATAATTCGTATAAGAAAATGCAAAAAATGTTTTTTTTTATGATACTCGTATAATCAATTGTTACAAATGTTTTATATTATTGAAGAAGTATTTAGTCAGTTCTTCATTATTTTCCACGTTGTGGGCGCAATTTTGAAGGATTAGTGTCCAAAAATAATAAATAAGAATTACTGGTTCAGGTTGGGTTTGATTTTCCGGTAAAGCTGGATTCTCTTCTCAAGGTCAAAGTTGGTACACAGGATAGGAAAACACTTTAGAAATCACTAATAACTGAACTAGTAATAATTTTATTCATTTTGTAGGTTCCCAGCAGATTAAGTAAATTTAAGTGATATTATTCTTCACTGTCAATTAAATATATTATTTTCTTGTCTGAAATCAATTACTCTTCTGGTATTAAATTTCACATTTTATCAGGAGAGTTGTTATAGCTTCTATATTTGATGAAAGTTATATGCAGACTGCTAGAGTAATTCTGTTATAATATTAAAGAACATTATTACATCACATGATTTTAATTTAAATTCTATTGGTTAATGGTCCATTAAATACCAGGTTTAAATTTGATTGGTTAAATCAAAAAGTTAATTGTTTTTAACATCCAATCAGAATTTAGTATACTTTTATTTAAAAATATTAAGTTAAGCAGGTGTTCTTATTACAGTTATAACAGAAAGCTTTATATTTCAGACAACAATGACTTAAGACACAATTTTAAAAGCATTATTTAGAAACACTGTTATATAATACAATTTCTTTAATTGTTACTGAGACATTTTTATTCAACAATGAACAACAATTAATTATTTAGATGTTTTGCTTTATTTAAGTCATATTTAAATATTAAAAGAATTTTAAAATATAAAATTATTAACTTTAACTTTCATATTTATTATGGTATTAAAATACTGCTATATTATCTCTCACGTGCGTTCTCTGCTGACATTCATGCACTATATATACAATCTGGTAGCCGTATTTCTTAGAGAGTCAGTCACTGCAAAATAATGCTATGACC
Organism: Diploptera punctata; assembly: GCA_030220185.1. NCBI lineage: Eukaryota > Metazoa > Arthropoda > Insecta > Blattodea > Blaberidae > Diploptera > Diploptera punctata. Next base: position 1,132,036 of record JASPKZ010006086.1, read on the forward strand.
TGTTCAGAATGTTAAAAAGGTGGTGCTTTCTTTATTATGATAAACTTTAGTTCGTAAATTTTAGGCGAAACACGACTGTGATTGGTTGTAAATCAAAGATCATTTAAATGTGATTGGTCATTGACTCCCATTTGGGGCATGAGTTAAATAGTCATTAAAATTGATGAAATAATATAAATGTTTAGAACACTCTAATTTCAGTAATTATTTTAATTTCTATAACATTTATAACACAGATACCGGTACTTTAGTTCCAGGTACATTAAATAACCATATTTGTAAATTATGTGCAATTTGACCTCACAGTTTTTAAAAAAGTGTCATTCTTTCTAGTGTGTTGTTACCATCCCACCTCCTCAGTTCAGTAACATTATATCACCTCGCTAATGAAAGGGTTAAAAGAACTTATATATTGTCGAAATGTTATGAATCTGAAATTTATTTAGGCTCATACTTTTCTAAAACGTATAATATTTTTAACCCTTAAATTGGCAAAGCATGGCATATGATAGTGTACCTCGACAATTGTTACGGAGAACAATGAGAAATATGAATATCTGTGATAAATGGATTAATATTGTTAGGAGGATCTATAGTAATACAAAAGGTAAAGTAAAAATACAGAATAATTTAACAGAGGAATTCACAGTGAATAAAGACCTTAAGCACGGATGCAGTTTGTCACCAAATCTTTTTAACATTTGTTTATACCAGGCTCTTAACTTATTGTATAAAAAATGTTCTGAAATGGGTATTCCTATAGGAGGAAAAGTACTGCATTTATTGGTGTTTGCAGATGATTAAATAATTTTTGCAGGGGATGAAGATGATATGAGATATATGATAAATAAACTAATGGAAGAATATAAAAAATGGGGACTGAATATAAATTTACTGAAAACAGAATATTTGTGTTTGGGAAAGGATGTGGATGACCTCATACTCGAAACAGGGCAAATAAAGAAGTGTGAATTTTTTAAATATCTTGGGTCAATAATTACAAGTTTAGGTACCTGTGAGAGAGATGTACAGACTAAAATTACAATGGCAAAAAATGCAACTAAAACATTACATGGCATAGTTTGGAACGAAAATATTACAAAGCAAACTAAAATGAAAATTTATTAGAGCATAATACAGAACATTTTGTCATAAGGAAGTGAAACTTGGTCTTTGACGGAAGTACAAAAGAATAAAATTAGTACAGTTGAATTTTATTATTTTAGAAGAAGCCTCAAAAAACAAGACAGGATAAAATAAGAAATGAATTCCTTTGGAGAGAAATGAATGTCACCACATCTGTTGTTAAGAGGATTGAAAATCAAACACTTAAATGGTATGGCCATGTACAAAGAATGGAAAATGAAAGATGGCAAAAAAAATATATACCAATGGTCACCCCCTGGAAGAAATAAACGTGGCAGACCAAGATGGAAATGGAATACCTACGTCAGAACTATAATGGATGATAGGAATTTAGAAGAGTGAGATTGGAATGATAGAGATAAATGGAAACTAAAGACGGCAAACCTATAAGTGGGGGAAAGCCGAAGAAGGCAAAACATGGACTGGACTGGATAAGGCGAAGTCTAGCTTCGCCCAGTGTGCTGCGTATGTTAGAACCCACTAGGGCTCTTTGGCAGCTAAGTTAATAGTGGCTATCATTACGGGGTTGTAGTTCACTAAACCCGAGCCTATTTGGCGGCGCTAGCGTTTGTGTGCGAATGGTGATGGAATTTGGACAGAGATAGGGATGACCTGAAACAGGACATCAGAAACCACATTGCTTTCAAGCCGAGAGTCGGAAATGCAGCATTGTGGAATGAGCCACGCTACTCCAAATCTCTAGCTGGATGCAAAACATAAATTTCTTGTTATTTGAATGTAGCGGACCGCAGTGAAAACGGAATCTTGTGTTAGTATTATTATTATTAGGTATATTGTATAATTGGATACACATTTATATGGTTTCTTTTTGTTCGTTTTCTTGTGATTTATTTAAAATGTATAAATTAATTAAACCAACTGTTGTATCCAATAGGATATATTACGAATTTAAGGGTTAATTCCCACTACATCCCTCTACTTAGTCATCATCATCCGGTATTATGGCAGCTGCCGCCGTCTTCCGGAAACCAAACGCCATTTCTTTCTGTCCATCCATTGATCTCCCTCCATTCCTCTGATATTCTTAGCTGCTTGTACCCCTTCTATCCAAGTTTTCTTCGGTCTTTCTCTCTTCCTCCTTTCCATTGGGATCCATTCCATAACAATTTTAGGCAATCTTTGTTCTGGCATTCTTTTGACATGGCCATACCACTGTAATATTTTCTTTTGTATAATGTCTATGATGTCTGGCTCCTCTTGTACACTCATAATTTCCTTTATTTCGTATTCTATCCATTCTAGATTATCCAGTTGATCTTCTTAAAACATCCATTTCTGTACTTAAAATTATTTTCATTTCCCTGGTAGGAATTTGCCAGACTTCAGCACCATATGTTAAAATGTTCTGAATTACGGTTTGATATATTTGTAATTTTCTATTTTTTGTAATATTTTTGCTCCACCAAACAGAATTTAAAGCCTTCTACTTAGTATATAGCGGAATTTGAAATGTTTTACTCACTTAACTGACGTGATACTGTGAGTCTCCGTGTAAAAAAAAAGTAAGGCAAGTCAGTCCTTTCACTGTACTTACAAGTTGAAGCGTGGAATCCGGAACACTGGTTTCTCAAGTGACTCTTCACTTCCTGACATAATAGTAGTCTCTTCCAAGATAACATTGTTAATCATTTGTTGTTAATCATTTTGATTCTTGTATCGCACTGCGTATTATTAAATTTTACTTTTTTTTTTTCGGAACGTGTAATTCCCTTCCATTCTATAGCAGCAGTTGTCATACTATATATATGTTTTCAGAAAATTTATTTTTAACCCTTAAATTGGCAAAACACAAATTTCCTCTGTTAGTTATTTGAATGTGGCGGACCGCAGTGAAAACGGAATCTTGTATAACTGTTATTATTAGGTATACTGTATAATTAGACATATATTTAAGTGGTTTATTTTTGTTTGTTTTCTTCTGATTTATTTAAAACATTTAATTAATTGAACCAACAGATGTATCCAAAAGGATACATTACGAATTTAAGGGTTAAGATGGCAAAATCCAAAGGGCAGGTCCTCCAGGAAGGACTTCAGGTCCCGAGTCTGAAGATTTTCGGGATCATAAAAGAACCATAGTTCCCATCGATTCCACATCTGCAAAAAAATTATAATTCATGGTCAATGTTCGCGAACATAGCCAATGCAAAGATCCTCCCAATAATAACTTACGGGATATAAATCGTATGGCCACATCTTACAGAAGCTAATCTGAACGCACTGGAAAAAGTGAAAGCTACATACATAAAAAGAGCATTAGGAGTATCAAAAAACGACAAGAAGCCGTCTAGTGTACCTACTGGCAAGGGAGACTTTCCTGATCAAGGACTTCAAAACAGCATACCTACTACCAACCATGGAACCCTATGAACATGCGCTACAAAGTCTACGCAGGAAAAGATAGGAAGTATGGCCGGAATTCTTCAGCACCGGAGCGATGAAAGACAGGAACTGGACAGAAGCAAATTTCCAGATACGACACGTCATCACAAGACTAAGCGTACATGAATTCCACCATCTAATGTGTAGAGATAAAACATTCGATGACCCGAAGATGTCATACATATGCGAAGTATGTGAACAGAAATGCGAAAGATATCACATCAAAACATGTACACAAAGAACAAAAACAATTTGTGATTACGCGAGACAAAGTTAAAGTGTTAGTGATTGTTGTGTTATCATCTTTGCACATTTGTGCGCAATCCATTTATATATAAAAGAACCATAGTCTATATAGTGTCTCAGAGGAAAATTAAATTGGTCTTCACCATCATTATAGTCCAGTTCTAGTAACTGTAGCCGTTTTCGTGAATCATAAGGCGCGTGGCAGGAGATAATATTGCTGAGTGAGGGAGGGAAGCAGTAGCAAAAAACATTTTCGTATTAGTGATGATAATAAAATTAATTGTTATAAAAAACAACACTATTCTATAATGAACACTCTAAACATATGTGAAATAAATCTTTATTAACACAGAACTAGTAGATAAAACAATTCAACGTATAGTAACTATTATGTTTTCAAAACTGAGTGCAAGATGGCAAATTATCTTCTTGGGAAAAGTTCAACACTGGAGTAAGACAGGGATGTGGACTTTGACCGGTGCTTTTCATTGTATCCATGAATAAATTAATAAACGAATGGAGGAAAACACAACGAGGATATATACCCATCAATAGGAACCTCAAACTCGATGTTATTCTTTTTGCAGACGATTTAGCTCTTCTGGCACTTTCCGAAAATGATTTGCAACGATCATTTGTAATTTACAAAAAATAGCTGCCAAATTTAATATGGAAATATCAATTAATAGAACTAAAAGTATGGCATTTAATGGGAAGGACCCCATACAAAGTAAAATCTGTCTCCAGAATAAAATTTTAGAGAGATCTAATCAATTTAAATATCTTGGATATTATCTCTCTATCTGGGATGAAAAGGATATCCCTGAAGAAATTACTAGTTATAATAATAGTTTGGGAATTATTAATCAAGTTATGAAACCATCCCTTGTACAAAAAAACACCAGATTACGTTTATACAACACTTTGGCTAGACGAGTGGTAGTGAAGCATGGACACTAAAAAGACAACATGAAAGGAGAATAACGGCTTGTGAAATGAGATTGATGCGCAGAACAGCGGGTTACACCAGATGGGATCTGAAAAGGAACACCGATATCTTAAAAGAATTTGAAGACTACGCCAATTTTGGAGTATATTAAACAGTACCAACTAAATTGGAAACGCCATCTGGAAAGAATGAGTTCAAATCGGATCCCCAAAGCTGTTTATAATTATATACCAAGAGGACGAAGATTACTGGGCCGTCTTATGAAACGCTGGAGGGAAAATTTCCTATAGGATCGTAACAGGCCTTGGCCTAATACTTAGAAGGAAGAAGAAGCTGAGTGTAGTTGCTGGCAGTACCTGCAACTCACCCTCTCCTCTTAGCGCACTTACAACATAGACCTCTCAAATACGGCTACAGAATCAGAACTGAACTCTAATACCCGCACTTACAACATAGACCCCCTCAAATACGGCTACAGAATCAGAACTGAACTATAATACCTTAGCTTCCTATTCGATGTTTCCTTGAAGCGATGTACTAATTACATGTCATTCTCTGACATATAAAATTACTAAGTTAAAAACATGTTAAGAAACTCATCAGTAGCGGAGCATTCATGCCCCGAGCGGGGATAAATAATTAACAGAAACGGTTAAGTAATAGTATTTTGGAAGCATTTAACAATTTATTTACTTTTATTAAATATTATTTTTGTATTGTATTGTAAGCCTATATTTTTCCCTTTACAGAGATTTAGGCGTTCTCCCCCTACAGGGAAGAATTTGAACTATACTAATTTAGTTACACTTGTTTTCGTATTGATGTCATTTTGAGTGGTCCGTGGCCAGCGTTCCACCTCATACTGACATCTAGGAAACCAAGGTAGTACTAGGACGGGAAAATTCGGTAAATTTTGCTTGGACGCCCTTTCATTCAGGTTTAAGGATTTTTCACGAGCCTGAAAATCTTCAGACTCGGGACCCACGGCTTAAAGTCCCTCCCGGTGGACTTGCTCCTTGGATTTTTCCATCCTAAAGATCCATCGACCTCGGCCGGGTTTAAACCCGCGATCCTCGGAACCAGTGGCAAGGAGCATAACCACTAGTCCATCGCGGCCGACATTAAATATTATTAAGGTTGATAAAAATTTAAAGCATTATTTAATAGCGTACTAAATTTATAAAACAATTGGATAAGTAGGTTTTGAAAAAATGTAGCAAAACAATACTTTTTTAAGAAGTTGGATTTTTATTTTCTTTTATTTTTTATTTTTTTTGTATTTTAAATTACTTATGAAGAAATAAGTCTAAAAAGTTACCCAGAGTGCCATTATATTCAGGAAGACCTATTTAATTAGTGACGTAATTCTCATGCACATAATTTTAGAATAAGATGAAAAAATTATTTTTGTACGTTGCATATTTTTAAACCAAATTGCAAGAAAATTAGTACCGGGTGGGACTATTTTACCTTCACAAATAACGTGCTAGCATTTAAGAGGCGGGGCACAATTTTTAAACTAATTACATTGCTTTATATTATTTCATGTAACCACAGATGTAATTAAATTAGAAAAATATAGGTTAAGTACATTTCGTGCTTACAGTGTATCAAACGCCATTCCTCTCTGTCCATCCATTGATCTTCCTCCAATCCTCTGATATTCATAGCTGCTTGTACCCATTCTATCCAAGTTTTCTTCGGTCTATAAACATGAATTTAATGTTTGCATGTAATCTCATTGCGTTACTGCTTAAAAAAAAATAAAAACATACCGCAACAGGTCTAGAAGGCCCGTGGTCTACCACCTGTCTGCTGGCATCACCTCAAGTATTATCTACAGAGGTAAAAGTTCATCTACCCAGTGTAGGGTGACATGTGATCTGCATGTCGAGCTGTTATCTGATTTTTTCACATTGAATCCGCCACTTACTGTTGCTGCACAAATTCCTCATGATCCTGGCTGGGCACCAGTCCCATACTGAGAGAAATATCATGAGGAAAGTCATCCCCCCAAGGGGATTCGAACCAGCATAAGTCCGGTAACTCTGCACCAAGGCATGCATGATCCCTTAAACCACTCTGCTACGAAGAGGGACTTTTTAAAACACCACAATCTATGCAATTCAACTCAATATTACCAACATTGAACGGGGATGATTGGAAAACATTAGCTCAGGTTAGAGGTGTGTGGAGAGCTGATGTCTGCGCGGTCATGAACCTACGGGTTCGATAGTGCCAGTAAGTTAGTATTAAAAAATTAAGATTAGCTGCATACTCTTTCCATCGATGTAATGACTACACGGTAGTTGCAATTGTGTATTTAACGAGTTTGTGTTGTGTATGAAACCTTCAACTAGAAAAATAAGATCATCTCGAATAAGATGCATCAACAATCTTGTATGACATTCATTTTAGATGTATTTATTGTATCTCAAACAAGTACCCAATAATCCCACATAGCAACTACTAAGTGGTGAAGATTACATAATATTATGCATTATAACAGTGCGTAGTGTATTAATTTCTACAACTTAAAATCACCTTCACGGAAATTAATAGACCTACCTTCTTTTCGAGAGATCTCTTAATTTACTAAAATAATGTATTTTCAACCCTCTCGCCCAATTTTTAGTTTGGTCCGAAAAACAAAACAAATAGTTGTGAATTTGTAACAAAATTGATCCAGAATGTTTTTTTTAATGTTGTAATTTCCAAAATTGTAAGGGATTTCGGTCCCTAAGGCTGTTCAGCTTATGAATTGAAATTAAATATTTCCTAGTCTCTCCATTCTCCTCGGCGCGACGACATAGAAAGCCATTGGCCTATCAGCCGGCTGCTGGCCTCGCATCCACACGTATTAATCACAGAGGTAGACAATCATCCAGCCAGTGTGGGGGTGATATGGCCAACATGTCGGGTCCCCTAACCGTTACAACTGGTTTTCTCAACCTGGAGCCGCTACTTACTGTAACTACCCAAATTCCTCACGATGCTGGGTGGGCACCGGTCCCATATTGGCAAGACATTCCATGAGAAAATTTCTTCGTCCATGGATACTCGAACCAGCACAAGTCCGGTAACTGTGCGCTAAGGCATCTTGCTGTTGGACGATCACTAAGAGACAAGAACAAAGATTCGAAGCAGCTGAGATGAGATTTTTAAGAAATATAGCAGGATATACTCTGCTGGATAAGAAAAGAAATGAAGGTATAAGAAAGGAACTAAATATTTTCGAAGTTAGAGACCGAATAATTAAATATAAGAACGACTGGAAAGAACATATTGATAGAATGCCAGAAGGATAATTTCCAAAATTATTGCTAAATTATAAACCGCAAGGAAGGAGAACTGTTGGAGGCCCACACAGAAGATGGTCTGAATAATTTTAACAATTCTAGCTTTCATGAAACCGGAACGAGCCAACAGGCTTAACTCTGGATGATATTGGAAACATGAAAATGTTGAACTTGAGGGCTCAAGTGGGGCCGAGTAGGCTATGTAATAATGTGACCGGCGTTGGTCTCCAGGAAAGAAACATTGACCCACTTTGGGACAACCAGAATACATCTAAGAAAATTCATTGGGCCGTTATTGCTGGTTTGGCAATATTCCAGACGAGTTTATATTTTGAAAGTTGTTTCTCAAGATAACTTGAGAAGACGAACGATAAGGATATGTGGATGTTTGTTTCCGTCTCGTTCTGATTGCGTTGTGGTCAATATATCAATTAGTTCCACCATAGTTCCATCTTCTGGACCCACTTCGCATGACCACCTGTATCACACTCGTTCTAGTCGAATTATTCTTCCAAAATTTCTTCTTCTTCTTCTTCCTTCCAAGTATTAGGCCAAGGCCTGTTACGATCATACAGAAAATTTTCCCTCCAGCGTTTCATAAGATGGCCCAGAGATCTTCGTCCTCTTGGTATACAATTATAAACAGCTTTAGGCATCCGATTTGAACTCATTCTTTCAAGATGGTGTTTCCAATTTAGTTGGTACTGTTTAATATATTCCAAAATTGGCGTAGTCTTCAATTCTTTTAAGATATCGGTGTTCTTTTTCCGATCCCATCTGGTATAACCCACTGTTCTGCGCATGAATCTCATTTCACAAGCCGTTATTCTGCTTTCATGTTGTCTTTTTAGTGTCCATGCTTCACTACCATAGGTCAACACTGGTCTAGCCAAAGTGTTTATATGAATGTAATCTGGTGTTTTTTTTAACAATGGACGGTTTCATAACTTGATTAATAATTCCCAAACTTTTATTATAACTAGTAATTTTTTCAGGGATATCCTTTTCTTCCCAGATAGAGAGATAATATGCAAGATATTTAAATTGATTAGATCTCTCTAAAATTTTATTCTGGAGACAGATTTTACTTTGTATTGGGTCCTTCTCATGAAATGCCATAAATTTAGTTTTGTTAATTGATATTTCCATATTAAATTTGGCAGCTATTTTTTGTAAATTATATAGTGATCGTTGCAAATCATTTTCGGAAAGTGCCAGAAGAGGTAAATCGTCTGCAAAAGAATAGCATCGAGTTTGAGGTTCCTATTGATGGGTATATATCCCAGTTGTGTTTTCCTCCATCCAAAATTTGCCTTCTAATAATATACCGTATAACACTTTTCAGTATCTAGTGAATTTCAAGATAAATATAATTATATAATGTTAGGAAACCTGTCTGCCTAATTCAGGTGAATAGCGTGCCTATTTTCTGACTAGCGGAATATTGGAAATTTTTATTCCAAAATTTGTATGCTCTGAGTAACGACGATGGTATACAATATTTAATTAATACATTATGCATTAGACACCTGGCTTAAATTCCAAACCTCTCCACAATACTGTATTTATGTTCAGAAAGCATGTAGTACTTTAGGTACTGATTCATCCGTCAAATGGGGACGTCGAAGCCTGGAGTTAAAAATATAAAAGGTAAAGAGTTCCCACTACAGGCCTCAAGAGGTCCTTGAGGTAGTAGGGGGTTAAGGCTCCCAATTTTTTTAGACAATCGGCAAGAGATATCAGTCCTGCGTGACAGCCGCATTTACCCCCATGACATGAGTCTGGTACTCATTCCCGTTAGAGGTTAGTCGATCTCAGGACCATGGTGTCACCAGAAGATTTGTGACAGTTTAAAAATCCCTACTCTCGTTACTCGAACCCTCGACCTTCCGGTTTGTAGCATGGAGGCCTCCTTTGCAATTCTCGATAGATGTAGACTACATACTAGCTCCGAATTTAACATTCTCCTTTCCCTTCACTATCATCCCTTGCACAACGCACACTACTAAAATACCTGAATATACATTCATAGTATTCTGCTCTCTGATCACAGTGTAAGTAGTCCTACACATTATCTGTGTGTAATGTGGTCTGCCGAAAGTTTTGTGTAAAAATTTAAAAATATTCCACGTTAAACGACTTAACCACTAAGTGCGGATCCGGATTAGGAAAGGAAAAGTGCAGTTGTGGCTTTGGCTCGTACACGCACATGTGTTACGAAACAATAAAGTGATAACACTGGTAGACAAGGTTTTCTTGACAAGAAATCTGATTAGTGAATCTAGTGCATTTTTTATAGGAGATACTAAAGGACAATACGCACACACTTTTGAGTAACACTACGAAATTAGGACTGGAAGTAAATATCAATATAACAATGAACTACATGGTCTTTATAGGAAGCCTGATATAATAAGAACAGTTAAGGCTCGTAGACTGCGATGGGCAGGACATGTTGCGCGTATGGGGAATGAAAGACGTGCATGGAAACTTCTTGTAGGAAAGCCAGAGGGAAAACGCCCAGTTGGTAGACCAAGAATGAGGTGGGAGAACAACATTAACTATGATTTGAGGGAAGTAGATTATACAGGGAATGATTGGAAAGCATTAGCTCAGGATAGGGATGTATGGAGAGCTTATGTCCGCGCGGCCATGAACCTTCGGGTTCGATAGTGCCAGTGAGTTAGTTAGTTAGTTAGTAAATATCAATAAAACTAAATATATGGTCACACGTAGAAATACATTATATAATGGAAATGGACAGCTAATGACAAATCAGGGAAATTTTGAGGAAGTGGCTGAATTCAAATACCTAGGAACGATAATCACAAATAGGAATGAGATGCACAAAGAAATTAAACATAGGCTCAATTCTGGAAATGCGTGCTATTATGCATTGCAGAGACTTTTGATGTCCCAACTCCTTTAAAAAAACGTTAAACTGAAAATATATAAAACTATTATTCTACCAGTTACATTATATGGGTGCGAAACATGGACTCTTACTTTAAGGGGGGTAAGGAGATTACGGATATTTGAGAATAAAGTACTTAGGAAAATTTTTGGACCAAAGAGAGACGAACAGACAGGTAAATGGAGAAGACTACATAACAATGAACTACATGGTCTTTATAGGAAGCAAGATATAATAAGAACAGTTAAGTCTCGTAGACTGCGATGGGCAGGATATGTTGCGCGTATGGGGAATGAAAGACGTGCATGGAAGCTTCTTGTAGGAAAGCCAGAGGGAAAACGCGCAGTTGGAAAACAAGAATGAGGTGGGAGAATAACATTAACTATGATTTGAGCGAAGTAGATTATAAAGGGAATGATTGGAAAGCATTAGCTCAGGATATGGATGTATGCATAGCTTATGTCCGCGCGGCCATGAACCTACGGGTTCGATAGTGCCAGTGAGTAAGTGCATTTTTCATACTGAATTCAGATATGTAGTCAGATTTTTTCCATGAGGCATAGTTTTTTTGTAGCAGCTACTTTTTTAAAAATTGATTTTAGCGTTTTCTTTCACCTGTCATAAGAACCTTTACCTTATATGAAGAGTTCCCTGTACCAGTATAAATGCAGATATAACCTTAACTTATAACTCTGATTCTGACCTAGCTCAAACTGAAAATGATTCAGATGGAAATAAAAATGATCTTGCATAAAATATGCCCGAAAATCACTATCTACCACTTTCTAGGTAAGTCAGAATGAGTTAGAGTTAGATGGATTTCATTAAAATTATAAAAGTTATAAAAATGTAAATGAATATCACAGAAAACTCTTGCCTGATAGGAAAAAACTGAAAAGATATTTAAATTCAGGATGAAAAATGCTTCTAAAATCTCATATTTTTACTCTTGTCAAAGAAAAAAGTTAATTTTTGTCGACCAGTGTAATTAGAGCCCGGATTTGTATGCAAAATAAAGTATTAAATATGCATGAAATATGTAGAAAATATGCGCCATAAATATGGGAAAACAAATTGTAATAAAATCAAATAATTATATATTTAATACACAAGTGATCTTCTTGGTGATATAATATTAAAATATATATGTAGTCAATATGCCCATTTCACCAATTAATGTTTTAAAATGACCATTTTAAAACATTAATTGGTGAAATGGGCATATTGACTACATATATATTTTAATTATATATTTGCTTTGTGGGTAATCCTACCTTATTCCTGACTGTTACAGTAGATAAGGAAGGTTTTCATGAGGTTTTCTTGTGTGAAACTCCGTCTGTCAGTGAAGAAGGTTTTATACAACGAAAATGTCCTTTCTACATGACACGATGTCTCAGATGCATGTGAAAAACACCACAGTTCTTCAGTGAATTCCTCTTCGGTTACAGATTTTTATCTATCACCAGAGAGCATTTTGCTGATTTGACAAATTCTATTGTAGCCAGGATTTTTATTTAATACTTCACTAAGCTTATCGAATGCGATTTTAGCAGTAGGCCTACTGTAATTATTATTTATCAAGGCCCACGGGTATTCCCCTCTTACTCAGATGTAAATATACACGTTACGCTTATATCCAATTGATTGCAGATGCTTTATTAAAAAATATTAATTAGTAATTAATTACTAGTATTTAGCAGAAGGAAAAATTATAATTTAATACCACATTTAGGAGTAAAATGTGCATTTATGCATTAAAATAAAATAGCATTTTCCCCGGAATATGCATTTCATTATCAAATACCGCTCAAATTGTCTGTGAAAGGACCACTTAATATGTAAATCATTTCGGGATTGCGGACCTAAAAAAACTATACTTTAATAAAATAACTATACTCTATATCGTAATATTACATATTACAAACCGCGTGTGGAATTAAAACCACTGCCCTCTAAGTATACTACGTACAATGTATATACAAAAAATATCCAAAATATACTGTTATATACGTCATACGAAACAAATCGCTGCATTTTAAATCAACTGAACTTTATTTGGAACAATATAAAACAATAAATACGTACTTGCCGCCATTTTTATAACTAATTGGTGTCACGGCCTCCTGTAGTTTCAATTAATAAACGAATCACTGCATTTTAGATGAACTGAACTTTATTTGGAACAATATAAAACAATAACTTACTTGCCGCCATTTTTATAACTAATTGGTGTCATGGCCTATAGTTTCAATTAATAAACAAATCACTGTATTTTAAATGAACTGAACTTTATTTGGAACAATATAAAACAATAAATACGTACTTGCCGCCATTTTATAAGTAATTAGTGTCACAGCCTCGTGTAGTTTCAACTAATAAACATTGTCCACACTGTTAACGTTAGTCGGTTTTTATAATGAACGCAAATATTTCCAACAAAGATGTTACTGTTTTACTATTATTTATTATTTTGAAAACACCATCGCGCAAAAAATAATGTACAACGTACGTTTGTGAAGTGTTTTTACAAAATCTCGGAAATTAAAAACTTCGCTATCGGTCGTTTTTTAAAACTTTTCCTCGCTTCTGTAAAAACCACTTCCCAACCTCGCATCATAATATACTATTACGTTCTACGATGGAAAGCGAATGGGAAGAAGAACCGTTTGGCTTCAGGAAGGGAAAGGGTACGAGAGATGCAATTAGATTGATAGTGACAAGGTAAATGTAATTATAGGGAGAAGCTGGGATTGGAACACAGTGTTAAAATAAAAAATATATAGAGATAAAAGCGAATGGAAGGATTTATATGACGATGTATGGTCCTGTGGACGTGATAAGTATTCTAAATACCGGTTTTCTGTTTACAGTTCTCTAACATCTGTTTAATTTTTACACTCAAGATTTCAGATAACCTCTATATTTTGTGAATATTTCACGTTCTTTCTATACTTATTTCCTCCATCGCTGTGGTCTCGAGGTATAGTCCGGTATTCTCGTAAATGTAGCCGTCTTATGATGAAAGTTGAAAAAATAAATTGTACCTGTTGGTAGGTGCCGTCTTCCTCAACTTTGTTAAAATATTGTATATAAAATTAACTGGAGCGCTTTCGGAAGTTATCTTCCATCTTCTGCAGGTTGAGCTTCTGCTACTTGTTGTTGTGTACGTGGATGTATACTCCAACTGTTTGTAGCAGCAACTGACTTGTTCTTGACGATGTATAATGGGTTTGACTGGGGTGCGTTCTCATTAAGAAGTGAGGTGTTATTCGTTTCTTTTATAATTTCGATGTCTTAAAATATATTTATCGTAGCTAGATAATGGCTTTCTGTCAAAAAGGGGCCCATCGCTTCAAATTGACGTTTTATTGCGATGTTTTCAGTTTTATAAGGGATATACATGCATTTTTATCTTCCAGTTGCTTTTGGTATTTCATTCTCTCTTTCGCATATTAACAATCTCAAGTGGCCCAACATGGATTTGAGCAGAACTGATTTGGATTTAGTATTCAGTACATTACCAAAATTCGACCGCGACAAGGATTAAATATTTCAGTTCCTTTTTGACTCCCGTCAATTAGTGTCAAGCACTTCCCTCTGCTACGCTGAAGGATAGATACTGGGAAGCAAGAGCCAAACTTCCTGTTTTGCTATGATGATTTATTGTTTTAATCTATAGTTTATTTATATAAATAAGAAAATGCAGAAATTTCAACATATTTGTGGAACAATCAGACGAACACTGAGGAGCTAAGTAAGAAAGGATACGCAGCTAAGATTTCATTCAACGATGGCACTACCAGTGGCGATGTATGGAAGTGAGGCCTGGATTCCGAAGTAAAAAGAAAAAAAAAGTTAAATTCAGGCAGCGGAATTGAGATTCCTACGGGCTGTGAAAGGTTGTACAACAGAATAACATATTAGAAATGAAAATATTAGAGATAAACTAAAAGTACAACCACTTCTTCAACAAATAGAAGAACACAGGAACAATTCTGTGACACCATGCATAAAACCCATAACCCACAAATTAAAAAAAAAAAGAGTTAATATTATTAATGTAATATTGGAGCTGCCATTTATCATCCCTCAAATTTTGATTGCTGTACAAATAGTTAAACAGAAGATCCAGAGATGGCAACACATTGGAGGTTCACTTCAGATAGGAAACCTCCATGCAGGAAACTTGATTTTCTCAGAACTACTTAAATGAGGGTTATTGGTTTCATGCATGGTGCCATAGAATTGTATATAACATCTGCAAAGAATGACAGAGGATAGGATAGCAGAGATGGCTCTGATGTATAATCCTGGAGGACGAAAATCGGTAGGAAGACCATGAAAGCGCTGGACTGAACAGGCAAAGACCTAATCCGTGAAGTTATATTATTATTATTATTATTATTATTATTATTATGAATTAATTGTGTTATTTGTTTACTCATATAATTATGTTACTTGCATTTGTATAAAAATAAAATAAGTCCAAGAAATGCCTATTAGGAGCAAGTCCATCATATTAAGAGGAAACCCGATGGGAAATATTACCTCAGTTGCTATACTACTAAGAAGTAAGATATTACAGGTACTTATTTTCGTGAAATATTTGTTTACATGGTGAAATGTGTTTGGTTAGTTTGTTGGTATTCACAATATGATGAATGACTATTTCTTAATGTCACAGAAATGTGAAAAATCTGAACGTGCAGCTGTGATTCACCCGACCGTGAAGTGGGCACGGAAACAGTTGCTAGCTCACTTCCGGCCATCTCAAGGTGCTGCTGTAATATCATCAATAATAATGATAGTAAAAAGTTAAAAATCTTAAAATCCTGAACTGAATACAATTTCATTTCGATCACTTCATAGGTCATATTACATTGTAGGTATTTCAGAAATAGTTCGCATAATCATCACCATAATGTAAGATAGCCTGCAATGTGATATGAACTGACGAAGTATTTTAATCAACACTAATAAAACTCATGATAAAACTCCGTTCAGGTGATCACAAAATTAAAATTATAATCCATCCATAGTAATTCTGCCCGAAGGCAGGTCCTTCACTGCAATCAGAGAATTTCCTTGCTTTGCTTGCAGCTTTACTAGGGAATTGTAGGTGTTGTAGCTTCCCGTTCCTTTCCACACCGGTGAAGGATGATGATGATGATGTGATAATAAGGATGATGATGATGATGGCCATATGATTTCGGGGACCGTTTGGCCCTTAAAGTTTTCCTGACATTTGTCTTACAGGTGAGGAAAAACCCCGATAAAAACCTCACCCAGAAAAACTGCCCCGACCGGGGATCGAACCCGGGCCCGCTGCGTGACAAGGCAGCACGCTACCTCGAGACCACAGCGGTGGACAAAATTATAATATAAAACGATAAAATTGGTATTATATAGGTCTGTCTCCACAACTTTGTAAAGGATTCATTCTACGTAGGCCTTTCCAGATTAGTCCCATCATCAGCAGATTACACTGAGCAACAAAAAATATTTTTTTTTTGTCTCAGTAAGAAAAATATGTGATTCTGATAGTATTTTTTTCTCCTGAATTGAAATATGATCGGTTTTTTCCATCACGCAAGATTTCCGAGAGACAGGCATTTATAATTTCAAACGCTTTAATATTTTCTACATTCGTAACTACACAATATTCGAACATTCGGACTCGCCTAGAAAGTAAGAAATGACGATTTTCTGCTATATTTCACCTGTGGAGCATCCCTCTTGATGGTCCAACAATAATCGGCCAGCATATTAGGATTCCATTTGCCTTGATATCTCTTTTCCATAGCTGAAATCTCCTGAGTTAGCTCATTTTGTTTTATTTTACAATGGACGAAAAAAGTTTATTAATAAATAATGATTTAAATCCATTATTTGAAATTGAAATAAAAAAACTGTGAGTGATGGAGAAATTTCGAATACATATTTGCATAAAAAACTGCATTAAGTACAACTATTGGTATTCATGAGACGAAAATCATGTTCATCAGTATTATCAGGCATAAATCTACAAAAAGTGGAAAAATTTACATATTTATGAACGGTGATAGATGCAAATAGCAAAATACAGACTAAAATCAGTAAAATAATAGAGAAAAGTTTAAAAGTCTATAATTTAACTGGACAATTAATCTGGAATAAAGATATACCCACCAAGAGTAAAATGGCAATGTATAAAACTTATTTCAAACCAGTTCTAACATATGCAGCTGAGACTTGGACATATACAAAGGACTTGAGCAGAATCCAAACTACAGAAATGAAATTCTTACTTGGAATGGTACATAAATCAAGGACAGATAGAATAAGGAATGACATCAGGGAGACATTAAGTGTAGAAAATTAACAGACATAGAAAACAGTAGACTAAAATGGTTTAGGCATTTAAAAAGAATGGAAAAGGAAAGACTACCTCAAAGACTTAAATATCAAGGATACAAGGAAAACGACCACGAGGTAGACGACGAGAAAGATGGATTAATCAAGTGAAGAAAAGTCTACAAGAGAGAGGATGCAACTGGGAAGAACTAAAAAGAAACAAAGAAAGGCAAGATACAGATGGTTGGAGGTATAATTGGAATGACCTTCCGAAAAGACACGATAAGAGGATAATGATGATGATCAACAGAAGGAGCAGGAGGTAGATCAGTAGATACTGCTCCTTCTGCTGATGATGGGGCTAGTCCAGAAAGGCCTACAGAGAATTAATCTTTTACAAAGTTGAGGAGACGGACCTATAACGTAACAAGTTTATAATTTTAATTGTTTTAACGAAGTGTTTTAACTGATATTTTGTTCAGTTGAGGAAGACTAAAATAATAAACTCCATTATTTACATAATAAGCTAAAATGTTGTGAGGAATTTGGGTAACTAATTAAATAGCGGGTCAAGGTTAGGATTTAGCTATAACCACTAGGGGACCACGCCATGCTGACCACGTGTCATCCGTATATGGGATAGGTGATCGTCCAGCTCTGAGGATGTAAGGCCAGTAGCCGGATGGTAGGCCAAGGGCCTTCTAGGTCTGTAACGCCATGGAGTTTTTCATCTCTATTTTTTAACGCTTTAATTATTTATTCGTAATTTAGAATACACAAGTCCGTGATTGTACAATGACTATTTAACTCCTGCCCCAAATGGGAATCAATGACCAATCACGTTTCAATTAATTTTGTTTTACAACCAATGGCAGTCGTATTTAACCTCGGTATTTATCGAATTCTCTTTACCAAAATAAAGAAAGCTCCTCCTTTTTAATATTCTGAACAGGTCAGAGCATTATATTGCAGTGACTGACTCTATAACAAATAGTTGAATATAGCAAATAATGAACAGATTCCTTCGAACTATAATTTGATAATTGTGTGTTCAATAATTGTGTTTTTAAATAATGATTTTACGGAGTTGTTTCCTAAACAAAGTAATTAATCTATAATGTTAGTTATAATATACAGTTTGATGTGTTTAATTTTTTCTCCACTAGGGTGCATTCTTACAATATTGCGATCCTATCTGGCAATAAATATGATCTAGTTGTAGTGGATGAACAAATGAATCATAACCAAACATTTCTCATTCGTTTTCAAACATCGCCGTTTATATTAAATACATAAATATTTTAAAATGATTATATTTAAATAATGATTTTTAGTAATCAGTTTAATTTTATTCGTTAAATAGTCCTAACAAATGCCACTCTTGATTTCCAAATTTTCTAGATAAATTCACTCGTCACTTCGCGACTTGTGAATTTATCGATGATTTGGACATCACTTGTGGCATTACTTATGAAAAATATTATGATGTACAGTTAAGAATTTCTTATGAATTATTAAGCAAGTGTAATCCAATTTGCCAAGATGATAACATAATTGAGGTGTGGGAAATTTAACCGGAGGTGTTTTTGTACGGATATGAACTTGTTTTTTCATAACTGTGTGAAACATTCAACATTTACACGTGTTCAGCTTGAAGCTGCCACTTAAATAGGATAGTGTAACGTGTGCTCGCATTTATCGTCGTCTTAACCCTGGTGAAGTGGAAGAGAGGACCTTACGGTCATAACTCCATCAGGTAAAATAAATAAATAAATAAATAAATAAATTGGCAATACATTTATTTCATTTATTTAATACTAGCTAATCCCAATATATAAAACTATTATTCTACCAGTTATATTATGTGGATGCGAAACATGGACTCTTACTTTAAGAGAGGAAAGGAGATTACAAGTATTTGAGAATAAAGTACTTAGGACAATTTTTGGACCAAAGAGAGATGAACAGACAGGTGAATGGAGAAGACTTTTTAACAATGAACTACATAGTCTTTATAGGAAGCCAGATATAATAAGAACAGTTAAGTCTCATAGACTGCGATGGGCAGGACATGTTGCACGTATGGGGAATGAAAGACTTGCATGGAAGCTTCTTGTAGGAAAGCCAGAGGGAAAGCGCCCAGTTGGTAGACCAAGAATGAGGTGGGAGAATAACATTAACTATGATTTGAGGGAAGTAGATTATACAGGGAATGATTGGAAAGCATTAGCTCAGGATAGGGATGTATGGAGAGCTTATGTCCGTGCGGCCATGAACCTACGGGTTCGATAGTGCCAGTGAGTAAGTAATCCCGGCGTGCGCTGCTATGCCTAAATAAATAAACGATGTGTTTTTACGTTTAGTTGAATAAGTAAAAGAAAACTAATTAAATATCGTTATTATTTTTATATATCCCGGCGCATTACTCGGCGTTGCCCAAGAATCTACTTATACCGATCTTCTTGGCATAAATTACCTGTTTTAGTTGAATAAGTAAAAGGAAAATTAATAATAAATTTTATTTGGTAGAGCACTTGGCCCGGAAAGCCAAGGGTCCCGGTCTAGGCGAAAATTTTTCTCTTCAAATATAATTTATCCTTCAATGAGAAGTGTTAAATTAATAATAAAATCGTCAATAGAAGCCCTACTGGCTATAAAGTAGTGTTAAATTCCCAATAAATGTCTTCTTAACTAAGAAGCCGCCATTTGGAAAGATAGAAGCTATGGTTTCAAGCAATTGGCGCGAGGGAATTACAACGTACATAAGAGAAAAATTTGCGTCTACATCGTAACTCGCCTCGGTAGCTCAGTTGGTAGAGCACTTGGCCCGGAAAGCCAAGGGTCCCGGGTTCGAGTCCCGGTCTAGGCGAAATTTTTTCTCTTCAAATATAATTTATCCTTCAATGAGAAGTGTTAAATTAATAATAAAATCGTCAATAATAAATTTGATTAATTAAATAAAAATAAAACGTAGTTTTATTTGATTTTCATATTTATTAAGATATAATTCAGTGACAGCTGTTTCGGTACACTGTACCTTCTTCAGACATGTTAACAAATTATGAATTGTGTTCCAACTGATCTAAGCAACAATACAACAATATTTATTTACATTTTTAAATTTATTTATTATATAATTCAGTGACAGCTGTTTCGGTACACTGTACCTTCTTCAGAAATGTTAAATTATGAATTGTGTGAATTGTGTTAACATGTCTGAAGAAGGTACAGTGTACCGAAACAGCTGTCACTGAATTATATAATAAATATGAAAATCAAATAAAACTACGTTTTATTTTATTTAATTAATAAATATGGATTTTCATCAAGTAAACACCAACTCAATTGATTAATTAATAAATTTGATCTCTGCGTTATTGCAGCTAAACAACCAATAACTCTAACTAACTCACTGGCACTATCGAACCCGTAGATTCATGGCCGCGCGGACATAAGCTCTCCATACATCCCTATCCTGAGCCAATGCTTTCCAATAATTCCCTGTATAATCTACTTCCCTCAAATCATAGTTAATGTAGTTCTCCCACCTCATTCTTGGTCTACCAACTGGGCGTTTTCCCTCTGGCTTTCCTACAAGAAGCTTCCATGCACGTCTTTCATTCCCCATACGTGCAACATGTCCTGCCCATCGCAGTCTACGAGACTTAACTGTTCTTATTATATCTGGCTTCCTATAAATACCATGTAGTTTTATTCTTATGTAGTCTTCTCCATTCACCTGTCCGTTCACTTCTCTTTGGTCCAAAAATTTTCCTAAGAACTTTATTCTCAAATACTCGTAATCTCCTTTCCTCCCTTAAAGTAAGAGTCCATGTTTCGCACCCATATAATATAACCGGTAGAATAATAGTTTTATATATTTTCTTACTTACTTACTTACTCACTGGCACTATCGAACCCGTAGGTTCATGGCCGCGCGGACATAAGCTCTCCATACATCCCTATCCTGAGCTAATGCTTTCCAATCATTCCCTGTATAATCTACTTCCCTCAAATCATAGTTAATGTTGTTCTCCCACCTCATTCTTGGTCTACCAACTGGGCGTTTTCCCTCTGGCTTTCCTACAAGAAGCTTCCATGCACGTCTTTCATTCCCCATACGTGCAACATGTCTGCCCATCGCAGTCTACGAGACTTAACTGTTCTTATTATATCTGGCTTCCTATAAAGACCATGTAGTTCATTGTTATGTACTCTTCTCCATTCACCTGTCTGTTCATCTCTCTTTGGTCCAAAAATTTTCCTAAGAACTTTATTCTCAAATACTCGTAATCTCCTTTCCTCCCTTAAAGTAAGAGTCCATGTTTCGCACCCATATAATATAACTGGTAGAATAATAGTTTTATATATTTTCAGCTTAACGTTTTTTGAAAGGAGTTGGGACATCAGAAGTCTCTGCAATGCATAATAGCATGCATTTCCAGAATTGAGCCTATGCTTAATTTCTTTGTGCGTCTCATTCCTATTTGTGATTATTGTTCCTAGGTATTTGAATTCAGCCACTTCCTCAAAATTTCCCTCATTTGTCATTAGCCGTCCATCTCCATTATATACTGAATTTCTACCTGTGACCACATATTTAGTCTTACTGATATTTACTTCCAGTCCTAATTTCTTAGTGTTACTCAATAGTGTGTGTGTGTTGGCCTTTAGTATCTCCTCGCTATCTGCCAATAGTACTATATCATCATATTTTCAGCTTAACGTTTTTTGAAAGGAGATGGGACATCAAAAGTCTCTGCAATACATAATAGCATGCATTTCCAGAATTGAGCCTATGTTTAATTTCTTTGTGCATCTCATTCCTATTTGTGATTATTGTTCCTAGGTATTTGAATTCAGCCGATTCCTCAAAATTTCCCTGATTTGTCATTAGCTGTCCATTTCCATTATATACTGAATTTCTACGTGTGACCATATATTTAGTTTTACTGATATTTATTTCCAGTCCCAGTTTCTTAGTGTTACTGAATAGTGTGTGCGTGTTGGCCTTTAGTATCTCCTCGCTATCAGCCAGTAGTACTACATCATCAGCATAAGCTAACAGCTTATTAATACCATTCAGTTGTAAGCCTTCCTCATTCTCTAAAGAGTTAATGGCATGCTCTAGTACAAAAGTAAAATAGTAGAGGAGATAGTGCATCTCCTTACTTCAACCCATTCTGGATTTCAAAAGTGTCTGAAAACTGTTTGCCTACACGCACCCTACTCTTTGAGCCATTTAGACACATTCGTATAAGTCTAACTAACTTTTTAGGAATTCCGAACTCCAGCAGGATACTATATAACTTCTCCCTCTTAATTGAATCATATGCTTTTTTGAAGTCTACGTATAGTTGATGTACAATACCATTACATTCCCATTTCTTTTGTCTTATACTAAAAATCTGATCTGTTGTAGACCTGTTTCTTCTAAATGCACATTGATGATCTCCTAGAATGTCATCAATGTAGGGAGTAAGTCTGCTTACTAATATATTTGTTAGAAAGTAAAATATGTTTAAGATATATATTTATTTAAACATACTCATGTTTTTATGTCAAGGTCTGTTTTTCAGCTGATTGAAATACAATGAACGATGAAGTGATTACGATATTTGGTATCGTGTTGACAAATGAATCATCTCTATCAGTGAGAAAAATACCTCATTGTAACGATTTACCGTTTTTTTTCTGAGTCATCTTGAACAACATTTTCACGTTACTTCTAATGCATTCGATTGTCGTTAGAAACAAATTAAATAATTTTATTTCATGCTATGTCGAATTTGATACATTTCCGTTGTTAGTTAAGGCAACGTGCTACGAACCGGAAGGTCGAAGGGTCGATTCCCGGGATTTTTAAACTGACCTTACCTTGCTGGTGGCACCTGGCCTTGAGATCGATTCAGCCTCTGATAAAAATAAGTATCAGACGTATGTTTTGGGGGTTAAACAGGCGTCGAGCAAGGCTGACACATCGAGCCGATTGACTAAAAAAAAGCGGGAGTCTTAAGACCTTAACTTTCCAAGGGCCTCCCAAGCCCTATAGTGGGATCACTTTACCTTTATTACGTCTGGTTTCACATGATGATCATGCAGAATATCCATTTGGTTTTCGATATCAGGCGAATGTGAATTGTCGATCCTGTAGACGTGTGCTTGTTCACTTTACTTTAACCAACTACCTAAGGGCATCAAATGTTGACAATTTTGAAGAAAAAAAAGACAAAAAATGCATTTTTCAGTTAATTTGCTTTTTAATAACTGTGATTTTTTAGGATCATTTTCATGTAGTTTTTTTATTGTAGGAGCAAAATTGTGTCCGTGACGTAAGAGTTTAAATACCCTCCTTTGCACGTGTGGTCAGCATTACTAGTTGAACTTTAATGTGTGCTTTTTTTTCCGTTCCAATTTTTTAAACGTTTTCCAAAATTTAAATTGCTCCTTACGATGCAATTTTTAGGCTATCAACATGACATTTTGTGGTTAGATTCCCTAATATTTGCTAATTCAAATTTGCTGTGAAGTTATAGTTGACTTGTTTGATGAAAGGACTCTCATTATGTGCTTTTATACGTATAAACTGTTAACCATCAGAGTGAGGCGATAATACCAGTCTAATACCTTATAAGCAGTATCCTCCATTCGTGATTTTTTTTTTTGCATAGCAAATGTGTTTAGTGGAATCATAAAGACTCTGAATCTCAAATTTCAACAGAGAATATTTAAAAATGCATCGTAAGGAGCATTTTTCTTCGAAAATATTAAAGAAATATATTTAAAAAATCATAGTTCTGAAACTATACTACTTATAAACACGAAACTTCACAGGAACACTTCTATAAACACGAAACTTCACAGGAACACTTCTATAAACACGAAACTTTACAGGAACGCTTCTATAAACATCAAACTTCACAGGAACACTTCTATAAACACGAAACTTCACAGGAACGCTTCTATAAACACGAAACTTCACAGGAACACTTCTATAAACACGAAACTTCACAGGAACACTTCTATAAACACGAAACTTCACAGGAACGCTTCTATAAACACGAAACTTCACAGGAACACTTCTATAAACACGAAACTTCACAGGAACACTTCTATAAACACGAAACTTTACAGGAACACTTCTATAAACATCAAACTTCACAGGAACACATCTATAAACACGAAACTTCACAGGAACGCTTCTATAAACACCAAACTTCACAGGAACACTTCTATAAACACGAAACTTCACAGGAACACTTCTATAAACACGAAACTTCACAGGAACGCTTCTATAAAATTCACAGGAACACTTCCGTAAACACGAAACTTCATAGGAACACTTCTATAAGCACATAATGTGATTAAATTTTCAAAAAAATCAGATGAAAACAAACTATTTTTTAAATTCATCAGTCGGTCCCCAAGTACCTTGTTTATATGCTACGAAACCCTGCCGTAGCTTAAGTAGGCCTATATACTACAAAACCGTGCCGAAAAGTAAAATTACGAATTTGTCATTAAGAGTAAATGAATTTAAGAATGTTTAAGCTAACGTAAGCTGAATTTAGAATTACACTGTAGGTGTAAATATGAACACTCTCTTTAAATTGAGTGTGAATTGTGTTAAGTGAAGACGACTCGAAGTCTTGAAGTGTTAAACACGACTCCGTTACATATTTAAACAAACTTTGTTACCAGAATCCACTGTAGACTTACTTGACTGTAGGAAATATTTTAAACTTGTCATAGCTATTATTAGCGTTAGGGGCACACCAAGGTGAAATGTCCATTTTTAAATTAATCACATTTTATTTTCACCTTAAATAAATCATTCGACCTATGCGGCATCGGTCTGGGGTTAAAATCCAAAAACTCAAATTCTCCTACTTGAATTTATTCGTTGATGATGGTGGAGAAAATTTGGTATTGGAAGATTCCAAAAATACTACTATTTGTAAAAAAAGTCCACCGCTGTGGTCTCGAGGTAGCGTGCTGCCTTGTCACGCAGCGGGCCCGGGTTCGATCCCCGGTCGGGACAGTTTTTCTGGGTGAGGTTTTTATCGGGGTTTTTCCTCACCTGTAAGACAATGCCAGGAAAACTTTAAGGCCCAAACGGTCCCTAAAATCATATGGCCATCGCAATCATCGTCATTCATATTCATCTTAGGTTAAGCTTAGGATTAGGGACTCTCCTGGCGCACCATTATCATCATCATCAACCATCATATCATCGGGGCAACGTAATCCCGCCTTCCAGGCGCCCCAACCTCAGAAGTGGGTTACAAGTACGCCATGCCAGGAGATAAACCAGGAATGTCGAAAGACAAACCTGGGGCATTTGAAAAAAAAAATATTTGTAAAAGAAATAAATATTTAGGAGTGAAATAAATGAATGTGGAAACAATGATTCAACGAAACTAAAATCAACATTTTAAGTCAATAATAAGAATTTTAATGACCTACGGAGCAGAAACGTGGACTATAAATGCCAAATTAAAGTCAATATTGTAGTCTGCGGAAGCGTATTTTTAATATCTGCACGATGCTCTAAATTAGACAGGATATTATTAACTGAGAAAAAACATAAACTTTAACGAAACAATTATGTAATTTGTGGGAAATAAAAAAATTAAATCTTATTTTGTTCAAAATTAGCTATCGGATAGTGTTTTAAGTGTTTTACGAATAATTTATCTTGCCTTGATTCAGTTGGTAATTGAATTTGATATAATAGGTTTATTTAAGACGATGTGTAATTGTGAATTAGGTGGGTACTGAGGAAGCCTGTTTCGTATAAGTTTTCATCTGTAAGTACTTGCTTCGAGCCTTGTAATTTTATTGTTCGCCATGTTGAGTTAAATATTTTAACATAATGTACACATTTATATTTATTGCTCCTTTTTCACATAATTATTTAGTTCTTAATCAAAGCTCATGTTACCGGTTACTGATCTTATAAAATGTCAATTGTCCTCGTATGTCAATTCTTCTTCAAGTTCGGGAGAGAAGCCACATATTTGTGCAAGATTGAGATGATAGAATCCGTTTTTTCTTACTATTTAAATCTTATTAACATTAATCAATTTACCTTTAATAATGCTGCATATAGACGTAGTGGACAAAATTATTGAACAAGTATCTCCCACTTTAAATATTTAGGATGTGATATCAGCTATGGATATGATAAAGACATTGAACGTAAACTCATTAGTTTTAAATTATTTGTGGCACAATGAATATAACATTGAATAATAAAGCCCATAAACAAACAAAATTAAAATTTTATAAAACAATGGCTGTCCCTGTCCTTTTATATGGGAGCGAATCTCGGATTATCACTACTACCAAACAAGAAATATATTTAACAAGAATCAGTGGAAAGAACATGTAGAAAGAATGGAAGAAAGTAGATTACCAAATAAAATCTTACATCAATTTTCGAGTGGAAGAAAAGATGTGGGACGTTCTCAGAAGAGATGGTTTTGGATCTATTAGTGAAGACGGAACAGGCAATTAGCTCAGGATAGGGATATATGGAGAGCTTACGTCCGTGCGGCCATGAACCTACGGGTTCGATAGTGCCAGTGAGTTAGTTAAACCAGGAAGTGAAGAACAAGAAGATAGACGTAGTGTCAGTAATTTTAGATAAGGTGCCTGGGTACGTCCTAGATCGCCATTATTCGATTCCGGGCAGTAGGCCTAATTTGTAACGTTTTTTTCTCTGAAATCGAGAACTTGTGGTCAATCATACGAAGAATGTCGAATTAAGGATTAAATTAAAACCTGGAAGCCTGCTACGAAATGGAGACTGAACTATGTAATACGTCTGAAAATAAAGCGGGGGGGGGGGACCAAGCTTTCGATTGCGAGTAACCCCATAGTCTTTAGTACTCAAATGGACAAAGATCATTCACCGAATATTAAAATTCCAATCGAAATATGCCGGTTGCGCATTCTTACTTTGGATAACTTCATTTAAATGCTAAGTATTTTAGTACAGTGTTTAATCGTGACTGGAACAAAAGCATAACGGTGAATATTATATTTCTATAGAAACGGTATATTTAAGCGCGTTTACGGCAGGAAGTGTGTGACAAAGCTTTAAGACATGCGCAGGCAGTGTGTCAGCAGCTCTATGTTCACATGTCATTTCATCGTGACATCTTTTCAAAACAATTGTAAATAATAATTATATTCTTTTCCATACAACTAAAATTTCACAAACTTTGTTAAGCCGCGGCCATTAACACCAGAAAATGTTTCCTGAATACTTCATCACATCACAGTTATGGAAACACACCAATATGCTTTGTCCACTCAGCCTGCCTCTGTTATGTATGCATGATATCAGCTGTATTGACCATATTTTCTTATATTCCAGTAACCTGCCATTGTTCCGTCTTACACTATCTTACACTTACAGTCCACAGACGAAGTGTATGAAAGCAGTAGGTATTTCAGACTCAGAACGTATCACGAAGGACTGTACTATAACCCATGTACATTTAGACGCTGAGCGGGCGTGTTAGTTCGGAGTCTGACGAACACTATTCAAAATTTTAATCATCGCCCTTACCTCACAATGAACTACGAAACATTAAAATATCTTCTTGTAAGCCCATGTTTCCCTTAACAGAGATTTAGGCGCTCTCCACCTACAGGGAAGAATTTGAACCATATTAATTTAGTTACACTTATTTTTATTTGATTGGTCCGTGGTCAGCGTTCCGCCTCATACTGACATCTAGGAAATCAAGGTAGTACTAGGATGGGAAAATTCGGTAAATTTTGCTTAGAGGCCTTTTCATTTAGGCTTAAGGATCTTTTACGAGCCTGAAAATCTTCAGACTCGGGACCACGGCTTGAAGTCCCTCCCGGAGGACTCGCGCCTTGGATTTTTCCATCCTAAAAAATCCATCGACCCCGGCCGGTTTGAACCCGCGACCCTCGGAACCAGAGGCAAGGAGCATAACCACTAGTCCACCGCGGCCGATACATAAAATAACTAAACTGAATAAGAAGAGCAAATTTAATTACCGTAAAACACTAAATTGAATACGCGTGATATAAACTATAGAAGTGAGTGACGTAATGGACTGTTCCTATATTCTCAGGTAGTAAGCCATTGTATCGCTTGCAATTCCTCGTGCCCCAATTCGTCCCTTGCTTTCATTCTTCTCGTCTATGGACTATACATATGTTATCATATTACCCGTTTAAGGAGTAAGCGCAGTTGTTGACGGAGGGCACTGCAGTCGTGTTTATGCAGGAATAGAACACGTGACACTGCTATCTATGAGTGCAGAGGGGAATGGGACGTGGGACGCTGACAGTGTACACTGCCATATATGACGTCACGTGTAGCAACAAACAGAGCTTCGTAATTCTTCCGCCTGCAGAGATATTTTGAATGACTAATACCTATATTTCGTTTAATTGATGTTTACTTCGAACCACAATTTTTTAGTGCACAAAATAGAATGTGCATATATGCCCATGTAACGCTTCAAAATACTCCATCACCACCACCACCATCATATAATAATACGAAGAAGTGCGCACAATGTACAAGGTTCAAACACTGTTGGTCTGTTCCACAAAATTGTGTGAGCAATTCATGTCTTTGTTTACATGTTAATGCATGGTCTCTGCCACACAGTTCGTACTAGCACACAGGGTTCGGTTTATGGAATTGTTTATTCGCACATAATTTATGCTGAAACACATGCACCGCGAATTTTGTCACATGCATGAGTTCGTAGTTTGCTTGCGTCCACTTTCTGCATAGAATCGCGTCTGTTAAGAAACATCAGAGAATTATATCAAGGAATTTGGTTAGAGAGAAAAATGGTTTCAGGCTAGATCAAACAAAATTAGGAAAGAAAATGGGGATATATTTGCACGTTCCAGGAGTATATTAATTAGTTGCAAAAATGTTTTAATCAGCTATCAAATGTACATGCGGAACAGGATATTGAAGAGAATGATTTACCACCGTCATATACCAACAGCTTATTAATACCATTGAGTTGTACATCTCCTTTATCATAAGTAATGACACGAGTGATTTCCAAATTATCCATAAATTCACGACTCACGAAATGAGGATACGTTTCGCAAAAATGCCGCGCAATACAGAAACCGCGAAAATGGAATGTTAATTTGTATGCGTATATAGGAGATACGTTCCAAGGTTGCAGAATAAAATTAAAATTATCAAAGTAAAATCAATTAATGAGAGATTTTGAACAATTTCTCTTAATTATTATTGTCAGGCTTAGGCAAGGACTTAAAGAAGTCTGTAAATTTTTCATGTTTTGCCGCTGTTACAAGGTATTTCAATTCAGATTGATATTCTGCTGTGAATTCAGCGATCCCTCCATGGTATCTTTACCTTGTCGTGTGGGTGGAGTGGCTTGCGTGCTTAAAATGATCCCGAGAACTATGCCGGCGGTAGCATTGCTGCCGATAGGGTTACCCATGCCGGACTGGTCGAAGATAAGCCAGACGAAAAAAGTACCTTGGTCGAAAGAGTGACGATCTTTCACCGTAAAAATACAACCGTCAAGAAATGCGGACATGGGTTCAACGGGGTAAAATTTTGCTTATGTCCGCGCGGCCATGAACCTGTGGGTTCGATAGTGCAGCGAGCTAGTTAGTTAGTTAGAATTCAGCGATGTAATTCCTTATTTTGTCTTCGGATTTCTTGATGAATCGTACAGTTGATTCATTAACAGCGTGATGTAGACGCAAACGACCCACCAACGCGTAAACGGTCAAGCATTTATATTTTTACCTTAAGTGGCAACACTACCCGCTTCGAAACTAATTTTCTTTCCTTTTATTTGACATTATAAATTGGCAACAAATCAGAACAGAAGAGACACGTTATTCAATCAAAATTATTGCAACGAATGACAAGTTGAAACAATAAAACACCGATCGTTGGGAGAGCGGGATTTATAACGGACATAGCGGCGCGTGAAATACGGTGGCTTTTAACAACAAACTTTAGGCTTCGTGACAATAAGGTTTGTTTTATTTTTATAGTAATTTGTCCATTTGGTTTGAATCACTCTTTGTATAAAAGTCACCTTGGCACATGCCTGCTGTAAAAAAGTTGCCGATGTGTTAATAATTGATAATATTTTTAATATACCGACTGGATCCGCGAATAAAGAAAATTTTAGCCGCGAATACAGGAATTGTGTCGCAATTGTTTAACCCGCGAATAAGAAGCTTTTATTGTATATATTCTATGTGTTTTATTTTTGTAACTGAACTGGCACGCGAGCACGAACACTTCCTCATTTGGGTGTTAATACTGTGTACAACATTTGTGGATAAAATTAATTCTAATTGTAAAAAAATGTACCCCAAATAATAATAGCAAATTCCGAAGATAATCTACAGAAAGGTCTGTATGAACTTAACAAAATTACAGAAGAATATGGATTAAAGATATCTACAGAAAAAACAAAAATTATGGCATTTCAAGGTGTAGATCCTGTCAGAAGTAAAATTGTACTGGACAATAAAATTTTGGAGCAGGTGAATAATTTTACATATCTAGGATGCAATATCTCATATGAAGAAGAAAAGGATGTAAATGCAAAAATATCTAAATTTTTAAGAATTTTAGGGTTAATAAATTCTATCTTCAAGCCACAGTTAGTCCAAAAGCATTCAAGACTGAAAGTGTATAAAACACTGGCTCTTCCAACTCTTTTGTATGGTAGCGAAGTATGGACGTTGAAACAGAAGGATATACAGAGACTTAGATCTGCTGAAATGAGATATCTTCGGAGGACTGCAGGATACACACTACTAGATCACAAAAAAAAATGAAGACATCTTAGAAGAATTACACATGGAATCTTTAGAAAACAAAATTTCTGATTATAAGTCAAGATGGATGCAACATGTTCATCGAATGGAAGATCACAGAATACCCAAACAAATGTTAAGATATCAACCTGCAGGAAGAAGAAGACCAGGACGTCCACTCAAAAGACTTCTGGATGGTGTTTCTCTTGAGGCCGAAACAGGTCAACAAATGGCCTAAATTCGTGAATGTACTATGATGATGATGATGAAAAAATGTAAATTGGTTGAGTTTAATGTGATGAAGATGCAGTTACAGATGTAATTGGATGGTGACTGTATGGCCGTGACCGTGATATGGGACAGGCTTGACCAGTTCGCTGCTTTCTCCTCTGATTATAGTGTTCTCTGACTTTTGTACGCAAAAGAACTCTTAAATTAACTAGCAAATAAGCTACTATAATGACCAGGAAATTTGCCCTTTGTTAATTATGTGAGTAGTCGCAAGGAATTCGTGTTTTTTTGAAATCGGATCATTACCTGAGGTAATGTATTAGCGTAGGCTTGGCAAACGCAGAAGGAAACTTGACGTAATTTTATATTATAATTGTGCTACTTGATTAAAATTGGGATAAAAGTTCTGGCACATATCGGTACATTATCATGTTGCAAAAACATGCTATCCTGTAATAGCTGAAGATATTTCTTTATTCTTCTTCTTTTTCCTTTCATGTGATAGACGTGGGGTTGTAAGGGGTAGTGACGTGTATATAACCTCTCCTACCCAATTCTCATCTTCAACCTTCTCGTGGTACAACCCTTTTTCACAAACGAGGCTCTGAGGACCGAGTCACGGCGGTATAACCGTTCCATCGGGTACTGAGTAAATGCGGTATCCTGATGTCTGTCCAGAGACTAAGAGGTAGAAGCCCTACCACCGCAATACTTAGCATCGGGCCAGTAACCCGTCCTAAGGAACTTCAACACTACTTTCAAGTCTCAACATGAAAAAATTCAGAAGGAATTTAAATATGACGACCCACAGCAAAGAAATACCTTTGGAGGAATGCAGGATACACACTACTAGATCACAGAAAAAACAAATTACGACATCTTAGAAGAATTAAGATGGAACCTTTAGAAAACAAAATTTCTGATTATATTCGTAAGTCAAGATGGATGCAACATGTTCATCGAATGGAAGATCACAGGATACCCAAACAAAATGTTAAGATATCAACCTGCAGGAAGAAAAAGACCAGGACTCAAAAGACTTCTGGATGGTGTTTCTCTTGAGGCCGAAACAGGTCAACA
The DNA here is from genome assembly GCA_030220185.1 of Diploptera punctata. Classification (NCBI taxonomy): domain Eukaryota; kingdom Metazoa; phylum Arthropoda; class Insecta; order Blattodea; family Blaberidae; genus Diploptera; species Diploptera punctata. The sequence goes on from JASPKZ010006086.1 coordinate 1,164,470, forward strand.
AATGGCCTAAATTTGTAAATGTATTAAGATGATCATGATGTGATAGACGTAGGGGTCTGTTACGGTCTCAATCCAATGTTTGAAGGGCCTGCCCAAGGATCTCTTGCCTGTAATTTAAGATTTGACGTGGTATTCTTGTTTGGCTCATTCTTTTTACGTGAGATTTCCAGTTGTTTCTATATATTTGTACATATTCCATGCTTGATAAAAATAATAAATATCAAGCTTTTTTATTTCCACGTTAAAGAATTAGAAGTCGGAGAATATATTTATCGTTGCTCTAGAGGTTTAGTTCCTTGCCTCTATTCCTGAGGGTCGCGGATTCAAACTCGGCCGGAATGATGGATCTTTTGGGTGGTTGGGTGGGGGATTGAAATATTCAAGGGACAGGACGACCTACTTGGGTCCCGAGTCTAAAGATTTTGGAGATAGTATAAGAACATCGAAGAAAGATCTAAGGAGCAAGTCCTCCGGGAGGGACTTCTTAAGCCATAGGTACCGAGTCTGAACATTTTCAGGCAAACCTGAATAAAATTACCTCTGTGCAAAATTTACCGACCTCCTTCATCCTAGTAATATCTTATTTGCCTACTAGATGTCTCGTTGGGTCGGAATGTTCACCGCATACCATTCATGACACCTCTAGGAAAATAAGCTTAACTAATTTAATTTGATCTAGTAACTCCTAACAAAGGAGAGGCTAAGGCCCAACATTGCGCTGTTAAGCCATTGTGGATAGTAAAAGAACCTCATGCCTAAAATAGAGCCTCTGAGCAAAATTTAATTGGACTTTCCCATCAAAATAATACTTTAGTTGCCTATTACATGCCTCTTTGAGGGGATGTGCTGATCACATGTTACTCGCTGACATCTGTATGGAAATAAGTGTACCTCGGTTATGTAACTCCTGATAGGGAGTACCTTGTCCCCACTTGAAGATCTGTAGTATAGACTAGATAATATTTATCCTATTTTATTTATTTACTTCAGTTTTATTTTTAGACGCTTACATATCTTTCGTCACATCGCTTCTAGATCTTGAGTTATATCAGTAGAATATGTAGACTATAGTCACTCTGATTTATATTTACGAGAAATTTGTAGAAAGAGACAGCTGTGCTCACCTCTCTCACTCGCATCTGTATTGTCTGTGTTTCTTCACCAGATGTTAATAGGGGAAAGGAGGAAGAAGAAAACTGACAACAGGGTGGGTTCTTTCTTTTGTATCTGGACTAAAGTGGTCAACGATCTACCCTTGTATCTCCATCTCTTTCTCTGCCAAGTTAAGCCAGCTATACAACAATATGTTGTATGTGATCATGTGAAGGATTTGACTGTAACTTGTGCAAATTTATTTAAAATTGATTTTAATGAAATACCAAAAGGCGATAAAGGATGAAATATAGATACTGTCTCATAAGTCAGGTTTTTACTTTTTTTTTTTTTTTTGGAATCTCATAGTGACACCAGAAAATTTTAGGCCAATTTAAGAATCCGGAAATACTTTACAACATTTGACAAGAAATTGTTTTGTAAGTTCCAACCTTATACATTCGCCTACAAACGCGAAGGGGTTTATACTATAGAAACACGGATATCTGAACTCGCGTTGCCAACGAACTAAAAGCTAACCTAACGCAATTTAAGTGCTCTAACCTGTGAAGGACCAACCTAAAAGCTAACCCTACGCAATTTAAATACTCTAATCTGTGAAAGAATGCACTCTGATTTTATTTAGTGTACGATATATAGTACAGACTCTATGATGGCTGCACTGGAATACAACATTCGTTAAAATCAATATGGCTGCCAATCTTCATGTAGTTCAGTATCGTATATATATATATATATATATTATATTTATATTCAAATAATCTTTAGGAAACGTGTCAAAATCATTGTAAATGATGGGAAATAATTTGAAAAAATGAAAGCCTAAGAATAAAATAGGACAGGAGTTTATGAATGAATTAAAAAGGTCATGTCACATGTTGTAAAGTTTAGCCAAAAATCTTATAATTTGTTTGGTGACAAATATGAAGCCGGTATTTTTTCAGGGAAACTGGAGCCATGTTTTCCCAATACCTATTTTCTTCACTGTTGAGGAAAACACTGAAAAAAATCCGATAATAATCAATAGTAGTCGTAAGTCTAGTAAGAAAACATTATTTAATTTGATCTATCGAGTGATTCAGAAATTTGGCTATACGTTTGATCGCATTTTGTGACTGAAATATTATTATTAATGGAAATAGTTATCATTCGAAAGGAAATCCTTCAAATTACAACAATAGAACAAAACAAAACAAATCACTGCTTATGTGCAGCTTCGCGGGTTGATTTTTGTGGGCTAGCGTCGAACGCCTCCACAATTCCCTTCGTTGTTTCTGCATCTGTGCTTATGCTGAGGCCTTCCAGGAGGTTTGATTTTCTGCATCCTTCCCGTTTCCAGCAGTCGTTTTCTCCACTTTCCCACAGTTGACGGCTGCAATGGTACGTTAAACTGACGTCTTGCCAGTCTTGCGGCCTCACGATCATTATCATACGTTATTGCCCATGCAGCAATTGTAATTTGCTGTTGGACATTCAACCCCATTTTGACTAATGATGTAAGTTCTACACTGTTTTGTTTTATTCCATTGTTATAATTTGAATAATTGCCTTTCCAACGGTAATTTCATATTTCCTGTAATTGTAATATTTTGATCACACAACGCGATCAAACGTATAGACATATTTATGATTCACCCCGTACCACATAACACACAGAACAGTCGTAGTTGCACCAACATACTAATGATAAATTCCAGGTACTAATCCTGGTTATCATGATTTTTATTTACCTCAGCTAAAGTGAATTTTCTTATTGTTACAGTGTCGGACGTGCAGTCAGGACAAGTATCACAGCAGCTCTATAGATCTCCTCACGCAACAAGAATGAACGGTATTAACGGACACGGCGACTTGAACGGTAGCGGTGGAGAACTAATATCTCAGAGCCTCCCCAAGGGCTGCTGGACAATTGGCCTTATTAACTCCAAATTCCGCTACTTGACTGCAGAAACATTCGGTTTCAAGATAAATGCAAACGGAGCATCTCTGAAGAAGAAGCAAATCTGGACCTTGGAACCTTCATCTCCAAGCGGAACTGATTCTAACCATTTTTTTGAGATCTCATCTAGACAAATATTTAGCTGTTGATTCATTTGGGAACGTGACTTGTGAATCAGAAGAACGAGATCCCGGATCTAAGTTCCAGATATCTGTTGCTGATGATGGAACCGGACGATGGGCATTGAGGAACGTCACCAGAGGATACTTCCTGGGAGCCTCTGCCGATAAATTGACCTGCACCGCGAAGGTTCCTGGCGATGCAGAACTGTGGCATGTTCACCTTGCTGCCAGACCTCAGGTATGTCATTTATACGTTATACAGAGTGCTTTAAAATTCCCCTTACAAACTTCTAGGGCTTGTAGAGGGGACTGAGTTGATAATACTTGAATTGGAAACCATGTCCGGAAACTTACCGTTTCCGTGCTACAGCCGTTTGAAAACAAGCATTGCCTGAACGTACGTCACGTGTCTCAACAAGTAATAGCTTCGAGATTCGTCTAATTCGAAAATTTTCCTATCGAGTATTCCAAGACTTGGTTTTTGTTTGTTTAAATGTAAATTTTTTTTCGAAATTTAAAAAAAAATGCAAAAATTGTTTGTGGAGGGTGTATCCGGGATTATTAATGTAAGTCATTATTCTGTTTCCATTTTGTTTCTTTGGTTATTAATGAGTTGAATTGTAAAACATGTGATGCACTTATCACGTCTCATAATAAATTACATGTAAAAGTGTTCGCAATAAAAAAAAAATTTAAACTGCTGTAGTAAGGAAACGGAAAGTTTCCGGACATGGTTTCCATTTCTGAATATTATCAACTCAGCCCCCTCTACAAGTCCTAGAAGTTTGCAAAGGGGAATTTTGGAGCACCCTGTATAAGGCTGGGCAGATTTTCGCAAATATTTTTTTTCTATTCAATCGCAAGAATTAAAAAAATCATTTCCATATCTTCGAATTATAGATACTAAAATCGAAAGACCTAAAGCTCCCCCGAAGGTTTGTCATTTCAACATTTTCTGGTGTTCTCTCTCCTGGCATTGACAATTTGTAATCCACATCTGAGGCTCTAGGGCGCCTGGAAGGCGGGGTTAGGCTGCCCCGATGATATGATGGTTGATGATTATGATAGTGGTGCGCCAGGAGAGTCCTTAATCCTATACTTAATCTAAGTGAATATGAATTATGATGATTATGATGACCAGAAGAATTTTTGGGGACCGTTTGGACCATAAAGTTTCCTGGCATTTGTCTTACAGATGAGGAAAAACCTGAGAAAAACCTCACCCAGAAAACTTGTCCCGACCAGGGATCGATCCCGGGCCCGCATTATGACAAGGCAGCACGCTCCCCGAGAGCACAGCGATGTATAGAGTTTTTCATGTTTAGGGAATAGTATTGCTCTTATGGGAACGCCATTTGACACCGCAAACTGAATGACAGAATGAAAATATATTATCTCCAGTTTTCTTAAAAGACGGTTCAGCGGCATCTCCGCTAGCTACTGTTCCGGTTATTGAGTTCACCCTTAACTTTATTTAACATGTGGGTGATAATTACACGTTCCGTAATGGTATTTTGTCCACCTTCTTGGCAAAGTTGTAGATATATTTTTTAAATTAAATTATTTAAGTAATAAACTGAAAATAAGAAACTTATCTCAGTTTTTGATCCCCCAACAAGTGTGATTTCGCCGACTCTTTAACTCATGCCACAAATGCTAGTCAATGACCAATCACGTTTCAATGAATTTTGTTTTACAACCAATGACAGTCGTGTTTCACCTCGCTCTTTATCGATTTCTCTTTATCAGCTCCTGCTTTTGTGATAAAGGAAGCTCCTCTATTTAATATTCTGAACAGGTCAAAGCATTATTTTTCTCCAACAAATACATTGAATATAGCAAATAATGAAAAGATTTCTTGATTTTACTGAATTGTTTACTAAAAATATAAATGAATAACCCGTAATGTTGATTATGATATATAGTTTGATGTGTTTCATTATTTCTTCACTTGGGCGCACTCTTACAATATTGCGATCTTATTTGGCAGTAAATACAGTAATATGATCAAGCAGCAGTGAATGAACATAACCTCACATTTCTAATTTGTTTTCAAACATCGCCGTTTACATTAAATATATAAATATTTTAAAATAACTATAGTTAAAAATGATTTGTGAGTAAAAAGCTTAATTTTATTCGTTAAATAGTCCTAACAAATGTCACTCTTGATTTCCAAATTCTCTAGATAAATACACTCCTCACTTCGTGAGTCGTGAATTTATCGATAATTTGGAAATCACTCGTGGCATTACTTATGATTTATGAATATTTCCTTAGCCGAGGGAAAAACGTCTGGGAGGAACACCAGTTATGGACCACGGCCTTACAGCCGAGACGTTCGAGTAATGAAAGCCTGTATTCTACAATGTATATAAATATCCACGATTCTCAACCAATGGCATCAGAAGGAGGTAGGCTAATGGCCTTACCTCCAACAAACTATGTCCCCAGGAATGTTTCTAAAATTCATTTCTGAGGAGGGCTAGTTCTGGCACAAATGAGTGGAAAAAAAAATCCATCATCCGTTGCCATTGATAAACGCAGGCACCGCTGTGGTCAAGCAGCGGGCCCGGGTTCGATCCCCGGTCGGGACAGTTTTTCTGGGTGAGGTTTCTATCGGGGTTTTTCCTTACCTGTAAGACAAATGCCAGGAAAACTTCGAGGCCCAAGCGGTCCCCGAAATCATTTGGCCATCATCAGCATCATCATCCTTATCATTATCATCATCTTATCATCCTTCACCGGTGTGGAAAGCAACGGGAAGCTACCGCGCCTCCAATTCCCTAGTAAAGCTTCAAACATAGAATGCACATGCTATGACTGCAGTGAAGGACCTGCCTTCGGGCAGAATTACTATGGATGGATATAGTTAGAGATCTCGGGTTCAAATCCCGACTCATTTTTGTTTTCGTATCATAATTGACCTTCATTGCTAAATGTTAAAAATATAGTTATAACATCTAAATATAGGCCTACAAGCGTTACTGCTATAAAGTAAATATTCTCTTTAATAAATGCTCACTTGTTATAATAGCCACTAGATGATAGTTGGAACGATGTCCCTCAGCCTCTAATGTAAATTGAGAATTATATATTATATATATATATATATATATAAGATAAAAATGTTTGTATTAGGATTTCTGAGTAGCTCAGTTTGTTACAACTCTAACCTATGAAGTTTGAGATCTCGGATTAAAATCCTGACTCAGACATGTATTTTTCTTTTCATGTCATATATATATATATATATATATATATATATATATATACACACACACATTAGGGTGGGCCGAAAAAACTTTTTTTTTTATTTCGAAGTTGTATTATCGCGGAAAAGTTGCGAATTATGTAGACAAAATAAAATTTAAAAAAATATGAAAATCGGTTGATATCTTCCGGTCGCGCAAAGGCTCCAAAGTTGTGACAAAATATGAAATAAACTTCATTTTTGAGATTATTTCTTTTATATTTTAATTAGATGTTTTCGTAATGTAACAGTTTGTAACGTCTTCAAATAGAGCCTAAAAACATTGTGTTTTAATTTGGTTTAGATCAGTTGATATGTTCCGGTCGCGCATAAGCTCCAAAATTTGCCAGTATAATGAACAAGTTATATTTTTACGCATTTTTGGTATTTGATAAATAACTCCCAGAGTATTGATTGTCAGATCCCACAGATAGACATAAACGTGCTTAGGAAAGATCAGCAATACCTACTTGATATTAAAAATAAATAAATAAATAATTGCAAAATGAAGTTTTTTTTATTATTTTGCCAAACTTCAGAGCTTTTGCGCGACCGGAAGATGTCAACCGATTTTGATAATTTTTAAATACTTTTTTAGCTATATTAATTCGCAACTTTTCCGCGCTATTACAACTTCAAAATAAAAAAAAATGAGTACATACTCCCGCGTGGGGGCAAGGATACTCCATAGCAAGAATTTCTAAACAAACTAATTTAGTTACTCATTCCCTTACAGACGACGAGTGACATGTGATTAAGAAAATAGCCTCAATGCGACATTTAGTAGACAACTAAAATATAACTTCTATGGATGAAGGTCGGTTAAATTTTACACAGAGGCCTTTTATTCAGGCTTGAGGTTCTTTTACGAGCCTGAAAATCTTCAGACTCGGGACCCACAAATTAAGGTCACTCCCGAGGATTTGTCCCTTGGATTTTTCCAGCCTAAAAATCCATGGACCGCCACCGGGATTGAACCCGCGACCCTCGCGTCTAGAAGCAACGAACATAACCACTAGACCACTGCGGTCGACTATATAGGCCTAGGTGTAGGCCTACTAATGCTAAAGTAAAGGATTTTATTAGGATTTAAATCTCGTGATGGAACATGGAGTGTCTGCAAGGTGTTTCTGTGAAGAAGCTGCAGCAGGTGAGACAATGGGAGACGTCACTTCCTCTCACACCAGCTTCCGGTACAGGGGGCACCAAATTAGGTGCCCTGTCTCCATCATCGTTCAAATTCCAATGAATAACAATACATTTTCCCCACTTCAAAATTAGCTGGTTAATAAACTCTGATATAGACTCATTTGTTCTCCCTGTTATATTATATGGATGCGAAACATGGGCTCTTACTTTAAGGGTCGGTTTCACCAACAGAAGTAACTGTATTGCGCCAGTTTAAGCTATGCATTATACACGGGGAAAACTGGCGTAATACAGTTACCTCTGTTGGTGAAATTGACCCTAAGGGAAGCAAGATTACGAGTATTTGTTAATAAAGTTCTAAGGTTCATTTTTGGACCAAGAAAAGAGACGAAGAGACAGGTGAATGGAGAAAACTACATAGTAATGAGCTATATATATATATATATATATATATATATATATATAGGAAGCCAGATATGAGAACAGTTAAGTCTCGTAGACTGCGATGGGCAGGACATTTGGCACGAATTGGGAATGAAAGAGGTGGCATGAAAGCTTCTTGTAGGAAAATCATAGAAAAACGCCCAGTTAGACCAAGAATGAGGTAGGAGAATAGCATTATCTATGATTTGAGGAGGTAGATTATATAGGGGATGATTGGAAATAATTGGCTCAGGATCGGGATATATGGAGAGCTTACGTCCGCGCGGCCATGAACGTATGGATTCGATACGGCCAGTGAGTTAGTTATATACAGGTCTGTAAAATTCAACGTTTGTCTGAAACATTACCATAAGTTTTTCCCAGTGTCGAGAGAAGAGTGTCTAATACTGAATCCATATATCCAATGTCCAGTTCCCTAAGATATAACCGAATATTAATCTCCAATTACAGCTAGACTCTTTAATGTCATTTCTCCACAAGGATTTCCCAATAACATTTTGAATGCATTTCTACTCCTCTCCAGTTTCATACATACGATATTAGGGCAACAATGTAAATTAGAGTTCTACATTGTGAAGCTATCTCCTTTCTCCAGTCTCAATCCTTTTGGGGACAGAAGAAAGTTGTATTATTATAATTGCCACCCATATGGAGGTCCAAACAAATCTCAACTAGAACGAAATTAAGACAATTCTATATTAATGTGAAAAATGCATTGCTGTATGGGTGTGAAATTTAGAAAGGAACAACTATATTATGCAAGAAAATCGGATTTTTCTTTATTTTACTTTACCTGATGGAGTTAAAACCGTAAGGTCTTCTCTTCCACTTCACCATTGTGAATTTATATTATACAATTTTTTTGTAAGCCCATGTTTTCCCTTTACAGAGAATTAGGCGCTCTCCCCCTACAAGGAGGAATTTGAACCGTACTAATTTAGTTACACTTGTTTTCGTATAGATGTCATTTTTAGTGGTCCGTGGTCAAGAGTTCCGCCTCATACTGACATCTAGGAAACCGAGGTAGTACTAGGACGGGAAAATTCGGTAAATTTTGCTTAGAGGCCTTTTCATTCAGGCTTAAGGATTTTTTACGAGCCTGAAAATCTTCAGACTCGGGACCCACGGCTTAAAGTCCTTCCCGGAGGACTTGCTCTTTGGATTTTTCCATCCTAAAAAATCCATCGACCCCGGCCGGGTTTGAACCCGCGATCCTCGGGACCAGAGGCAAGGAGCATAACCATCAGTCCTTCGCGGCCGATAATAACAATAATGTCTACAGATAGATAGATCATTGGTTGATTAATGTCTTTGACATCGACCGATTCCTGATAGCCAGTTTTGTCGGTCCATCCAATCTCCTGGTTGTAGATGTTTCTCCTTCATATATAAACATATTCCCTGACTCCAGGAGGTTTTAGGTCTTCCTCTGCTTCGTCTTCCCTCAGGTTTCCATTCCAAAACAGATTTTGGTAGTCGATCCTCTTCCATTCGCTGGACATGTCCGTACCATCTTAATTGCTGAGTTTTAATATAATCTAAAATAGTGTCTTCAATCTTAATTTTCTCCCTTATAACTGAGTTCCTAATCTTTTCTCTTCTTGAAATTCTTGCGGCCCTTCGTATAAAATCCATTTCCGTTGCCAAAAGGTACTTATTTGTTTTTTTGTTGTTAATGGCCAATGTTCTGCTCCATAAGTAATGATGCTTTTAAGAATTTTATGATATATATTCATTTTATTTATTTTTTACTTATATTTTTATCCCACAATATTCCATTGAGGCAAGCAATTGCAAATTTCCTTTATTATTTCTATTTCTTGTGAACTATCTACAACTTGATTAATAATACGTAATAGGCATAGACTATATAATATACAGATGGCAAGGAAATAATAATAAATATTAAAACAATAGTAACAACCTATAATTTGATTAAATATAATTAGTTTGGTAAAGAAAGTGCAAAATATAAAAGAATAATAAAAGTTTACAATAATAAGAATTACTAAAAATATAAGTCTAATAATTAATCATGATTTTATACAGTTATATATTATATTGTGTAAGGAAATATTTAGAGAGTTTTTTAAACTGATTTTGAGTATTGACAGTCCTTGGTATAAGAGTGGAGGGAATTCAAGAGTCGGGTGGCTGAAATCAGGAGGGATGAGATGCTCGATGTAAAATTAAAGTCGATGTTTAGGGTTAAAATTTCTCTCGGACGTGTGCAAGATTTTATTTCGAGAATCTGGTGGCAAAAAACCATATCACCCTTAGAATATGAAAGATAGCATAAAAGAATGAAATATGGAAGGAGATCAAATATTGTGCGAGGGAAATGGATTCTCAGAAGAGACCTAGAAAGTGTGCCAAAGAGAGTTCTGGAATGGAATGTACAGGGACTACACAGATAAAGAAAAGAGAAAATATTATATGCCGGAACACATGCAACAGAATAACAGAAATCCAAGAAGAGAAAAGCAACAATTAAGTCTAGAATTTATCATAGTACAGAATCCGATGGCCTCATTTACCAAGACCCTAATGCTTCCAACAGGAGTGACAGGAACTAGTATTATCGGGAGCGAATATTCATCTTATTATCTTATTTTCGAATACTTTTAGCTTGTTTTCTCCCCTTAATGTAAATGACAGCGTTTCACATTCATAGAGTACCAAAGGCAAGATTCTCTTTTTTACATATTTTTAAAATATTTTTTTTATTTAGGAATATTCCACAATACAGTGTTTCCTTCAACCCAAAGGGATTTGTCGTCAAATATTCCTGTCTAAAGCATCTTCTTCCCTCAAATCCATACTTCTCTTCACTCCATCCATCGTTCTCTAGACCTGCCTCTTCCACTTCTTCCATTAGCTTTCCAATTAAGGATATTCTTTGGTATTCTCTCTTCTTCCATTCTTATGAGGTGCCCATACCATTTCAGACGTTTTTTTTAAATATTTGGATTATTTAATACCGACAAGACAGACGTTGACGACGACGGTGGTCTAGTGGTTTTGTTCCTTGCTTCTATACCCTTCCAATATTTTCGTCTATCTATAATAAATAACAAACGCTAGGAAAATGTCTAAGATTTGGAAAAAAGAAAAAAAAATATTAAGAATTGCTACTTGGAATGTTATATCCTGGTTTAAAAGGAAAGAATAAATAATACAAGAAATAAAATTAAAAAATATATAAAAATTTTGTGCATTATCAGAAACAAAAAAGAAGGGAAAAGGTATACCAAAAATTGAAGATGATATATTTATATACAGTGGCCAACCGAAAGAAAATAGAGCACAATCTAGAGTAGGCATGTTGCTACACCAAATGTTTGAAGAAAGTATAGAATATGTTGATTATATAAATGATAGAATTTTACATGTAAAAGTAAAGTTACAAAATAATAATATACATTTTATAAGTATATATGCACCTGATATATCTAAACCTTTGCAACAAAGAGAAGCATTCTATGAAACTCTTCAAAATGTTGTATCAAAAATAAACAATAGAGAAAAAAATTATTATATTCGGAGACTTCAATGGAAGAATAGGGAAAAAGTGTTTACCTGGCATTGCACAAAGGTTTAATGAAGATGTCAGAAATGAAAATGGAGATATGCTCATTACATTTGCTGCAACGAACCTGCTTTAAGAATTAATAATATATTTTTTTATCTTCCAATGAAATATAAATACACCTTCCATAATAGTACATCACAGGAATCAGTAATTGACTATATTTTAACAAATCGAGAAATTAATTTTGATCAGATAATTGATGCGAGAACTGTTTGAGTAAGTATGCTTATTGTTACGGTTCGGAAGTTAGGGAAAAATCCATTTTTTATTTTATGTCTGATGACTAGGCCCAATATATTATGTATGCATTTTGGGTCATTATAGGCCAGAAAATGGCGAGTTTTATTTGTAATTTTTTTTTTCCACTTTTTTGGCTGATTGGTCCTTTTTTATCCTTTTTTTAGGTAACGGCTTTTTTTGGAACTTTATCTTCTTTTGACTTTATACCATTTTGTACAATTCAAGAATCTGTAGAGTCTAGTCTCAATTCCAACTACTTCTAAAAACACTATCTAGTTTTATTTTCTAAACACTTTTCACATTCGAAAAACTTTTTTTTTTCGCGAGAAACTATTGAAGCCTCACAAAAATTGTTATTTTTAACCGCCAGTCAACTGACCACCTGAACTATTGTATTTTGACTTCAAATTTTCTAAGAAGTTGCCATTTTGTGACGATTACCTCGAGCAGATGGCGAAGGCAGCGAGCTTGTCTTAATCCACTAGTTAGCAACTGTAACACTTTTTTACGTCCTTTTTCCAGCTTTTAGGTCTTTTGTAGGATTTTTTAGGCTTTTTAAGGTATTTTATAGGCATTTTATAGGTCCTCAACTTCCGAACCCTACTTATTAGTATATTTTATAATCTTTCCGTGTTTAGTGATTTCATAACTTAGGTATGTGCATTTCTATGAAGAATGTGTTTGAAGTAACATCTGCCATGTGCAACAGATGTCGTTAACAGGGAAATTACCTTATTTACACATGTTATGTGCGCATCTGTCATTTCAATTATCATCCGAGATGTTATTAAAATGTATTCAAACACATTACTTGCAACACCAAATGTTGCATTGTGCATTTTGCATTCTGAACAACCATACATTTACGGAAGCAAAAAATTCTCTTCGGATGATAAGTTATTTACAGAAATAATTTGAATAAAGTGAAGTAAAAAACATTGGTTCTAAACGACCACCTTCATAGGCTAGTGGTCACAGTTTCCAATTACAGTTGATGAGGTCTCGGTTTCGATTTCTGGTTAGAGCATACGATTTTTTCCTTGAAGGGAGTATAATTGCACATGGTCTGAAATTTAGGCTGTTAAGATTAAGGACTTTCCTGGCACTTCATTATCATTTATCACCCATCATATCATCGGGGTAGCGTAATTCCGCCTTCAGGTGTCCCAACTTAAGAAATGGATTACAATTTCGCCAATGCCAGGGGAGAAAGCCAGAAATGTCGTAAAAACAACCTGTAACCAGACGGTACAGAAAATATTCTAATTCCCTTCCTATTGTCATCTTTATTCAACTATACGCTGATATCGTGTTTACAAAGGAATTGTTCCACCTTTACTAATAACCCATGCAAAAAAAAAAACATACTAATACAGTTCGTCTTAGGACTGAAGAGAATAGTATCATCGTCAGCATCAATGATTAGACCTTAAGGTCTGTTCCTATCTCATTCTAGAATTTGTCCATCTTTTACTGAGTCTTCCAGCATTTCTTCGTCCTAATGGTTTGTGATGAAGAATCTGTTTCGGAATTATATTGTTATCCATTCTATTGATGTGGTCCATCCATTCATCTCTAAAGTAAAGTGATCCTACTACAGGCGTCAAGAGGCCCTTGGGGCAGTGGGAGGTTAAGGCTCCCACTTCTTCTAGACAATCGGCACTTGGTGTCAGCCCTGCGTGACGGCCGCCTTTACCCTCAGAACAAGCGTCTGGTACTCATTTCCGTTAGAGGCTGAGTCGACCCCAGGGCCATAGTGCCGCCAGAAGGTTTGGGTCAGTTTAAAAATCTGACCCCACTGGGACTCGAACCCCATTCATCTCTGTTTTGTGCAATTCTATCTAATAGTTTGAAGATATTTAGTTCACTTCGTATATTTTCATTTCGTTTTCGTTCTGTTATTGTGTAGCCTGTCACACTCTTCAGAAACCTCATTTCTGACAATTATATTCTTTGTTCTTGGTTTTTTGTTAAGACCCAGTGTTCCGATCCATATAGTAGTGTTGAAACCGCCATTGTTTTATACAATTTTAAAAGTGTCTCCTTTCTAGTTCCTTTGATACTTCGTTCAATGGTGCCACACATAAAATTAAATGCATTTATTTTGTTTTCAGTGTTTTTACTTTTTCTATATGACACATTGTATCACAAGTAATTAAAATTGCCCACCTTTCTATTATTTTATATTCTTCTTCTTCTACTTCACGGTTTAGGTTTATTTACTAGCCTGTTCCGGCTCCAAATTGCTGCTCTTTCCATCACTTCCTTGGTCTTCCCAAGCTTCTTCTTCCTCGTGGTGAATAGTTGTATGCTGCTTTTGGTATTCTATTCTGTCATCCTTGCCAAGTGTTCTTTCCAGTTTGTTCTGTATTTCTCTATTGTTGAGTTTAATTCTTCTATTTGTAGTTGTTGTCTTATTTCTGTGTTATGTTTTTTGTCTGTCTATTATTTTATAATAGTATAAATATGTGGTAAGACCTGTTTTTTTTTTGTTACAGGTGAACCTACGTTCTGTGGGCAGGAAACGATTTGCACACTTGAGTGAGAACTTGGACGAAATCCACGTGGACGCAAACATCCCTTGGGGTGAAGATACGCTATTTACCCTCGAGTTCCGTGTGGACGAGTCCGGAAAATATGCCTTGCATACTTGCAACAATAAATATCTGAGCCGTGAAGGCAAATTGGTGGACACTTGCAACCCCAACTGTCTCTTCTCTGCTGAGTACCACAGTGGACAGCTCGCTCTCAGGGATCGCCAGGGCGCTTACCTCAGTCCCATCGGCTCCAAAGCTGTGCTCAAGTCTCGATCCCAGACAGTTACTAAGGACGAACTATTTTCTCTCGAAGATTCTCTTCCACAGGCTAGCTTTGTGGCTGCTCTCAACGCCAGATACGTCTCCGTAAAGCAAGGTAAGAAGATCATCTTATTGTACTACTCGACCACGTTAACTTTCAATGCGCGAAAACTGCTAACTAAAATAATGTGGTAAGGGCGAGTAGGGGTTGAAGGTAATAGACCCTTGTCTTACATTACAGTAGCAGTGATTTCCATTATTTTCCATTAGTTGTGTTAGACCTTATATTCACAGTATATAAACATTTAAGTCTGACAGACAGTAGCTGGAAATCAGTGCTGATTTAATTTCTTTGTACGCAACATTATCCAGAAACCCGTAGGAAATACAAACTCCGATGATCTATCATTAAATTCATCTCCTATTTCAAATAGGTCTACAACTATGTTTTGCCACTGATTATACCTCTTGCCCCGTCATTCGCTTGCACCAAAGGTGGACGGAGACATTTTCCCCATCTTCGAAGTAGATATCATCAGATTCTATGGTCTTGAACCATATTTCAGCGAGGTTTATTATCCCGCGACGGTCCAGCCTCTGGGTTTTTATTTGAAGAATTCGTTGATACCCACTTCCACGGCTTAAATTTGTTCAATGTTTTTGAAATTTCACGCAAGTAATGGCCCATGATCGAAACAGTCGGTAATCTGAAAGTGTAGGATCAGGACTACATGCTGGGTGTGATAGCATTTCGATTACTCCCAATTCCTGAATTGTTGTAATTGCTGATCGTGCAGTTTGGGATCCGGCCGGGTTTGAACCCGCGACCCTAAAAGTTTCATGAACTCGTTCCAGTTGTTAAGAAACAAAGATCCGCATCGTCTGCACATCTGTTTGGAACAAATTCCCAGTGAATCGCACCTTCAGAATTCCACCACACGCCAAACAATACATTACAAACCGATATTACTTAAATAAAACCACGAAAAATCGTAGTCCGTTTGATCGGGATCGTGACCTCCCGAATATGAGTGTCAAACTCTAGCGGGTGAGCCAAATCGTTGGTTGTGTGAATCTTGTAAACGCGTCTTTGGTTTTAATAGCCACGGTAATTTAGTTTCCATGGCAACAAGCATTGAAGCGACGTGAATATAATTCGTTTAAATCTTCTCCTTTCATAGTTTAATCAAGTGCGCATGTCCATAAAACACTAAATTAACTCCTCTATACGACATTTCACAACTTGGTTTCATTATAAAATTATTTTTAAACTTAAAAGTGGACATTAAGAGTAATTATGTTGGAATTTAATTTTCGCCATAGTACAAAATGGTTATGCTCCTTGCCTCTGGTCCCGAGGGTCGCGGGTTCATACCCGGCCGGGGTCGATGAATTTTTTAGGACGGAAAAGTCCAAGGAGCAAGTCATCCAGGAGGTACTTTAAGCCGTGGGTCCCGAGTCTGAAGATTTTCAGGCTCGTAAAAGATCCTTAAGCTTGAATGAAAGATCTCTAAGCAAATTTTATCGAATTTTTCCCGTCCTAGTACTACCTTGGTTTCCTAGATGTCAGTATGAGACGGAACGCGGACCACTCAAAGGACATCTATACGAAAACAAGTGTAACTAAATTAGTATGGTTCAAATTCTTCCCTGTAGGGGGAGAGCGCCTAAATCTCTGTTAAGGGAAACATGGGCTTACAACAAGACGAAGAAGACAAAGATAGAAGACCGTTGCGTAGTTGGTTAAGAAAATACGCTACAAGTCGGAACATCGCGTTCTCGAGTCCCAGTGGTGTCAGGATTATCAACAAGTCTAAACCTCTCAGCCCCAGCCCCATGGCCCTGGGGTACATTCAGTATCCAAAGGAAATGAGCACCATGCATATGCTCTGGGGGCAAAACTGTTATACTCGGGCCAACGGATATGTGCCCCTATATCGCTGACATCGTTCTTAGAAAAGTACACTTCTATACTCACACCATTTCACAGCATTCCTCTCCCACTATGTCAAACAGCAGCAACGGTACTTGTCGAGTGGGGATGTTGCTAAACTACCCCCAGTGTCATGGCTATCGAATATTATTATATATATATATATATATATATATATATATATATATATATAATGGAATTTATTGCCTTTTTTTCAGAATAAAGAAAATACATATGCATTTACATTGCGCACGGGCCTGCTTGGCCGTACGTGTATTATTTTTCCATGAATAAAAAATAAAACTAATAATATAAACAAATACCTACAAATACACCTGTATCAAAAAACAATAACAGGCTACATATAAGTAAAATCTATGTCTGCACTAAATCAAAATAATACATATCTACATTCATCCGCATTCCGTACATTAATATTAAAAAAAAATGCTAGAAAACAAATTAGAAAAAAAATATTGAATAATGCAAGGTTGGTGTTGAGTTGACAACACTGGAGTGCAAGTACAAAAGAGAGAGAAATACTGATGCGGGGAGGGAAATGATTTGCCGAGGCAGAAAAGGAAGTAGGCTTAGGGTCGGTTTCACCAACAGAGGTAACTGTATTACGCCAGTTTAAGCTATGCATTATACACGGGGAAAACTGGCGTAATACAGTAACCTCTGTTGGTGAAATTGGCCCTTAGTTCGCATGTCTTTACGGGGGCACCGATCCGTTGGAGAGACAATATATACTCTTATCCATTCGCATGTCTGTTCATCTATCTCTCCGATCAAACAAACTTTCCTAAAGGGAGACGTTATAACCTTATGACTATATTTAGGTAGTTTAATAACTAAAATTCTAATTTGTGGTATTAGTGATATAAAATAATTATCATAGATTGTGAAATTTATATCAATTTGTAGTACAAAGCCGCTGGATCTGCGGCTCTGAAGTTTAGGTTAAACGAGGGGTAAAGCGAGAACTCGCTTCTACTGCCAATAAGGGAATGGTTAATGTAGGAGTGAACTACTGCCACAATCAATCACTGCTCTTGATGCAGATGTAGCGCGCTAGTAGGGTTTGAAATTGCTGAGATGTTGTCAGCTGTATTTCTGCTAACCGGATACATAAAGCGGCTCCTCCCACTGAATATCCATATCTGCAATACTGTCGTGAAAACGTCAGGACCGGAGAATCAGTGGCTGGACTATAAAAACTTTACACCCAAATACTCGTAATCGCAATGGAACGTTTGCGATGTGCAAATTCATATGTCTTTGCACCATAGCCGAGCGGTTTAAGGTACGATGCCTTGGCGCAGAGCTACGGGACTTGTATTGGTTTCGAGTCCGCATGGAGATGGCATTTTTACTTGGGATTTTATCAGTGCAACACCAGTTTTCATCCAGCATCATAAGAAATTTTAGACCTTGTGAGTAAGGCTCCCACTTTTCTGCATGAACTTAGCCAGATATCGGAGTGGAACCCGGCTGACATCTCGTGTCGGTTGTCTGGAAAGGGGAAACCTTAACCTCCCGTCGAACCAGGACCTGTAACAGACTACATATCACCGTGGAGAAGATTTCATCTAATTTATTCCGTACAGTGAACCTGAAATGAGGCTGCAATGTTAACTAACTCACTGGCACTATCGAACCCGTGGGTACATGCCCTCGCATACATAAGCTTTCCATACATCCCTAATATGAGCTAATGTTTTCCCATCATCCCAAGTATAATCTGCTTCCCTCAAATCATGGTTATTGTTATTCTCCCACCACATTATTGGTTTACCAACTGGACGTTTTCTTCTAGTTTTCCTACAAGAAGTTTGCAGGCCCCACTTTCATTCCCCATTCGTGCTATATGTCCTACCCATGTAGCAGTCTACAAGACTTAATTGTTCTTACTATTTCTGGTTTCCTACGTAGCCGAGTGGTTAAGGCAAGAAACCTTGGTGCAGAGCTATGAGACTTGAGCTGGTTCGAGTCTCCATGGGGGAAGAAATTTTCTCATGGAATTTCGGCCAGTATGGGGCCGATGCCCACCCAGCATCGTGATGCATTTGGTAGCGACTCTAGGTTGAGAAGACCAGCTATAACGGCTGGGGGATCCGACGTGCTGACCACATGGAACCCCTACACAGGCTAGATGATAGTCTACCTATGTGATTAACACATGTGGATGTGAGGCCAGCAGTCAGATGGTGGACCAAGGGCCTTCCAGGTCTGTCAAGCTTGGAGAAAAAATATAATGTGCACCTCTGTAGTCTCGAGGTAGCGTGCTGCCTTGTCACGCAGCGGTCCCGGGTTCGATCCCCGGCCGGGGGCAAGCTTCCTGGGTGAGGTTTCTTTCGGGGTTTTTCCTCACCTGTAAGACAAATGTCAGGAAGCTTAGGGCCCAATGGTCCCCGAAAATCATCCGGCCATCATCATCATCCTTATCATTATCATCACCATCCGTAATCGGTGTGAAAACCTGTACTTCCCTAGTAAAGCTGCAAAGCATAGCATGAAAATGCTATGATTGCAGTGAAAGACCTGCCCTCGGGCAGAATTACTATGGATGGGATTCGCCTGTCTGTTCATCTCTCTTTGATCCAAAAATTTCGATAAGAAATTTATTCCGACATACTCGGAATCTTTTCTCCTCCTAAAGTAAGAGTTCGTATTTCGCATCCATATAACAGAATTATTATTCATTATTAAAGTAAAAGGAGAGAGTATAGCACTATTTTATGTTGTTTGGTTTTATTATTTTTTTCCTTACGGAAGTCCTTGGTTTCCTAATGGGAAATTTAGAGATCTATAAAAGCTTGGATTGAAAGCACCTAGCTATATTTCTTAGACCCTGAATAACTTGGTGATATCATATAACATAGGCTATACTTATCTTCCAAATACGTAAGTTGGAATGTGTTTTATTAATATTTTGTGGTTGAGTTGATGGTGAAAAGTGTTTTGATGCAACTTGTGATGGGACACGGCCTCCGACGAATAACAAACAGATCTTTTCTCGCTTACAGACGTTAAAAAGCTCTTTGTGGTCCTTTCCTTTTGGATGCTTGTGGAATTCGTTATCTAAGAATATTTAATTCTCATAGTAATTCATAAGTTTAAGATATTTAAAATCAATCTTAGACATCGTGGTATATACTCGTTTATAACGGTAAAAAATAACTTTTAAATTGTCTAACAACATCGTATATTTTGTTTTTTTTTTACAATCGCTATATAATATGATCATATCACCAATTTTATGGAACGACTATTTCAGTGTCTGGCCTGTGAAGATCGGCGTTCTTAGAAATATGTTGAAGCTCTGGGCAAAGCATTTCAACTCTCATTTGACAAACGCTGATGTCGCTATCTCGAAATCTATTTTTTTATTATGAAGTAGCTCATACCTGGCGATCGCTGCTACTCTTAAATAAATTAATTTTCTTTTTATGTTTAGTTGAATAAGTAAAAAGAAAAACAACACTGGTCAACACGATTTTTCTCTCATGAGTACCAATAGTTGCACTTAATGCACCTTTTATCGTGTGTTTTCAAATATGTATTCGGAATTTCTCCATCACCCACAGTTTTTTATTTCAATTTCAATTAAAGGATTTAAATAACTATTTTTTAATAAACATTTTTTCTTTCATTTGTCCGTTGTAAAATAAATCGGGGAACACTTTCATCAGTAAATTTGAGCTATGGAAAAGAGATATCAAGGCAAATGAAATCCTAATATGCTGGCCGATTATTTTTGGACCTTCAAGAGGGATGCTCCACAGGCGAAATATAGTAGAAAATCGTCATTTCTTACTTTCTTGGAGAGTCCGAATGTTCGAATATTGTGTAGTTACGAATGTAGAAAATATTAGTGTTTGAAATTATAAATGCCTGTCTCTCGGAAACTTTGCGTGTTGGAGAAAACCCGATATCATATATGAATTCGGGAGAAAAAATACAATCAGAATCACATATTTTTCTTTCTGAGACAAAAAAAAAGTTTATTTTTTGTTGCTCAGTGTAATTATAAATTGATATGGTAATTATTTTTAGATACCCCGTGGTGATTACCCGGCGTTGTCCGCGAATCTACTTATCCCGATCTTCTTGGCACCAATGAACTGAAAGATAAAAATGGTTATTATGAGTTATCCGTAAAAGATAGACATGTGCTGTCACGGAATTTTTTGTAGATTCTTTTGAGATATTCAATTCTGTGTACATTAATTTGGTGTGTTATGGTTTAGGCAGCGTAAATCATTTAAGCGTCCTAAAAATTCTGAAAAACACGTTTTTCTCTACAGAGGATGATTTTTAAGGGGTTGAATATTATAACTCTCTTATAGCCTAAAACCTTCCCGGGATACTTCTAAATATTTTGCAGAAAGCCCCTTCATAATCAGATGAAGCGCATAAATATATATAGGGCCTACAGTAACACTTGTTTAAAGCGGAATCGCAGGGGACCAATTTTTTTCCACATTAGACAACATTCCGCATTGTAAAAAATAAAAAACAATTTTAGATTATAGAGCACTGAATGTCTTTTAATGACAATGGTATATACGATTTAGCCATCTTTATTCCGTAAATTTCAGAACGCTACCTGTGAAAGATACATACACAATCGGTCTCAGATCTTAAACTAATTTAAGATTTTACAGTGCTCTGGTTATTTGTAAGACAGATTCATACGCCAAATATTTATTAAACGAACCTGTATTTCGCAAAACGGGTATGCAGTGAGGCCGAAAGAAAATTCCAGATACAGGTAGAAACTCTAGTTCTCCCGGTGGCAGGAACATCACTTATATCACTTATTGTTAATTTGCCTAACGGGAATTGGATGGAATGGACTAATTTATTTCCCTAGCTTTCCGCCTTATAAACATTTTTTCATGAATTGTATAGAAATATCCTTCCGTTTCCGTGTTGGACAGATTCCGTTTTATACAAAATAAACATACGTAAAATTACTGTTATGTTGCCGGGACCAATAAGTTCGTTCATATTGGACAGGTTTCCGCATTATTAAGCAAGATTTACCGTACCATATGACTGATCTCTGTAGTTAATTTCTTATGAATACGACTGGTGATAATTATGAGACCCGATCATTATTCATGGAACTTTTGACCCGAATTTTCTGGTATTTGCCTTGTAGATGAGGGAAACTGAGAAAACGTAACTATAAACCATTATTTTTATATTAAAATATTTTTATATAGACTATTTGTTTATTAATAGAATTTTATCAGAAAAGTGTCATATTTGAAAACTTACATTATAGCACCAAATAATGCTTCTGCGTTGAGCCTCCAGGTTCATAGATTCGACTTTAAAATGTTTCGGTTAAAATAATCGAGGTCTCCTTCTCGACTTTTTTTTCATTTATCATAAGTAATGCCACGAGTGATTTCCAAATTATCTAGAGAATTTGGAAATCAAGAGTGGCATTTGTTAGGACTATTTAACGAATAAAATTAAGCTGTTTACTCACAAATCATTATTTAACTATAGTTATTTTAAAATATTTATATATTTACATATATATTACATATATATTTAATTCGTTAAATTTAGAGTAAATCAAAATACATTATAAATATTAATTGTATTGTATTCATAACTTGTAATCGTTTATATTTATAGATATATATTGTAATTTAGATTTAAGACTATTTTTTGTTTGTATTTTTTTAAACCTGGTTGAGTGGTAGACAAGGCCTTAAGGCCTTAACTCTGCCAGGTAAAATAAAGCTATTATTATTATTATTATTATTATTATTATTATTATTATTTAATGTAAACGGCGATGTTTGAAAACAAATGAGAAACGATAGGTACGCTTCTACTGCTTCTTTTGTTTATCACTGCAACCAGATCATACTATTTATTGCCAAAGGAACGCAATATTGTAAGGAGGAGCTTTCTTTAATATGGTAATTATAACACTGATAAATATTTGGTGAAACACGACTCTGACTGGTTGTAAAACAGAAATCATTGAAACGTGATTGGTCATTGACTCCCAATTGGGGCATGAGTTAAATAGTCGCTGTAATTAATAGGAAGTCAGATATAATAAGAACAGTTAAGTCTCGTAGAGTGCGATGGGCAGGACATGTTGCACGTATGGGGAATGAAAGACGTGCATGGAAGCTTCTTGTAGGAAAGCCAGAGGGAAAACGTCCAGTTGGTAGACCAAGAATGAGGTGGGAGAATAACATTAACTATGATTTGAGGGAAGTAGATTATACAGGGAATGATTGGAAAGCATTAGCTCAGGATAGGGATGTATGGAGAGCTTATGTCCGTGCGGCCATGAACCTACGGGTTCGATAGTGCCAATGAGTAAGTAAGTATAGCTGTAATTGTTATTTGTATTGTCTGCAATAACTCTTATGTTGGATTCAGACATTAAAACTTAAATAATTCCACACTTTAACTTATTTAGCTTGCTGGTCTGTCCTAAAGAAGATGGACGACTTCGTCCTAACGATAAATATATATGGCGAATAAAATAAATTTAATTGATTTATTCGAAGAAAATCATGTATCATATAAGACGCATCAGAAGGGCAAGGATTTTAATGCAGTAAAAGTTAAGATTGAATGGCTTAGGGCAATAAAATGATAAGCCACTTATTGTTCTTTCCGAGTTATAAGAATTGTAGTGTTTAAAATAATGATAAATACTAAATGGACAGTATTGTTGTTAATACATTGTGTGTCTACATGTTTTAACTCATCACTGGTGACCTTACAAATGATTTTATGGATATTCAAATACATTTACTTGCTATCATTGTATTAAATGACATTTCTTAATAGAATGTGGCTTATCGTGTTACAGCCTTAAGCCCTTCGATAGTAATATATTATAATTAGACGTTAGATTTCTGACTGTCATTTGTCATGGTTTCACATACAAACAGTTGAATAATGTAATGAAAAGTTAATTTTTTGACTTTATTTTGTTTGGTTTCACACGGAGAATATACAAGTGCTAATAATATACAGCGTGTCCACAAATATAGTATCATACTTTAAACTACTACTACGTCGCTTTGGATAATCGTATCTAAATGAAATTGATGACAATTAAAAGAGAACCTCAAAAATGTTTGTGCATGTTAACAATGTCAACAATGGAGAATAATGGACAACAATACAAAAACTAAAGTAAATGTAATCCTGTTTTTTTTATGGTCGATATTGGTTCATTGTTGGATATTTAGCAGACAGCGATGTCTGCAGCGTCACTTGTGGGGGGCCAGATTCAATATCTATGAGGTATAGCAAAGACTTTGAGTTTCTCTTTTGATTGTCGCCAATTTCATTTAGATACGATTATCCAAAGCGACGTAGTAGTAGTTTAAAGTATGATGTGGGATAAAAATATAAGTATTCAAAATAAAATGAATATATATCATACAATTGTTAAAAGCATCATTACTTATGGAGCAGAACTATGGCCATTAACAAAAACAAATAAGTATCTCTTGGCAACGGAAATGGATTTTATACGAAGGCCAGCAAGAATTTCAAGAAGAGAAAAAATTAGAAACTCAGTTATAAGGGAGAAAATCAAGATTGAAGACACTATTTTAGATTTCAAGAAGAGAAAAAAAATAGAAACTCAGTTATAAGGGAGAAAATGAAGATTGAAGACACTATTTTAGATTATATTAAAACTCAGCAATTAAGATGGTACGGACATGTCCAGCGAATGGAAGAGGATCGGCTACCAAAATGTGTTTTGGAATGGAAACCTGAGGGAAGGCGAGGCAGAGGAAGATACAAAACCTCGTGGAGTCAGGGAATATATTTATACATGAAGGAGAAACATCTACAACCAGGAGATTGGATGGACCGACAAAATTGGCTATTAGGAATCGGACGATGTCAAAGACATTAATCAACCAATGATCTATCTATCTAAGTACGATACTATATTTGTGGACACCGGTGTACAATAACTTTGTTACAATCTTAATTTTTACTGCATTAAAATCCTTGCTCTGCACATCAGGTTATTTAAATATTTTAATAAAACAATAGAAAAACAAATAGGTAAAAATAAGTAAAATTGTGTGTTGAATAATGCAATTTCCTCACGGTATTGGTAATGAAGTTTCAATTTAACATTTGCCTTCAAGACTTAAAAAAAATATATATATGGTTACGGGACTTCAAGACTGGATTATGTGTCTGACCCAACTCGGTCGTTTACGCTTGTAAATGTAGTAAATAAATGGTAAACACAACGAACAACAATTGTCGATCACTTCGTTACGGGAATGGTTAGGCTTTGAAAGAACGACGTGACATCTTGTAGAAGGCCGTGACTTCATGTTTTATACTAGTCACGGTCTCATTGATGTTTATAGTAACTTACCTTTCCTCTATCAGGATGTAAAAAAGTCATTGCTATTAACGAGTTTTTTAAGGAAAAATACGCCTGATTTGGTACAAACTGGTTACATTTTTATTAAATGTATAAAATGCGATGAGGCGTGCTAACTCATTCTCGTGACATGAGACAAGCCAGCAGGAAATTCAGGTTTTGGTATAGGAAGTAACCAATTATAACATCTTCAAGCCATTAAAAGGCATTTACTATAAGGTGTCTAGAAAAAATAAATTCTAAAAATATCCATAATTTAAATAAGTACCTACATTTTATATTCTACTAGCTAATACCTGGCGTGCGCTGCTACACCTAAATAAATTATGTGTTTTTGCATTTAGTTGAATAAGTAAAAGGAAGAATAAATATAAATTTATATAGTTATTATTTTTAGATACCCGTGCTGTTTACCCGGCGTTGCCCGGGAATCTACACATCCCGATGTACTTGGCATAAATGAGCTGAAAGACAAAATTCGTTATTTTTAATTATCCATAAAAGAATACCCGCCTTCGCTGCTATGCTTGACCGGGAATCTATTTATCCCGATCTTCTTGGCATCAATGAAAGACAAAAATGGTTATTGTGAGTTATCCTTAAAAGATAAATATATGCTGTCGCGGCCTTTTCTGTAGAGTATTTTGAGTATTCCTTTTCGGCAATAATGAAGATGAATTACAATATTCCACTCATCATCTTAATATAATAGCCCAACGATTTAACATGGAAATATCAACAACAAAATCTAAAGTTATGGCCTTTCAAGGGAAATTCCCAGTAAGAAGTAAAATTTGTATTCAGAATTCAATATTAGAGCAAGTTAATTCATTTAAATACTTAGGATATAATCTAACTTATAATGAGGAATGTGATATATCCTTTAAAATACAAAACTATAATAAAGCTTTAAGAATTATCAACCAAGTTTTTAAACCATCAAAAGTGCAGAGACACACAAGAATGAAAATCTATAAAATTCTCGCTAGACCCATAATCTGTTATGGCAGTGAAGCTTGGGCCATCAGAACTCAGGATGATCGTCATATTACAGCCACGGAGATGAAATTTCTGCGACGAACTGCAGGTTATAGCCTTCTAGACCACCAAAGAAATTCAACAATAGCCAGAGAGTTAAACATCGTACCTATATCTGAATACCTCCAAGAATATAGAAACAATTGGCTAGCCCATATTCAGCTCATGGATCGTCACAGAATACCAAAACAAATTCTTCACTACATTCCTCGAGGCAGAAGATCTGTGGGTCGACCTTTTCGGAGATGGCGGGAGACCGTAACGGGCCACTGGGCCTAATACTTGAAAGGACGATGATGATTTTGAGTATTCAATTCTGCGTACAATAATTTTGTGTATTTGTTATACAAAAAAGTGACATTTTTTCACGTCTTTCACTACAGAAGGTGAATTTTAAGGGTGAAGGGCTTGAGCATTAAAACTCTCTTATAACCTTTTATCTTCATTGGAAAATTCTGAACATTTTGCAAAAAAAAAAAACCAACGACAATCAGATGAATGATATGGCAGTACATGCTTGCATGGGAATCTACTTATCCCGATCTCCTTGGCATCAGTTTAAGACAAAAATGGCTATTGAGTGTTATCTGTAAAAGATAAACATATGCTGTCGCGGACTTTTTTGTAGAGGTTTTTGAGATATTCAATTCTGTGTACATTCATTCTGTGTATTTGTTATGGTTTAGGCAGCGTAAACCATTTAAGGGTAAAAAAAAGGACTTTCTCACGTTTTTCACTATAAAGGGTCTTTTTTAAGGGTGTAGGAGTCCCGCGCTGTAGCCGAGCGGTTAAGGTAGGAAGCCTTGGCGCAGAGCTACGGGACTTGCGCTGGTTCGAGTCTCCATGGGGGAAGAAATTTTCTCATGGTATTTCGGCCAGTATGGGACCGGTGCCCACCCAGCATCGTCGTGAGGCAATTGGGTAGCTACAATAAGTAGCGGCTCCAGGTTGAGGAACCAGCTATAACGGCTGGGGGACTCGACATGCTAACCACATGTCACCCCTACACTGGCTGTTGATCATCTACCTCTGTGATTGACACATGTGGATGTGAAGGGCCAGCAGCCGGCTGGTAAAAGGGCAACTGCTGAAAAGTGGAAAGACCCTCAATCGGAAATCGTAGGAGTTGGAGTATCTCAACTTTCTTATAGCCTATGTTCATCCCGGGAATGTCCTGAACATTTGCAAAAAACCCCATCACAATCGGATCAACGGTATGGCCGCGCTTAGAGTACGAACAAACAAACATTCATTTTTATATACAAGATATATGGTCCAGTTTTTTTTTTCGTATTATTTTATCTATGACTATCTGGTATGTTAAGAAGATCTGTTTTCTCGGAAGCAGATAATATGCATTAACATTGTCTATTGACACAGGTTATAAAATTTATTTCTATTGAGTATTTTAGATTCGAGATGTTTTCAGAATTTTTTAGAACTAGTTTTCCCTTTTTATTCATGGATATTTGCATATATAGTGTATTGTTAAATTTTCTTTCTCCGATGGGGTCTACAATCTGCTTTCCAGTTACGGTGCAAATTCTACCATGGAAATCTCCAATCAAGCAGAAATATGTAAAATCCCTGTTCTAGGATACATAAACCGGTGACTTGCTGTTTGTGATTGGTTGGATAAAATCTAGAGGAATAAGATTTTATGGAAAATCATCTGGTCCTCCAAGTTCGAGGTTGATACATCAGGCCAGCTCTCTTTTCAACATACAAAACATTTGCAAAAAAGCCTAAAGAATTAAATGGGAATGGAAATAATAATAATAATAATAATAATAATAATAATAATAATAATAATAATAATAATAATAATAATAATATAAACCTAGATATGATTGTCGTGATACCTACCTCCACGGCACGACAAACCTAGATCGCCCATGGTCGACTAGATAACTGCTGGCTTCACATCCACATGTGTTAATAACATACGTGGACATTCATCTAGCCAGTAGGCCTATAGGAGTGACATGTGATCAGCATATAGAATCTCTTAGCCGTTATAGCTTGTTTTCTCAATGTGGAATCGCTACTTATTGTAGCTACCCAAATTCCATGAGAAAAATCCTTCTCCAATGGGGAATCGAACCAGCGCTGCAGCGCTAGTTCCCATAGTTCTGCACCAAGGCATCATATCTTAAACCGCACAACTATGGCACGGTAAAGGGATTAAAATAATGGAAAATATCAGCATAGAAATTTGATGTACGGAGAGATTATGTCCGTGTAACCATGAACCTCCGGGTTTGATAGTGCCAGTGAATTACTTAGTTCAGTGGTTAAGGCACTGCACTACAAGCCGGAAGGTCGAGGATTCGAGTCCCGGTGGGGTCAGAATTTTTAAACTGAACCAAACCTTCTGGCGGCACTATGGCCCTGGGGTCGACTCAGCCTCTTATGAGTACCAGAGGCTTGTTCTGGGGTAAAGACGGCCGTAACGCAGGGCTGACAATCCGGCTGACATCAAGTGCCGATTGTCCAGAAAAGTGGGAGCCCTAACCTTCTACTACCCCAAGGGCCTCCTGAGGCCTGTAGTGGGATGCCTTTACCTTTTTACTTGCATGAATGTATTCGTCATAGATCAAAACCTGATCAACTCCTTTCTCAGATGTATCATTTTCAATATTTAGTTTTATTTTTTTAT
The DNA here is from genome assembly GCA_030220185.1 of Diploptera punctata. Classification (NCBI taxonomy): domain Eukaryota; kingdom Metazoa; phylum Arthropoda; class Insecta; order Blattodea; family Blaberidae; genus Diploptera; species Diploptera punctata. The sequence continues at coordinate 1,193,166 of JASPKZ010006086.1, forward strand.
TACTATAGAGATTAGGAGTAATGTTGACCAAAGTTGAGAATTCCTTTATAGATTAGATTAGATTAGATTTATTTAGCCTGGTGGAGTTAAGGCGGCCATGTAGCAGTCTGTTCCACTCACCAGGACAAACATATATTACATCAGAATATAACAATCTCAATTAACTCTAATATTAAATACTAAATAAAAATTTGATCAAAAAGATAATATCTATTATATTACGATCTATAATGCAACCAGTTAATTGTAGTTAGAATTAAGACTAAAACTAATAATAAAATGTATAAAAGCAAGACATATTAAATTGTCCCTGTCTAATGTATATAAAAAATAAAGAAAAATAATGAGATATAGAAAACTAATTTTACGGTTAAACAATATTTAAAACAAAAGAAAAGATTAGTTAATCTTAATATTATTTTCATAAATAAATAATTAATTAAATTAGCTCATAACATAAAGGTATATTCCTATAATGTAGACAAATTAAATCAATCATCTAATTTTGTAACATAGCTGAGACAGGTTGAACGTGGAGGAACTAACCCAAACCAGACACAAAACAACAATGAGAAATGATAAGGGTTGAATGTCCGGGCCCTGATTCAGTAGCTGTATTGATCTGTAGCTGAGGGGTAGATGAACCCCTCCTGGAGAGATGCTGCATCCCCCATAAACCCCTTCATTCATTCACAATGCAGTACTGCACGTGCTGATTACATTGAGCAACAAAAAATAAACTTTTTTTTTGTCTCAGAAAGAAAAATATGTGATTCTGATAGTATTTTTTCTCCTGAATTCAAATATTATATCGTGTTTTCTCCATCACGCAAGGTTTCCGAGAGACAGGAATTTATAATTTCAAATACTTTAATATTTTCTACATTCGTAACTACACAATATTCGAACATTCGGACTCCCATAGAAAGTAAGAAATTACGATTTTCTGCTATATTTCGCCTGTGGAGCATCCCTCTTGATGGTCCAACAATAATCGGCCTGCATATTAGGATTCCATTTGCCTTGATATCTCTTTTCCATAGCTGAAAACCCCTGAGTTAGGTCATTTGGTTTTATTTTACAATGGACAAATGGGCGAAAAAACGTTTATTAAAAAAACAATTATTTAAATTCATTAATTGAAATTGAAATAAAAAAACTGTGGGCGATGGAGAAATTCCGAATACATATTTGAAAACACGATAAAAAAACTGCATTAAGTACAACTATTGGTACTCATGAGACAAAAATCATGTTGACCAGTGTTATTATTATAATGCACCATACCAGAAATGTCGAAATAACAAACCGGTGGCATTGAATAAAAACAATAATGTTTATCATGAAACCAAGTGTTATTAATCTTTCAAATCTCTCTCAAAGTTTCCTTAACCTGAAGAAGTAGCTTAATCATCATCTGCCAGGGATTAAGCCTGTTGGCTCGTTCCGGTTTCATGAAAGCTAGAATTGTTAAAATTATTCAGACCATCTTCTGTGTGGGCGACCAACATTTCTCCTTCCGCGCCGTTTATAATTTAGCAATAATTTTGGAAATTTTCCTTGTAGCATTCTATCAATATGTTCTTTCCAGTCGTTCCTATATTGAATTATTCGGTCTGTAAGTTTGAAAATATTTAGTTCCTTTCTTATATCTTCATTTCTCTTCTTATCCAGCAGAATATATCCTGGTATATTTCTCAAAAATCGCATCTCAGCTGATTCCAATCTTTGTTCATGTCTTTTAGTGATCGCCCAACATTCTGATCCATACATCAATACAGGAACAGCCATTACTTTATAAAATTAATTTTGTTTTTCTTTTCTTGTGTTTTTAAGGGTTCTTTTAATAGTGCCACACATTAGATTAAATTTATTTATTTTGTCATTAATGTCATCAATGTTAACATAAGTATTATAGCCTCACTCTGATGGTTAACAGTTTATATAAAAGCGGGTGCCGCGCGGCAATGCTTGACATGCAGTGTTGTCACGTTTCTCATAGCGCTATGGGCGTTTATTACTGATTATTTATGTTGTTATTCAATTTTTGTGTTATTATTTGCTATTGTTTAAGTTTTAAAATTAAAATTATATACGTGTTTATTTATTAAATAATTTAATTCAAACATTATTACATAATTTTAATAGCCATAATATTATTATTATTATTAACTGTTCGGTCCAAAAAAATTTTCCCATTGCCGCCACATGTTGAAATCACGTATATATAAACTAATATAATATGTATATATGGTATTATTATTCTAGCTACATATCATAATAAATCATTGATCTATCTATCGTGGGGTTTTTACAGCTGCTGCCGTCTTCCCGTGCCAAACCTCCAAAGCCTACGGTCTTGGGCATCTTCGATGCTTAGTCCTCTAGCTTGCATTATTGTCTTCATGTTTTCGTTCCATGTTAACATTGGTCTCCCTCTTTTCTTCTTTCTGTTCGGAAGCCATTCATATAGTTGCTTCGGCCATCGCTCATCTTCCATTCTTAAGACATGCCCTAACCACTTTAATTCCTTCTCCTCAATTCTTTCAATTATGCTTTCTTCTGCTATCATTGATAATTATACAATTGATTACGGTATACAATTTTATAACTGGATTGAATGTTCCACATCGTTCCGAGTTTTAATTGAAACTGAGGGAAGAATAGCAATGTGGCAATATCGTGTGTGGCAAGAAGTAATAGACTCGTGAGTACTCGGCCATTAATAGTAATAATTGGAAGGCGCACAAACGTGCACACGAGTCTATTACCAACATAGAAACCCAAACGAATGGTACCTACCCTTCTAAGCTAACATATACACTCGGAGTGGGGATGGGAGGAGTCATCGCCCTTATAAGGCAAGGACGCGTGTGAAAACTCTCTCACGCTCCTACGTTCTGCAATACTTAAGTTCTTAAGTAACCGTCCGCGAAGGTGACATTAAAACACGTGGGCGCAAATAACTCATCAACTCCACTCCGAGACAGTGAAATATCAAACATTGTAAATAAAATTGTGTATACAAATTTATCCAATAAACTAAAATAATAAGTGTATAGTTTAAAACATCCCTGAGTGATCATATTCTACCCTGAGCGAACCGGCACACGTGGTAGTCGCGGCAGTCGAGATCTTTGTATTTTAATAACATATAATAGCTGCGGGGAAACAAAGCGAGCCGCTTGTTAAGCATCATAGTGAGGCGATAATAGCTTAATCTTGTGAGAAATCCTCGACCAGACATCCAAGACATTTGCGCAACCCCTGGACCGCTATGCAACACAATTAGTATAAACAAATAACGATGGATGTACAGTAATGCAGGCAGCTTGTATCTTTCAGTTGATCTGTCACAAATGTGTTACTTTTAGAAGCGGTAGATAGAGAATCACTGCCTTCTTGATTATTTTGATGTTATTAATAACTTGCTCTTGTAAACACATCACGATAGCTACTCAAGTATTCCGAGAACACTTTATTCCGGCGGCTACCAATTTTTCTTTTTTTGCTCTACACTCAACAAGCTTCTTGACACTTAAGTAACATGGCCTGTACAAAATCTCAAGTAACTTAAGTTTTTATTTCATCTCTTATTTTTTAAATCAACACCAAAGATGTATGAGGAGTGTAAAGTTCAGTAAAATTAAAGCCATTTAGAACATAATGCTTTCGCTATAGATTGTACATAAATAAATTTCAGTTAGTACAGCGTGTCCACAAATATAGTATCATACTTTAAACTACTACTACGTCGCTTTGGATAATCGTATCTAAATGAAATTGGTGACAATCAAACGAGAAACTCAAAACGTTTTTGCTACACCTCATAGACATTGACTGTGCCCCCCACCAGTGACGCTGCAGACATCGAGGCAAAAAATTTACCTGAAATAATCTCTCAATGTCAATATTTTTCAGTCAATGGCAAGTCGGTTCAGTGGACGTCTGGTTCGCTGGTTTGTTGGGGTGGAATTTCTGTTGTGTACGTAGTATCTTAGATACGGCGGGTTTAGGGATTATATATATATCATCCGGTATCATGGCAGCTGCCGCCGTCTTCCGGAAACCAAACGCCATTCCTCTCTATCCATCCATTGATCTTCCTCCATTCCTCCGATAATCATAGCTGCTTGTCCCCTTCTATCCAAGTTTTCTTCGGTCTTCCTCTCTTCCTCCTTTCCATTGGGATCCATTCCATAACAATTTTAGGCAATCTTTGCTCTGGCATTCTTTTGACATGGCCTGTAATCTTTTCTTTTCTATAATGTCTATGATGTCCAGCCCCTCTTGTACACCCATAGTTTCCCTTATTTCTTTATTTCGTATTCTATCCATTCTAGATTTTCCAGCTGATCTTCTTAAAACATCCATTTCTGTACTTAAAATTCTTTTCATTTCCCTGGTAGGAATTTGCCAGACTTCAGCAACATATGTTAAAATGCTCTGAATTATGGTTTGATATATTTGTAATTTTCTATTTTTTGTAATATTTTTGCTCCACCAAACACAGTTTAAAGCATTTATTGCTTGTTTTGTTTGTGCGATTCTATTTTTTAATTTCCACTGTGTTATCGCCTGAATGGTCTAATTTTGTTCCTAAATAAGTGCATTCAATACTAGGTTATATATATATAACAAATGGGGAAAGTTACTAAATTAAAGTACCTAGGAACAATAATAGTTGCAAACAGTAATGAGGCGCAGAAAGAAGAATTTAACTATATGCTAAATTCTGCAAATGCATGATATTGGCCAATGTATTACGGGGAATCTTGTCCTCCTAACTTCTCTCTAAAAAAATTGAAGTACAAAATATCCCATTTGTATTATATGTATACAAAACATGGACGTTTATTTTAAGGGACGAGAAAATATTTTTTAAGTGTTTGAGAATAAAGTTGGTAGGAAATATTTTTACAAAAGAAATGCGAATATAGGGTGAACGGAGAATACTATATAATTAAATTGTGCTTATGGGAAACCAGATGATGCAGTAATTATCATAGACTGCGTTTTATAGGGCATGCGATACTAATGATGAATGGAAGAGGGACATTGAAACTCCTTGTAGAAAAACCGGAGGGAAAAATGGGGCCAGGAAATGAAGGGGAGAAAAGAAAACATTAATTATGATTTGAGCGATTTTGTTTTGTAAAAATTACGCAGTGGATGTGCTTGGGAAAAAACATTAGGTCAGGGAAGGGAGGTATGGAAAGGGAGCTTATGTCCTTACGGTCATGTACCTTCAGATTTTTTATAGTGCCACCGAGGTAATGTATTTTTAAGGCTTAATATTCTTTTCAAGGAATTAGCATTTTGTTCAGACAAGAATCCCAAAGTTTCCTGGGAACCATTTAACCATAGGCTTGAGGGGTAAGTACATATTACAGAGAAGATTGGAAAACATTAGCTCAGAAAAGGGGATGTTTGGAGCAAACTTTAGGTACGGCCGCGGCCTTGAAACCTGCAGGTTCCGATAGGTGCCAGTGAATTAGGTTAGTTAATAATCTGATGATTTTTTATTTTTAAAGGTCGTTTTTTTTAAATATTTTAAAATCACCAGAAAACAAATCTCGATTAGGACTGCGATGGACAGGAACATGGTGGGGCACGTGTGGGGATATGAAAGGGGACGTGTATGGAAGCTTCTTGTAGGGAAAACCAGAGGGAAAACGCCCAGTTGGTAGACCAAGATAGGAAATGGGGAGGAGAAAACATGAACTATGATTTGAGGGAAGTAGATTATACAGGGAATGATTGGAAAGCATTAGCTCAGGATAGGGATGTATGGAGAGCTTATGTCCGCGCGGCCATGAACCTATGGGTTCGATAGTGCCAGTAAATAAGAACATCTGTACACATGTACAGAAAAATTACATGTAGCCTATAAAGATGACAAATGGGAGAGGTTGCTAAATTCAAATACCTAGGAACTATAATTTATAAACAGGAATGAGGCGCAGAAAGTATAATGGAACTATAATTTATAAGCAGGAATGAGGCGCAGAAAGTATAATGGAACTATAATTTATAAACAGGAATGAGGCGCAGAAAGTATAATGGAACTATAATTTATAAACAGGAATGAGGCGCAGAAAGTATAATGGAACTATAATTTATAAACAGGAATGAGGCGCAGAAAAGTATAATGGAACTATAATAAAATATATTATAAACAGGAATGAGGCGGAGAAAGTATAATGGAACTATAATTTATAAACAGGAATGAGGCGCAGAAAGTATAATGGAACTATAATTTATAAACAGGAACGAGGCGCAAGGAATGAGGCGCAGAAAGTATAATGGAACTATAATTTATAAACAGGAATGAGGCGCAGAAAGTATAATGGAACTATAATTTATAAACAGGAATGAGGCGCAGAAAGTATAATGGAACTATAATTTATAAACAGGAATGAGGCGCAGAAAGTATAATGGAACTATAATTTATAAACAGGAATGAGGCGCAGAAAGTATAATGGAACTATAATTTATAAACAGGAACGAGGCGCAGAAAGTATAATATAATTAAACGTATACTAAATTCTGGAAATGCATGATATTAGACTCTGTATTACAGGGAATATTGTCCTCCTAACTTCTCTCAAAAAACACTGAAGTACAAAATATTTAAAACTGTGTTATTGCCCATCTGTATTAACTTATATGTACTATTTTAAGGGAGGAGAAAAGATTTCAAGTGTTTGAGAATGAAGTTGGCAGAAAATATATTTATAAAACAGATGCGAATATAAAGGTGAATGGAGAATACTACATAACAGTGAATTACATTATACCAGATGTAATGAGATACAGTAAATACACTGAGCAACAAAAAATAAACTTTTTTTTTTGTCTCAGAAAGAAAAATGTCATTCTGATAGTATTTTTCTCCTGAATTCAAATATGATATAGGAAATTCTGAAAATGCATGCTTATATACTCGATAGCGCCAGTAAATAAGAACATGCATTATATAAATGATGATAAATGATTCCTGTGCTTTGTTTTAGAATAAGTTCGAAAATAAAAATATTGTGTAACATAATTTGAAATTCTAGCTTTCACGTAAAACATTTGTTGACATATTTCATAAAATTTAGTGACAAAGATATTTGATGGTGTTTTACAAGTATTAGATAAACAGTTGGATATTGAAAATGTGTTTTACATGATGTGGGGACGACGTATGAAGGAACTTGCTCCGCTCAGTTTATGAGAAGAAAAACAGTTTCAGAGAAATCCGAAAATAGAGTAACCCTCCGGAAATATTTTATCGGGTGACTCAAAAACTGGATCTTTCTTGTCACATTTGCGACGTAAAAAATTTGATTTTCATTACTCTCTTCCATACACACAACTTTTGTACCTGATTCCATCAGTACATTGTCCTTGTATCTGTCCTAATCCCATGATAATACTACTTGTTACAGCTTCATTTGCTACAAATGGAATTTTCTTAGCCCTCTCAGAAACTATCGAATGCTGAACTTCATTTACAAATCATATTTTATCTTCTTCTTCGTCACGGTTTAGGCTTTTTGTTAGCCTGTTCCGGCTCCAAATTGCTGCTCTTTCCACCTTTTCTTTGGTCTTACCAAACTTATTCCTCTTGGTGAATAGTTGTATGCTGCTTTTGGTATTCTGTTCTCAGTCATCCTTGCTAAGCGTTTTTCCAGTTTGTTCTGTATTTCATTATTGTGTTTAATTCCTGTACTTTTAGTTACTGTCTTATTTTTGTGTTATGTTTATTATATTTTATATTTATATTATTATTAGCTAATACCCGACGTGCGCTTCTACGCCTAAATAAATGAAAATTAATGTGCTTTTATGTTTAGTTGAATAAGTAAGAGGAAAAATAATTATAAATTTATATTTTTAGATACCCCGTGCTGATTACCCGATGTTACCCGGGAATCTATGTATCTCGATCTTCTTGATATAAATGAGCTAAAAGACAAAATTCGTCATTGTGAGTTATCCGTAAAAGAATACCCGCCGTGTGTTGCTATGCTTGCACAGGAATCTACGTAATTGTCACGATCTTCTTGGCATCGATGAAAGATAAAATGGTTATTGTGAGTTATGCTGTCGTGGACTTTTTAGAGCTTTTTGAGATATTCAATTCTGTGTACATTAATTTTGTGTATTTGTTATGGTTTAGGCACCGTAAGCCATTTAAGTGTCCAAAGATATACTTTTTTCACGTTTTCCACTACAAAGGGCGATTTTTAAGGGTGTAGGAGTTGAGTATCACAACTCTATTATAGCCTATGTTCATCCCGGGAATCTCGTGAACATTTTGCAAAAAGCCCTATCACAATCGGATTAACGGTATGGCCGCGATAAAGTACGAACGAGGAAACAAACAAACATACATTAATTTGTTATATTATATTTGATATGTGGGGCACGCCGTAGCGTAGTGGTTAAGGCACTGAGCTACAAGCCGGAGGGTCGAGGGTTCAAGTCCCGTTGGGGTCAGGATTTTTAAACTGACCCAAACCCTTTGGCGGCACTATGGCCCTGGGGTCGACTCAGCCTCTAACGGAAATGAGTACCAGACGCTTGTTCTGGGGGTAAAGGCGGCCGTCACGCAGGGCTGACAACTCGGCTGACATAAAGTGCCGATTGTCTAGAAAAAGTGGGAGCCTTAACCTCCTACTACCCCAAGGGCCTCCGGGCCTGTTGTGGGATCACTTTACTTTACTATATTAGATATGTCCACCGCTGTGGTCTCGAGGTAGCGTGCTGCCTTGTCACGCAGCGGGCCCGTGTTCGATCCCCGGTCGGGGCAGTTTTTCTGGGTGAGGTTTTTATCGGGGTTTTTCCTCACCTGTAAAAAAAATATCATGAAAACTTTGGGGCCCAAATGGTCCCCGAAATCATATGGCCATCATCATCATCCTTCACCGGTGTGGTAAGCAAGGGGAAGCTACCACACCTGCAATTCCCTAGTAAAGCTGCAAGCTTAGCATGAAAATACTATGATTGCAGTAAAGGATCTGCCTTGGGGCAGAATTACTATGATTGCAGTAAAGGATCTGCCTTGGGGCAGAATTACTATGATTGCAGTAAAGGATCTGCCTTGGGGCAGAATTACTATGATTGCAGTAAAGGATCTGCCTTGGGGCAGAATTACTATGATTGCAGTAAAGGATCTGCCTTGGGGCAGAATTACTATGATTGCAGTAAAGGATCTGCCTTGGGGCAGAGAATTACTATGATTGCAGTAAAGGATCTGCCTTGGGGCAGAATTACTATGATTGCAGTAAAGGATCTGCCTTGGGGCAGAATTACTATGATTGCAGTAAAGGATCTGCCTTGGGGCAGAATTACTATGGATGAATATTAGATATGAGCATTAATGTTGTCTATTGAGTATGGTATAGCATAGGTTAACTGAAGGTTGAATATATCTACATGGTATGTCCGGACCTCAGCTCCCTACCTGGAATTATCAGCTCAATTTGAGACTTAAGTAGTTCTTAGAATTAATTAAATAAAACAATATGTGCTCGCTCGTGTATCAAATGCTAAACAAGTGAATTCTTCGTGCTTGGGATTCCGCACTTAATACCGAAGTAAACAACCAGGAAGTAGCGGGTAGTATCGTTATCAGCTCGGGAAAATATTTTGTACGTTTTAAGTGTTACAACATAATATCCAATGCATCTAAGAGTTCACGAGAAGACTGTAATAGAGCGACTTATGAGGGGCCTATTATTGTTTATCAATGTACAGAAATCATGGGTACGTGTATCGCCCACGGTGGTCTCTTTAGTTATTATTTTTGAATCTCCAAATATTTTAAAACCCTATTTTACCACAGGCATGTTAGGGTTATAGCTCACTATAACAATATTATACTCTTACATTGTAAAACAAATAAAAATATTATCTTATGGTTTTGAAAGAGTGTTATGAATTATATAAATCGTCTATAAGTGTTTTAGAATTAAAAAATGATGTGCTAGACTGAGTGGGTGTAGGAAGAACAATGCTGCAACTCATAAAGAAGAGGAAAAGAAATTGGCTAAGAAGAAACTGCCTGCTGAAGAATGCTCTAGAAGGAATGGTTAACGGAAAGAAAGTTATGGGCAGAAAAAGACATCAGATGATAGACAATATTAAAATAAATGGTTTGTATGCAGATACAAAGAGGAAAGCTGAGGAATGCTGAGTTTGCAGTGAAAGATCAGCTCTTGGACAGAACACACTGAATGAAGTGTCTTACAAAATACTACATATTGTTATGAATGTGTTATGAATTTCATAAAATGTTTAAAATAATTTTGGTTCTTAAAAATCACTTCACACGTTGAGGCAGAAGCCTCACCGTCATTTAAAAGTAAGTTTAACCAGAATCGTTGTCTTTCAAATATAGGACAATCAAATAAAACGTGTTTTACAGATTCTATTGATTCCTGACATTTACAACTATGATCACTGCCTGGGTTAATATTAAATCTCCTATTTTTTTTTGTAACCCATGTTTTCCCTTTACAGAGATTTAGGCGCTCCCCCCCCTACAGGGAAGAATTTGAACCATACTAATTTAGTTACACTTGTTTTCGTATAGATGTCATTTTGAGTGGTCCGTGGTCAGCGTTCCGCCTCATACAAGGTAGTATTAGGACGGGAAAATTCGGTAAATTTTGCTTAGAGGCCTTTTCATTTAGGCTTAAGGATTTTTTACGAGCCTGAAAATGTTCAGACTCGGGACCCACGGCTTAAAGTGCCTCCCGGAGGACTTGCTCCTTGGATTTTTCCACCCTAAAAATCCATTGACCCCGGCCGGGTTTGAACCCGCGACCCTCGGGACCAGAGGCAAGGAGCATATCCACTAGTCTACCGCGGCCGACTATCTCCTAAAATAACTTTCAAATTTTCCATGGCCAGTCATAAATTGTGTTAAAATGAAATTTGGAATAAAATGTTTTATATTTAGCCTATGGTGTACTGTAGGAAAGAAGAGCTCTTTAGTCTATGGCCACACAAATATTTTGCAGTTAAGTGATAAAGTATAAATGCATATAAAAATATCCCAGATGCATTCTGTATAGAGGGAGCACTTGGTGGAAACTTGATTTATACAAGAGTGATGGAATGGCTGCACGACAGCTGTGGGATACTGGGTTGCTAGGAGACAGGTGGCCCTACTGTGGGGGAGTGCGTGCTCTGCGTGTGCCCTTCTTTTTTTATGCACTCACTGGATCGAGCAAAACATCTCCCAACTAAATAGGCCTACAAATTTTATTGAGAAAAGTGTTCTGAGTTGTCTGCATTTTTCGGTAAAAGGTAAAATACATTTTTTTAAATCTTAGAACACCAGTGTCGGCTCCACGGCGAAAATGGCTTGACTCTCACCCTCCATCTGTTGGATCCCTTGGATCTGTTGGATCTGCAGTTCGTCCTGGACGAATAGGACACAGCGCAGGTTTTTTTTCTTCAGATTTCTCCTTGTCAGAATTTTCATACTCGTGTCCATTTCGTTACATTACATTTCAAGAGCCCATGTGATGATGGCATAGGCCTGATCTATCAGCAATTTCTCATATATCGCAGACTAATATTAAAAGCTTCATCTGATCTCATCCCTCACTTGGCATTACGTCGGACACGATAATTTTTGTTTTTTAGAACCATGTCATCGTGTGTCCTGTTTTGACGAATTTGAGACATCTTTATCCAGCGGGGAAAGCACATAAGTAAAACAGAATGCGATTTTTTTTAAATATTATACTAGCTAATACCCGGCGTGCGCTGCTACTCATAAATAAATGCTAATATGCTTTTACCAACAGCCGTGCACTGTTCGGGAATCTGCTTATCCCGATATTCTTGACATCAATGAAAGACAGAAATGGTTCAATTCTGTGTACATTAATTTGGTATATTTGTTATGGTTTAGGCAGCATAAGCTATTTAAGCGTCAAAATAGAAAAATTATTTAACGTTTTTCACTACAAAGGGTGATTTTTAGGGATCCGATCCGATTGAGGGTCTTTCCACTTTTCAGCGGTTGCCCTTTTCCCAGCCGGCTGCTGGCCCTTCACATCCACATGTGTCAATCACAGAGGTAGATGATCAACAGCCAGTGTAGGGGTGACATGTGGTTAGCATGTCGAGTCCCCCAGCCGTTATAGCTGGTTCCTCAACCTGGAGCCGCTACTTATTGTAGCTACCCAATTGCCTCACGATGCTGGGTGGGCACCGGTCCCATACTGGCCGAAATACCATAAGAAAATCTCTTCCCCCATGGAGACTCGAACCAGCGCAAGTCCCGTAGTTCTGCGCCAAGGCTTCCTACCTTAACCGCTCGGCTACGCCGCGGGACGATTTTTAGGGATCAAGAGGTTTATTATTTCAACTCCCGTATAGCCTATGTTCATCCCTGGAATCTCCTGAACATTTTTCAAAAAGTCCCATCTCAATCGGATGAACAGTATGGCAGAGCACGCTTATCCGGGAATCGACTTATCCCGATCTTGTTGACATCGATGAAAATCAAAAATGGTTATTGTGAGTTATCTCTAAAAGATAAACATATGCTCTCGCGGACTTTTTTGTTGAGTTTTGTGAGATATTCAGTTCTTGTGTGACATTAATTTGGTGTATTTGTTATGGTTTAGGCAGCGTAAGCCATTTAAGCATCAAAATAGGGACTTCATTTCACGTTTTCCACTCCAAAGGGTGATTTTTAGGGGTGAAGGGGTTGAGTATTACAACTCTCTTATAGCCTATGTTCATCCCGGGAATCTTCTGAACATTTTGCAAAAAAACCCATCAAAATCGGATCAACGGTATGACCGCGCATAGAATACGAACAAACAAACAAACAAGCAAACCAACAAACATACAAACAAACAAACAAACAAACATTGATTTTTATATACCGGTATAAGATTAAACTATAAGTCGGGTACACACCGGTAATTGAATCTGAAAATATGCCACGCTGTTAGCTGAATAATAATAATAATTGTATTGTCATTACGTTTCAATCCTATTGAAGATAATTAAAAAGCTTCTCTGAAAGTTCACTGTTTTCACTTACATACTTTTCCCACTGATCAAAAACATTATTGTACTTCTAGACAAAGGTATAATATCGCGACGAATCAAAGTCAGGAGAAGGGGATCACATGTCAAAAGGATGTGAAATATGAAGGGGTGTAAGACAAAGATGTCCTTTATCACTATACTGTTCAATATCTAGGTGGAGAACATATAGCGACGATGTGTTTTCAAAACATAGGAGAGGCGGTAACAGGACGAAGTACAATATGACTCTGATAGGAGATAGCGTATATGGAACCTGCTAATATCTAGGTGGAGAACATATAGCGACGATGTGTTTTCAAAACATAGGAGAGGCGGTAACAGGACGAAGTACAATATGACTCTGATAGGAGATAGCGTATATGGAACCTGCTAATATCTAGGTGGAGAACATATAGCGACGATGTGTTTTCAAAACATAGGAGAGGCGGTAACAGGACGAAGTACAATATGACTCTGATAGGAGATAGCGTATATGGAACCTGCTAATATCTAGGTGGAGAACATATAGCGACGATGTGTTTTCAAAACATAGGAGAGGGCGGTAACAGGACGAAGTACAATATGACTCTGATAGGAGATAGCGTATATGGAACCTGCTAATATCTAGGTGGAAGAACATATAGCGGACGATGTTGTTTTCAAAACATAGGAGAGGCGGGTAACAGGACGAAGAGTACAATATGACTCTGATAGGAGATTAGCGTATATGGAACCTGCTAATATCTAGGTGGAGAAACATTATAGCGACGATTGTGTTTTCAAAACATAGGAGAGGCGGTTGGTAACAGGACGAAGTAACAATATGACTCTGATAGGAGATAGCGTATATGGAACCTGCTAATATCTAGGTGGAGAACATATAGCGACGATGGTGTTTTCAAAACATAGGAGAGGCGGGGTAACAGGACGAAGTACAATAGGACTCTGATAGGAGATAGCGTATATGGAACCTGCTAATATCTAGGTGGAGAACATATAGGCGACGATGTGTTTTCAAAACATAGGAGGAGGAGAGGCGGTTAAACGACGAAGTACAATATGGCTCTGAGAGGAGATAGCGTATATGGAACCTGCTAATATCTAGGTAGGTGAGAGAACATTATAGCGACGATGTGTTTTCAAAACATAGGAGAGGCGGTGGAGGGGGGGAAAACAGGGACGGAAGTACAATATGACTCCGATGGAGGATATAGCGTATATGGAAACCTGCTAATATCTAGGTGGAGAAACATATAGCGACGATGTGTTGTTTCAACAAACATAGGAGAGGCGGGAGGTTAACAGGCCGAAGTACAAATATGACTCTGATAGGAGATAGCGTATATGGAACCTGCTAATATCTAGGGGGAGAAACACATAAGCGACGATGTGGTTTAAAAACATAGGGAGAGGCCGGTAAACAGGGGGACGAAGTACAATATGACTCAGATAGGAGATAAGCGTATAGGGAAAACCGGCTAATATCTAGTGGGAAAATTTAAGCAGGACGATGTGTTTTCAAGAACATCAGGAGAGGCGCGTAAACAGACGAAGTACAAATATGACTCTGATAGGAGATAAGCGTATATGGGAACCTGCTAATATCTAGTGGAGAACATATAGCGACGATGTGTTTTCCAAAACATAGGAGAGGCGGAGTAACAGGACGAAGTACAATATGACTCCTGATAGGAGATAGGTATATGGAACCTGCTAATATCTAGGTGGAGAACATTATAGCGGACGATGTGTTTTTTCAAAACATAGGAGAGGCGGTAACAGGACGAAGTACAATATGACTCCGATAGGAGATAGCGTATATGGAACCTGCTAATATCTAGGTGGAGAACATATAGCGACGATGTGTTTTCAAAACATAGGAGAGGCGGTAACAGGACGAAATAAAATATGACTCTGATAGGAGATAGCGTATATGGAACCTGCTAATGGAGCTGAATGAGAAGGTGATAAATATGGAATGAAGACAAATGTAGAAAAGATATACGCTTTATCGGGAAGAAATAAAGACTTGAAGATGAGACGCTTAAACAATATTCACTTGTAAGCAACTACATCTTAGAAGTTCAAACAGAGATTAGTAATGGCTAAATAAACCTCAAACAGGGGAAAATGATGCTATGCACCTTTGAGGAGGGGAAAGAACAGTGGATGAGACTTTATTTGGAATTTGGCAATTTATGGAACAGAGAATTGGATACTAAGATGCGATTATGAAAGAAGACTGGAAAAAATAAACCTTAAACCTCTGAGAAGGGGGAGGGGAGTAGTGGAGGGCGCTTATTTGGAATGTGGCAATGTATGCAGCAGAGAAGTGGATACTAAGGTGCGATTATGAAAGAAGACTGGAAAAAATAAACCTTAAACCTCTGAGAAGGGGGAGGGGAGTAGTGGAGGGTACTTATTTGGAATGTGGCAATGTATGGAGCAGAGAAGTGGATACTAAGGTGCGATTATGAAAGAAGACTGGTAGAACTAGAAATAAGGTAATGGAGGGGAATAGAACGTGTGAAATGTACAGACAAAATGAAGTACAGTAAGTTTTACTAAGAATGATGTGATAGAAGAATGATAATGCGAATGATAATAAAGAAGAAAGCAAATCTACTGCACCATAATTATAGCTGACCGGTTTAAATGAATCATGCCTGAATGGGACCTGCTATAGTTTGAGTCTCTACAAGGGACGAAATTTTCTCATGAAATTTCGGTCATATGAGATTGGTGTATCGTGGGAAATTTAGGTAGCTATATTAAGTAGCGGCTCCAGATTGAGGAAACTAGCAATAATGGCTGGGGGACTCGATGTGTTGACCATGTATAACCCCTATAATTTGAGGCTAGCAGCCGGCCTGCAGGCCAAAGCCTTTCTAGACCAGTCGTTCGATTGGGTTAGTTACTTATAGACTAAGAGGGAACTGTGATGATCTTGAAGAAGATTTCTGGTTTCGAATTTTGAAGTTCCCTGACGTTTCGCCAGAGACTGCATCTGGCATTCTCAAGGGTTCTTCAAGCCTCGAGACCACGGCCTACAGCTCGGAAATCTTCAAGATCATCACAGCAACTCCGGCCGTGAAAGCCTAAGTCAATACATAAGAGGGAACTGTTTATTGAAGAATACACTTGAGGCAAGATGATAATGGACAATATACAGATAGATGAATCTATGAAGGCACGAAATGAAAAGCAGAACAAATAATGGTGGAGATTGCTGAAGGACTTGCCCTGGTAGAAAACTGTGAATGTATCCAAATATTATAAAGGATATATTAATTTTAAATCAGTTTCGGTTATTGTCTATCCTTGCATTCAAGTCTTCAATTGTATTCAGATGTCGTTTGTCCATCCATCACGTCTAAAGTTGAAGGTTGAAACGCGACAAGAAAACAAACGGCAGCTTATTTTCTCAAATTTCAATTGTCGTACTTATTTTTCAACTTTATGAAGCGAATAATGACCTTGCCTATGTACTTGTATAACGCGTGTATTGTCTTCTTTTCTCATAAATTTGTTCTGTTCATGCAATAGTATTTAATTAAATTGGCGCCAATTCAACTCAAATCTTAGAAGAAGCTCTCGAATGGTAATGGGATTCCATGCTCGCCGCTGGGTCTGAAGTTGACAGTTAAAAATTTATCGCTCTATTACTTTACCTTCCTCTCAGTGCTTGGTTGAATGTGAAATCTTCAACTGATGGATCAACCTCCTCCGAAGTTTCTCTATGGATCAACCTGTCACCGGCCGATGATAAATGTTGTTTTCTAAAAGATTTAAGGTTATCTTCATTGTTCGCTGTATTTTGATGTCCTGAAGTTTTCGAGCTTTTCTTGATGAATCTTACTGGACTGAAATGTCCGTATGACAACTCGTTTCTTATATTATCGCTTCCCGTTATGTTAATACATTGCTACGATTATTATTAGGACTCGGAAGTTGAGGAGCAATCCTTATTTTATTTTGTGTGAATACGAGGCCCAACATAAGATGCATACATTTTGGTTCATTATAGCCCAGAATATGGTAGGTTTTTCGACCTTTTTTTAGCTTATTGGTCCTTTTTTTAGCATTGTTTTGTGCAACTTTAGCTTCTTTCGACTATATTTATATAATACTAGAAGTCCCGGCCACGCGTTGCTGTGGCCAAGGTATACGTTAAAAATTTAAATTACGTTGCTATCTTTCAGCCAGATTACTTAAAACTAATACTTACACAGGAAATTAATAATATTGAAAATAAAATAAACACTGAACACTCTTAAATTCTGAAATAATCAATATTTGTAATTCAATTGAAATTCGCGGTTGCAACAAAAAGCACAGCCATCTGGATCTCTCCTTGTTAAATAATAAATCAATTACCTTACACCGCCATCTGTTAGAATCGTATGGAACTCACAGATAATTATAACTCTTTGTTAAATAATAAACAAATAATTTGCAATAAAAATAATGCGACTATACATTTAGTTATAAACTACCCTAAGTCTCAAGTTGGATCAAACTGCACACAGTGTGCAACATTTTATTCAAATCCGTTCAGTAGTTTAGGATTCCATCGCGGACAAACAACGTGACACGAAATTTTTATATATTAAGATTTATAGCCTAATTATGCTTCTAGCTAAATACGCTTCTAGTTATTCTGATTTGAATTTGCATTTATTTCTCCAGGATATCCATAGCGGATTCGCTGAATTCATTGTAGGTGGGGAAAAAATCATTCATTCTAAATTCTCCAAGATTTTTTTTAATGAACACAGAATTCCTTTTTCAAGAATGTTAATCCAACATTGTTAAAAAAGAAGGAATTCCTTGTTCATTAAAAAAAATCCTTGGAGAATTTAGAATGGATGATCTATGATGATAGGTGTTAGTCCAACATTAGTTAAAAAAAAGGAATTTTCTGTTAATTAAAACAGTTCTTGGAGAATTTAGAATGAATGATGTTTTCCGCACCTAAAAATATATAGAAAGAAGAATAATTTCAGTCATCAATTTTTTTTTCGCAGTGTAGACTATATTTTAAGATTTAAGATTTATTTAGCCTGGTGGAGTTAAGGCCATGTGGCCTTCTCTTCCACTCACCAGGACAAACATATATTACATAAGAATATAACAATCTTAATTAACTCTAATATTAAACACTAAGTAAAAATTTGATCAAAAGATAATATCTAATATACATATTACGATCTATAATACAACCAGTTAATATTAGTTAAAATTAAGACTAAAACTAATAATAAAATGTATACTAGCAAGACATATTAAATTGTGTCTGTCTAGTGTATATAAAAAACAGGAAAATAATGAGATATAGAAAACTAATTTTACGATTATACAATATTTAAAACAAAACAAATAAAAATATTTGTTATTCTTAATATTATTTACATAAATAATTAAATATATTAATATTGCTAAAAGAATACTATCAGTGAGGTGTATAAGTTAGTTTGTTATTAAATAATTCTTTAGTTTGTTTTTGAAGGATGTTATAGTTTGACAGTCTCTGACATAGGGTGGAAAGGAATTCCATGTTTTGGTAAGTGACACCGTAAAAGATAATGAATAATATATTGTATTTTACTAGAATTTTGTACTTTTTAAACATAGTTTCATTATAGCCTATTCATTAAAATGTAGTAGTTTAAATTACTATTATTCAATTTTAATTGCTATTTCAGGTATTTTTTCAGTTTTTAGGTCTTTTTAGGATATCTTTAGGTCTTTTATATGCATTTTATAGATCCTCAACTTCAGAGCCCTAGTTATTATACGTAATGTATGCTAGCCAAAACCGGGAGTGCACCACTACGCCTAATTAAATTAAATGTGATTTATAATAATCAAATGAGAAATGCGCGCAACGTGCAAAGAAGATTGTTTTTAGTCACTGCAGAGCTTCAACAACGATTCTGATCTCATCCTACAGTTTAACACATGATATTTCTCGCACTGTTCGCCACATCATGAACATATGCAGTCTGGGCCGGGCTCGTGGAATCTCTGGTTGCTGCACAGCTTGTGGTGAAATCCATGCACAGCGAGTCTGGTCACTGTGTGGCGCAATTCATATCCTCCATGAGTCCATTCACGGTTTGTCATGGCGTCAGTAATATAGAATTCTTCCCATATTTTGCGTTTCTTCTCGTGGAGTTCTTGCAGGAGGTCCTGGTAAGCTGGTGTCACTGGTAGTAGGAACATTTTCGATTCAACTCAACTACACCAAATGGTGTTATAGAGTATAATAGATATAGTATCTGGAAACCTGTATGTAAAATGTGTACATTACCATGAAACAGACATGGCGGTTGCTAGAGTCAATTTTTAATTTAGGATTTCAGGTAGATCCCCATTTCTATTGGTCTTTTTTCCACCATTTTTGATAATATCTACATCGGGTCTATTTCAATAGCATAAACTAAATTTCGTTGTGAAACTTCTGAAAATCGCCTCCGCTAGAGCAATTCTTTAAACTTTTGTTTCTGATAAACTATACATAATATTTTTAGAGCATAATAGATGACTAAATACTCACCGTACTTTAAAACCTTCATGTACAAAATGTCAAGTCAATCGACCGATTGATTTTCGAGTTTTGCGAGCACAAACATATGCAGGCTGAATTTGTATGTATAAATATGTTACTACATTGCGCGACAGAGCTAGAAGGCCCTTAACATACCAGCCGGCTGCTGACCTCTCATCCACATGTTAATTACAGAAATTGAACATCATCCAGCCAATATACTATTGGTGACATATAGTCAGCTGTTATAGCTGTTTTTCTCAACCTGGGGTCGTTACTTACTGTAGCTACTCAAATTATCCACGATGCTCGGTGACCGCCAGCTGATATTTAGTTAAGAAAATGTCTTACCTCAAGGGATCTCTAACGGGCGCAAGTTTCATAGCTCTATACCAAGACATATTGCCTTAAAGCGCTCGGCTACGGCGCAGGACATACACACACACACACACACACACATATATATATATATATATATATATATATGGTCTCGAGGTAGCGTGCTGCCTTGTCACGAAGCGGGCCCGAGTTCGACTTCCGGTCGGGATAGGCTCCTGGGTGAGGTTTTTTAGGGGTTTTCCTCACCTGTAAGACCGATTGAGGGTCTTTCCACTTTTCAGCGGTTGCCCTTTTACCAGTCGGCTGCTGGCCCTTCACATCCACATGTGTCAATCACAGAGGTAGATGATCAACAGCCAGTGTAGGGGTGACATGTGGTTAGCATGTCGAGACCCCCAGCCGTTATAGCTGGTTCCTCAACCTGGAGCCGCTACTTATTGTAGCTACCCAATTGCCTCACGATGCTGGGTGGGCACCGGTCCCATACTGGCCGAAATACCATGAGAAAATGTCTTCCCCCATGGAGACTCGAACCAGCGCAAGTCCCGTAGCTCTGCGCCAAGGCTTCCTACCTTAACCGCTCGGCTACGGCGCGGGACACCTGTAAGACAAATGTCAGAAAGCTTAGGGCCCAACGGTCCCCGAAATCATCCGGTCATCATCATCATCATCATCATTCTTATTATCATCATCCTTCACCGGTGTGGAAAGCAACGGGAAGCTACCACACTAATTCCCTAGTAAAGCTGCAAAGCATAGCATGAAAATGCTATGATTGCAGTGAAAGACCTGCCCTCGGGCAGAATTAATATGGATGAATATATATATATATATATATATATATATATATATATATGGTCCCGCGCCTTAGCCGAGTGGTTAAGGCAGGGAGCCTTGGAGCAGAGCTACGAGACTTGCGCTGGTTCGAGTCTCATGGTATTTCGGCCAGTATGGGACCGGTGCCCACCCAGTATCGTGAGGCATTTGGGTAGCTACAATAAGTAGCGGTTCCACGTTGAGAAAATCAGCTTTAACGGCTGGGGGACTGGACATGCTGACCACATGTCACCTCTACACTGGCTAGATGATCATCTACCTCTATGATTGACACATGTGGATACTGAGGCAAGAGCCGGCTGGTAGGCTAAGGGCCTTCTAGGCCTGTCACGCCATGGAATTATCATATATGTGATAGTGGAATGTTTCTTGGGTTTTCCGCGTCACATATTTAAGGTTGCTGATGGACACAGGTTCCAATGTTGGACACGATACCACATGCCATTGTGTCAAGGACTGTGAGGTTCGAGTTACTTGCATCAGTCTTGTAGGCCTATACCATCAGCTACTGTATATTTATAAGACACGTTTCCTCTTTATCTGTTTAAAGAATGTTTCACGCTGATTTTTGGAGTTTATTTTTAAGAGAATGACGCTGGCTGCGGACTATGGAAAGATTGCAACACAAATCTGCTGATTCACACATGTGTGAGCAAATTAAAAAAAAAATATCTTTTCAGCTAACCATCTGTTGTTAATGTCCGTTATCCCAACATTATATCCGCTATACAGACCACGTGACTGACAGCTTCCTACTTACAGCTGTTCTATGTAGACAAAACTATTCAATCTCGCGCATACTTTAATATAAATTCGCATACCTTCAAATTGCATTCCGGAAATAAAACCAAGATTCCATCCATAGTAATTCTGCCCGAAGGCAGGTCCTTCACTGCAATCATAGCATTTAATGCTTTGCTTGCAGCTTTACTAGGGAATTGTAGGTGTGGTAGCTTCCCCTTGCTTTCCGCACCGGTGAAAGATGATGATGATGCTGGCCATATGATTTCGGGGACCGTTTGGACCTTAAAAGTCTTCCTGACATTTGTCTTACAGACGAGGAAAAACCCCGATAAAATCCTCACCCAGAAAAACTGCCCCGACCGGGGATCGAACCCGGCCCGCTGTGTGACAAGGCAGCACGCTACCTCGAGATCACAGCCGTGGACTAAACCAACATTATCGTTTTTAAATCAGCTACGTTGTCAGAATGCGCCAGGTGGCTTAAACGGCAAGGGCTGATTACAAACTGGAAGTCTGGGATTCCATCCCGACCTGTGACAAAGTGGTAGTTCATTTTATTCATTCAACTTGAGACTTGTCTTGGTACAATTACCCTCTTATAAAGAATACTGGAAACATTCATGGGAGTAAAGTTGTTCGGAGTTTAGGCGTTGCTAAGAATCGTGAATCTTTGCTTCCAGCTAATCCCAAAGATTTGAGAAATAGGTATTTTAAAATGATTAACAAATAAAGAGGAAATTACATTTATAAATAACACTGAGCAATAAAAAAGAAACTTTTTTTTTGTCTCAAAAAGAAAAATATGTGTTTCTGACGGTATTTTTTCTCCTGAATTCAAATATGATATCAGTTTTTCTCCATCACGCAAAGTTTCCGAGAGACAGGGATTTATAATTTCAAACACTTTAATATTCTACATTCGTAACTAAACAATACTCGAATATTCGGACTCACCTAGAAAGTAAGAAATGATGATTTTATGCTATATTTCGCCTGTGCAGCATCCCTCTTGATGATCCAACAATAATTGGCCAACATATTAGGATTCAATTTGCCTTGATATCTTTTTTCCATAGCTCAAATCTCCTGAGTTAGTTAACTTGGTTTTATTTTACAATGGACAAAAAAAAGTTTATTAGAAATAATTATTTAAATCCATTAATTGAAATTGAAATAAAAAAAGCTGTGGGTGATGGAGAAATTCCGAATTCATACTTGAAAACACGATAAAACAATGTATTAAGTACAACTATTGGTGCTCATGAGACAAAAATCATGTTGACCAGTGTTATTCATTCATTTCATTTTGAGAATTTTCCTCATCATTGAGGGTTTTCTCCAACTAACCTTAATAATTAACAAAGTACATAAATTGCTATGGACTTAATAGACTATCAGTTTGTAACAAACATTCACAAGTTTTGCTTAATTAAAGTTCTAGATCGATCTATGTCCTCGTGTGTCTTCATCCGTTGCACCAAATTTCTTCATTGAATTCTGAAGGTTATTCTTCCAGGTTGTTCTTGGTCTTCCTTTTACTACTCCTTCTTTCAATTAAAGCCAGAACGAATCCCTCTATTTGTTTGAGCAGTAGGGATTACTGCTTTGCTACTCCTTCTACTCCTTGCTACTCCAGGCATAGACAGCTTTTGGTAATCTTCCATCCTGCATTCTTCTTACGTGTCCATATCATTTTAGTGTTTTGTATTCAACAATAGACAGTCTTTGGTAGTCTTCCATCCTGCATTCTTCTTACGTCTCCATACCATTTTAGTCATCCATTATACTTCTTCAGTTCCAATTTTTGGCAAAATGCCTTTTTTTCATTGGCGACTAAGAAAATTTTTAAGACTTGGTTTTCATGATCTATCAAACAGACCACACGAAGATCTTATTTTTGTCTGTTTTGTTCTGTGATCACTTTTCTGCGTTTTCCAGCCGATGTAAATAATGTCTTGGCACGATTTCATTTTACAAAGGAAATGGGATGTGTCGATAACTCATGGTCGTAAAATTTGACTAACTCACTCACTGGCACAATCAAACCAGTAGGTTCATGGCCGCGCGGACATAAGCCGTACAATTTCACTGCAGTCCCCATTTAAGACGTAAGTAAATGAGTAATTTACATTATTTGTCTCTGGAGCCCAGGATCGCGGGTTTAAACCCGGCCGGGGTCGATAGATTTTTTAGGATGGAAACATCCAATGACAAAGTACTCCGGGAGGGATTTCAATCCGTGGGTCCCGAGTCTGAAGATTTCCAGGCTTGTAAAAGATCCTTAACCTTATAAAAGCAAAATTTGTGTAATATTCCCATCCTAGTACTACCTTGGTTTCCTAGATGTCACTATGAGGCGGAATGCTGACCATGGGCCATTCAATGACATCTCTCTGAAGACAAGTGTAACTAAATTAGTGTGGTTGGATTTCTCCCCTGTAGTGGGAGAGCGCCTAAGTCTCGTTTAGAGAAACAAGGGCTTACAAGAAGAAGACAAAAACAAATTAAATATTGGTAATCTAAAGAAAGGCTTTGTGCAACAACAATTCAAAGAGCGAGTGTAGCATTTTTTTTTTAGATTTTCTTGTAAGCTGTTTATTCTTTATCTAATATATAAAAATGTTTGTTTGTTTGTACTTTATGCGCGGCCATACCGTTAATCCGATTGTGATGGGGTTTTTTTGCAAAATGTTCAGGAGATTCCCGGAATGAACATAGGCTATAAGAGAGTTGTAATACTCAACACTTTCACCCCTAAAAATCAGCCTTTGTAGCGAAAAACGTGACATAAAGTCCCTATTTTGACGCTTAAATGACTTACGCTGCCTAAACCATAACAAATACACCAAATTAATATACACAGAATTGAATATCTCAAAAAACTCTACAAACAAGTCCGCGACAGCATATGTTTAACTTTTACGGATAACTCACAATAACCATTTTTGTCTTTCATTGATTCCAAGAAGATCGGGATAAGTAGATTCCCGGGCAAGCGTGCTCGGCCATACCGTTCATCCGATTGAGATGGGGCTTTTGAAAAATGTTCAGGAGATTCCGGGGATGAACATAGGATATAAGAAAGTTGTAATACTCGACCCCTTCACCCCAAAAATTACTCTTTGTTGTGAAAAACGTGAAATAAAGTCTATGTTGACGCTTAAATGGCTTATACTGCCTGAACTATAACAAATACACAAAATTATTGTACACGGAATTGAATATCTAAAAGAAAAAACTCTACAAAAAAGTCCGCGACAGCATATTTTATCTTTTACGGATAACTCACGATAACCATTTCATTGATGTCAAGAATTTCGGGATAAGCTGATTCCCGGGCAAGCATAGCAGCTCAAGGCTGGCGGTAAAAACACATTAACATTTATTTAGGAGTAGCAGCGCACGCCGGATATTAGCTAGTACAATATATAATACACACACACTCACACATATAGATACTAATTTTAATTGCCCTTTCTACCCTTTTCTTTAATGCCTGAATTATCATTATGTATAACTGAGAGCATATTACAATATTAAATTTATATTGCAGGTGGTGAGTGAATAACCTGAAAAAGATTTAAAATATTTTATTAATTTTTATTTGTGTTTATTAACCTGAGGTGTATTAAAAAGTAGGTAATATTTTTATTTTACGTTATTCTTCAGCTGAGTCAATAACCATAAAAAGTTAATATAAAATTATGGAATATTCACCTGAAAGGTCCGTCTCCTCAACTTAATTAATCATTTAACTGTAGCGTTTTCGGGACTTGTCCCATCATCGGCAGGATTCAAAACTGGTGTTTCACTGAAGATCTGGTAGAGGGGGTTGCATGTATTGGGTTCGTTTTCGTTTATCAGGCTGTCGTTGTTGTGAGCTGCTTTCATGATTTCCATCTCTTCGAGTACGTTTATCTTCGCTGGAATATTCCATAATTTTATATTAATTTTGAATAATACCTCAACGGAACACATCATGAATCTTATAAAAGTTAACCATAAAAAGATAAGAAAAAAACGAAATGTTATTCTTTGTTGATTAATTTTTGTTTTTATTAACCTGAGGTGTATTAAAAATTAGACATTTTTATTTAACTTTAGTATTCAATAGGATGAATCTAAGCAGTTCAAATCGGGAAGTGACAGGTACAACATTTTACTCAGAAGTTCTTTCTTTAGGCATGAGATTTTCTTACGTTCCGTATATATAAGAGAATGAAGTTATACATAGCATTTTTACGCCCTTAAATATTCATCAACGTGGTTTGAACCCGTGAACCATTCTTTTCCCTTGTGGTAGATAGATCATCGGTAGATTAATGTCTTTGACATCGTCCGATTCCCAAAAGCCAATTTTGTTGATCCATCCAATCTCCTGGTTTAGATGTTTCTCCTTCATGTATAAATATATTCCTGACTGCAGGAGGTTTTAAGTCTTCCTCTGCCTCGTCTCAACAGGTTTCCATTCCACAACAGATTTTGGTAGCCGATCCTCTTCCATTCGCTGGACATGTTCATACCATCTTAATTGACGAGTTTTAGTATAATCTAAAATAGTGTCTTCAATCTTCATTTTCTCCCTTATAGGCTAATTGAGTACCTAATTTTTTCTCTTCTTGAAATTCTTGCTGCCCTTCGTATAAAATCCATTTCCGTTGCCGAAAGATACTTATTTTTCTTGTTAATGGCCAAAGTTCTGCTCCATAAGTAATGATGCTTTTAACAATTGTATAATATATATTCATTTTATTTTTATTACTTTTCCCTTGTGGTGTGTAATGAAATATCTGTTTTACGCTCCATTCCTTGTATATATCTTCTTGTAAGTCCTTTTTTTTCTCTCAATGAGATTCAGGCGCTCTCCTCCTACTAGGGAGAAATTCAACTATACTAATTTAGTTACACATGTTTTTTTTTCGGATAGATATCAGCGTTCCGCCTCATATAGTGACATCTAGGAAACAAATGTAGTACTATAGTATTTAATAAATAGGATCCTTGGTGATAAAAGCGACGCTATTAAAACGCGTTGGCTCTTATCTTTTTAATTTGGTGATTTGGGATTTTATTGACTATATGTGTAATATAAATGTAGTACTAGGATGGAAAAATTCGGCAAATTTTGTTTAGAGGCTTTTTATTCAGTCTTAAGGATCTTTCACGGGCCTGAAAATCTTCAGGCTCGGGATCCACGGCTTAAAGTCCCTCCCGGAGGACTTGGTCCTTGGATTTTTCCGTCCTAAAGAAATCCACCAATCCCGGCCGGGTTTCCGTTGGAACCAGAGGCAAGGAGCATAACACTAGTTCACCGCGGCCTTACCATTCCTTGTATACGCATATTCTAAAGCAAATTTTGTCTGCATTGTTCCAGATATTGAAAAGTGATTTTTTTTTATTTCGATTGCAATGTCAGTTTCTGTTCTTGTTCTTCATGGTGGATCTTCAGATCTGTTCCGCTCATACAGGAATCAAATCATCTACCCATCTTCTCCTCGGACGTCCAATATCACGACGTCCTGTAAGACCTATATTTATATCCCTGTCTAGCTGCTCTATGTGGTTCCATCAGTTGTAAATGTGCATACCAGTCCTTCTTTCTATCTACAGTCATTTGTCCAATATTAAAGATTCAAGTCCGCCGCTATGGTCTCGAGGTAGCGTGCTGTCTTGTCACGCAACGGGCCCGTGTTCTATACCCTGCCGGGACAAGTTTCCTGGGTGATCGTTCTTTGTGGGGTTTTTCCTCACCTGTAAGACAAATGTGAGGAAACTTTAAGGCCCAAACTGTCCCCGAACATCATCTGGCCACCGTTATCATAAGTAATGCCACGAGTGATTTCCAAATTATCGATAAATTCACGACTCACGAAGTGAGGAGTGAATTTACCTAGAGAATTTGGAAATCACTCGTGGCATTTGTTAGGACTATTTAAGAATAACATTAAGCTGTTTACTCACAAATCATTATTTAACTATAGTTATTTTAAAATATTTATATATTTAATGTAAACGGCGATGTTTGAAAACAAATGAGAAACGATTGGTACGCTTCATCTGCTTCTTTTGTTTATCACTGCAACCAGATCATACTGGGTTCTCTATGCTATTTATTGCCAAAGGAACGCAATGTTGTAAGAATGGTCTCTAGTGGAGAAAAAATGAAACACATCAAACTGTATATTAATTAATTTCTGATGTCGTATCATATAAATATGACAATTATATTTTTCTGGATTGTTACCTGGGAAAAAATACATTTAAGAAAGTGCAAACAGTGGTTTCTTTTTTTGGTGGTATAATCAATTGCTACAGATGTTTTTATATTAACTCCTGCAAGCGCTATGTGTTGACATCCATGCACTATATATACAATCTGGTAGCCGTATTTCTTACAGAGTCAGTCACTGCAAAATAATGGCCAGACCTGTTCAGAATATTAAAAAGGAGGAGCTTTCTTTAATATGGTAAATTTAATATTGATAAATATTTGGAACACGACTATGATTGGTTGTAAAACAGAAATCATTGAAATGTGATTGGCCATTGACTCCCATTTGGGGCATGAGTTAAATAGTCAGCATAAACATATTCATTAAGTTTGGGATTAAAGCGTCTCCTGGCGCATCATTACAATCATCACCTATGATATATCATCGGGGCAGCGTAACTCCGCCTTCCAGGTGCCCTAATCTCAGAAGTGGGTTACAATAACGTCACGCTAGGGAATGTCAGAAAGTCGAAATTACAACGTGGTGGCATTGAATTAAAAACATTAAAGATTCAAAGTTCCTTTTTCATTGTTTCGTTCTTTTTTTCATCCCTTATTGTGTAACCTGCTGTTTTCTTAAAAAAATCTTATCTCCACTGTTCCTATTTTTCATTTGTCGCTTCTATTTAGTGCTCAGTTTTCACTACTGTACATAAACATTGTTTTAAAACTTCATCTTCGCATCCTAATTTTATCTTTTAATGTTTTTTTGTAGCGGTTCAGATTTTTGTTGTGATCAAAAAAAAGACAATAATACATCTGGCAGAATCAAGGTACTAGATCCACAGATAACAAAAAACAAAAATGTTGGAATTACAATTCGCATTAGATACTTTGGAATCCTCCCTTCCCGTGGAAATGGCCGCGCCTCAGGCATTATATGCGCCGCGGCCTTGTCCTCTTCAATGCACCGTGCAGAATATTCACACGGCGCCTTGGATAGTCCTGCCTATTCATCAGCATAACTAATCTTGTCCAAATAATAGCAGTTATTTTTATACGTGTCACCTTGTCAACACTTTACGCGAATCTGACGTCACATATGTAAATTGGTTTCTGAATTGAAATAAGTTACAGTATGCTTCAAAAGTTAAATAAAATATATTATAATTAAGTAAACATTTGTTCCTCAAAACAAAAATAGTTATCTTACTAAACTATAAACCGTGTTGGTAGGCCTATATGCTGATATAATAATATTATTAGAGATAGCAAGGAAATACTAAAACCAGCACTATTTTGGACTAAAAGTAGGCCTATATATATATCCATAGTAATTCTGCCCGAAGGCAGGTCCTTCACTGCATTCATAGCATTTTCATGCTATGCTTGCAGCTTTACTAGGGAATTGTAGGTGTGGTAGCTTCCCATTGCTTTCCACACCGGTGAAGGATGGTGATGATGATGATGATAATGATAAGGATGATGATGATGACCATATGATTTCGGGGACCGTTTCGGCCTTAAAGTTTTCCTGACATTTGTCTTACAGGTGAGGAAAAACCCCGATAAAAACCTCACCCAGAAAAACTGCCCCGACCGGGGATCGAACCCGGGGCCGCTGCGTGACAAGGAACCACGCTACCTCGAACACAGCGGTGGAATATATATTATATATATATATATATAGTATATATATATATTATATATATAGACATAAGAAAAATAAATGCTCCGACGGGACTTGAACCCGGACCTCTGGATTGATACCCCAGTGCGCTATCGATTACACAACCGAGCAAGTCTAGTACAAACATTCATTTTTGTACATTCGTATATGTGTATATATATACATACTCTCTTATTATTACGAGATGTAGCGGGAACTCGCCCACTGCCATCTAGTAGCTCCTATCACAAGTAAGTAAATTAAAGAGAATATTTTTACTTTATAGCAGTGACGCTTTATCGATGTTATAATTAATATATATATATATATATATCACAAGCAGAACTGCATTATTAAATGGAAATGGGCAATTAACAAATGAGCGAAACTTTTGAGAAGTGACAGAATTCGAATAACTAGGAACCATAAAACTTAAGCTGCATGGAGATGGAGAAATAAATCAAACGTAAACTCAACTCTGAAAATCCATACCATTATATATTATAGGGACTCTCATAACGAAATATTCTCTTAAAAAAACGTTAAAACTATAAATTACGAAGCGGTGATTCTCTGTTTTACTATATAGATGCGAAACATGGTCTCTTTAAGGTGGGAAAACTATCACAAGTATTTCAGAATAAAATGCTTTGCAAATATTTTGGACCAAGAGAGACGAACGGACAGATTAATGGAGAAGTCAGTGAACAACATGATAGCCATGAGAAATCAGATTTAATAAGAACAAAACTCGGAGACTGCGATGCGCAGAACTTGTTACACGAATGGGAAACTAAAAAGGACTATGAGAACTTCCTATAAGAAAACCAAAAGAAAAGCTCTCAAGGGATAGGCCAAAAATGAGATAGGAGAATAACAGTATCCATGATTTGAGAGATGATTATACGAGGAATGGTTGGTAAATATTAGCTCAGGATAGGTATGTATGGAGAGGTTATATTCGCATGGTCTTGAGCCTCCAGGTTTTATAGTGCCATTGAGTTTGTTTGTTTGTTAGCATGCATCAAACTCACGCTGGCCTCAGTTTGACAAAAACAGATTTGTTAAGTGTGGTGTGACATGTGTACAAATTGCCACGTGGTATGTGGCGACATTTAAGCTTGCAGACACTTGTCTTGTTTTTACAAAATGAACTTCAAGAATATGTGAGAGTTGTATTTGCCACATTTCCAAATGGTACAAAAACAACTTTTTTTTTTTCCTGGATGAAACATCTCTCTTCAGAACCTACGTTAAAAGCTGCCAAGATCATGCACTATAATACTAAGCCTTCTATTAGATCTTGGTTTGATCAGTCAGACCAAGATTTAGATGATTATTTTATGTAAATTAATACAGTAAAACCTGTCTATGAGAACATGACGGTTCCTTAAATATATTTCCGTCTTGGCAGTTTTCCTTCTTATAAAGGGTTCCCAAATTACAAGCTTGAATTTTCTGACACAGTGTAAGGGTTTTACATGCACGCTTTAAAGACATGACGTATTGATGAAATACTGACAAAATAGTGTATGTAACACAGCTCAACAAAAAATAATTTTACTACATAAAAACGAGAAGGAACTCAACTAAAGGAGGAACTAAGAGTTTCCCAACTCTCTCGCAGGTTGCATAAGCAGGCAAGGAAAAGCGAGGGATTCTTCGCTGTCACACATAAGCAAGGGTATCCCCGCAATACAATGGCAACACAAGAAGGTAAAGCGATATAATGCAGAAAGCGTCATATGCAGGATTTTCACGTGTGGTCATTAATACTGTAATTAGAACGTGCTTAAGAATAATTTTCCGTCTTACTGAGGTAAAAATTAACTATTGGTACTTTAAAAACCATTCCGTTTCCGCGTTATGAAGGTTTCCGGCTTATACAGGACGATTTTACATATAAAATCGTACCGTTCTGGAGATTTTTTTCCCGTCTCTACAGGTTTCCTTCTTATAAAGGTTCCGGCTAAGGCAGGTTTTACTGTATATTGACAGATCCTATTAAATTTATTCTATGTTATTATTAGTTTAAATTCATATACAATATTAGCAGAGCCTATTAAATTTATTCTATGCCATTATTAGTTTTCTTTTCATTATATATTTTTTCTGTTTTCTACTTTATCTCTTTTTTTTGTTAAATTTATAATGCATTAATACATACTTTTGTTTAGTAAAGTAAAGTAAAGTGATCCCACTACAGGCCTCAGGAGGCCCTTGGGGTAGTAGGAGGTTAAGGCTCCCACTTTTTCTAGACAATCGGCACTTTATGTCAGCCGGGTTGTCAGCCCTGCGTGACGGCCGCCTTTACCCCAGAACAAGAGTCTGGTACTCATTTCCGTTAGAGGCTGAGTCGACCCCAGGGCCATAGTGCCGCCAGAGGGATTGGGTCAGTTTAAAAAGTAATTATAGTAAAGGCCAAAACACACTAATTAGTAACAATAAGAAATTCGGACTGGAAATGAACATCAATAAAATCAAATATATGGTCACACCTAGAAGTAACATTATATGATGGAAATAGTTAATGCCAAATGAGGAAAAATTTAAAGAAGTGGCTAAATTCAAATACCTACGAACAATAATAAGTAATTACAAATAGGAATGAGATACAATATATTAAACATAGAATCAATCTGAAAATGCATGCTATTATGCATTATAGGGACTCTTATCGACCGTCCCAACTTCTCTCAAAAAAACATTGAACTGAAAATAGGCTTGTATAAAACTGTTATTCTCCTACTTCTATTACATAGATACGAAACACGGATGCTTAATTTAAGAGGGGAGAAAAGATTACGAGTATTTGAGAATAAAGTTCTTAGGGGGGGGGAAATGGACCAAAGAGAGATAAACAATCAAGCAAATGGAGAAGACTACATAACAGTGAGCTACATAATGTTTATAGGAAACAGATATATTATACCTCGTTTGGTTTATCTTTGCAAGAAATTTGTAGAAAAAGACAGCTTGCTCACCTCTCTCACTCGCACCAGTGTTGACAGTTTTTCTTCACCAGATATTAACAGGGGAAAAGGGGGGAGACGAAAACTGACAACAGGGTGGGTTCTTTTTTCTGTTACTGGGCAAAAGCGGTCAACAGATCTACCCTTATATATCCATCTCTCTCTTTGCCAAGTTAAACCATATATACAATAAGAACAATTACGTATCGTAGATTGTGAGGGGCAGGACATGAGGCACGAATGGGGAATGAGAGGAGCTAATGAAAGAGGGGCATGGGAACTTCTTGTAGGAAAAATAGAGTGAAAGCCTCAATTGGTAGGCCAAAAATGAAGTGGGAGAATAATATTAATGATTTGAAGGAAATGGATTATACAGGAGATGATTGGAAAACATTAGCTCAGGATAGGGGTATGTGGAGAACTTATGTCCGCGATCTTCAATCTACGAGTAAGGTAATACCAGCGAATTAGTTAATTATTAGAATAATTGTTTTTAATTAACACTAATTAATATAGTGTTAAGTAGTGTTGTAGAGTCTACTTCCATGGTCGAGGAAAACGTTAAGACCGGATAGTCAAAGAGCACCATCTGGCTACACTCCATATCACATACATCGTAATTTATATGAATAAGTAATTAGTGATTGGCGGGTGTTGCCTTATATGTTTGCTTTGTCTTGGAACTGGTACCGACATTGATTACTCACCCGGGAAGACTCTCCATGTTAAGTCCGTCGCCGTGGCGTAGTCGGTAGAGTCCCTACCTTCCACTCCGGCGACCCGGGTTCGATTCCCGGCGGGGTATGGGATTTTTAATCTCCACCTTGGGTCTGGTTGTGTGTCTTGTCCCTGTGTCTATATGTGAGAATAACAGAAAGTTAACAAAAAAAGGTAAAAACAACAAGGTAAACAGTGTAAACGAAAATAAGAAAAAACATAAAAAAATACTGAATTCAAAAATGTTTGTCCGTCGCCGTGGCGTAGTCGGTAGGGTCCCTACCTTCCACTCCGGCGACCCGGGTTCGATTCCCGGCGGGGTATGGGATTTTAAATCTCCACCTTGGGTCTGGGTGTGTGTTCTGTCTTGTGTTTGTATGTGTGAATAAAATAAAAAGGTTAACAAAGGTAAAACAAAAAGGAAGAACAGTGTAAACGAAAGAAAAACGAGATAAAAAAATGTTGTGTTTTTATGGTTGGAAAAAAAAAAAATCTTTGTATCCGTCATCCGATAATTCGTGTCCCTATCAGGCTTGGAAAGGTGAAGCACGTAAATTGACCCGTAAAACCAAGATGATCTGCACGATGCTCTACATTAGACAGCTCCAGAAACAGTATTATCCGAGAAAAAAATTAACTTTAACGAAAGAATTTTACAATTTGTGGGAAATAAACAATTTACATAAATGCTAGTAAAATTCATATCAATTTCCGTTGAGGTGAAGTTATATGATGAAAGTTAAAAATTAAAATGTACCTGTTGGTAGATGCCGTCGTCCTCAACTTTGTTAAAACATTGTAAATCATATTAACTCGAGCGCTTTTGGAAGTTATCTTCGGCAGGTTGAGCTTCTGCTACTCGTTCGTTGCCTACGGTGATGTATACTCCAACTGTTTGTAGCAGCAACTCAGTTGTTTTGGACATGTGAAGAGGATGAATGAATATACTTGTCAGTTATGAGTTCGAAGTGAATTCCAAATAGGAGGAAAAGAAGAGGCATACATAAGAAGACATGGATAGAAGGAATTACCAATTTGATGAAGAAAGGGGACTGCAGAATGGTGACTGAAATGTTAGATATGAATGGAGGTAGAGAATAAAAAAATAATATTGGGCACAGAAATATATTGTATACATTTAAAAACCTGTCAAATGAAATAAAATAAATAAGAATGTAAACTAGAAATAGAAAGGAAAAATTAGTGTTCGCGTTCCTTTCGATTACTCTACTATTGAAATGTGGCCGGAAGATCCATGTTCGATCCCGGGTGCAGAGTGATTGAGTTTTTACACGCTTTATATTAGCTTGACCTGTATCTGTCCATCTATCTATGTAACGGAATCTTTGAACACGATTTTCACCGACTTAAAAACATTGGATCGACTTGAAACTTTATATACTTGTAAAGGACCAATGACGTCCGTCGTCGTGGCGTAGTCGGTAGAGTCCCTGCCTTCCACTCCGGCGACCCGGGTTCGATTCCCGGCGGGGTAGGGGTTTTTAAATCTCCACCTTGGTCTGGGTGTGTGTCCTGTCCCACCATTAATGCTCAACTGAGTGCACATTTCCTAATAAAAAAAGGACCAATGACAATACAATCATTTCATAATTTTTTTTCTAAAATCCTGGCCAGAATCATCAGAAAATAAAAATAATAAAAACCGGTATAATAGGTTGGGGACTTAACGATCTTTAGTCAATCGTTGTAAGAGCTCAGTTGGTAGAGCGGTGGACTGTAATGGTATATAATTTCAGTAATCCATAGGTCGCTGGTTCAAATCCGGCCCGGAGTATTTTTTTTACAAAAGTATTAAGAATTATATTTTCATGGGATTCCGGTTTATGACAATCAATTAAACTAAAAAAAAAAGAGAATAGTTTAAAAAAACTAAAACAACACGCTTTATTAGAAAACCAAACTAAAAAATAAAAAATAAATAATAGTTTAAAAAACGAAAACACCACGCTTTGTTAGAAAACCGAACTATAAAATGAAAAATAATTTTAATTTCTTCTTAGAGACTTTACTTCTACTAATATCTGTTTATTATCAAATATATTAATTGATATAGAGCACCCCACGCTTTTGACGGTAAAATTGCTTTTGTACATAGCTCTAGTTTTATTCTAGATGTGTTGGAGATTATTTTTTGTTGACCACTTTAATTTTATCCCAAGCGTGTTGGAAATTAAAATTGTTTTTCATATTTTAGTTCGGTTTTCTAATAAAGCGTGTTGTTTTAGTTTTTTTTAACTATTATATATTCTTGTATAATTCTTATCCAGGCTAGTCATGGAACTTGCCAGCCTCCTCTAAACTCAGTATCAGTAATTTTCCTGGAGATAAAGTCTGCAGGAACTTAATAAGAACTATAGTATTTCCTTCTCGTGTCTGATAAGAATCCTGGATCCTTTTGACTACGTTCCAGGCGCGTTCGTGGCCTGTTAACGGAGACGTTTTCTTATTGCTTGACCGGGGAATACCTATGTATGTAAATCATTGTGTATTTTTCAAGCCTGTGTTTGGACACCATTGGAATGCATTTGACAGATGTAGAGGTCATTTGAATGACCTTCCTGTTTTGTTACGGCTCCTGACCATCCAGGTCATTACGGATTTATTCCTGTTGCATGACTACAGTTTATGCCATTTTATATCTATGTTTTCCTGCACCATAAATTATGCATTACTTCAAGTTACATTAGAAGCAAGTAAAATTAATAGTAACTGCACACATGCTTTCTGAATTCCACAAATGTCTTCATATAAACACGCTTTACAAGTTTTGCAGTATCTTCTTTATGTACCGGTACTAAAAAGTCATAATTGTACATTGTCTTTCATTACGCAAATTACTCTGGTCAACATGATTTTTGTCTCATGAGTATCAATAGTTGTACTTAATGCAGTTTTTTATCGTGTTTTCAAATATGTATTCGAATTTCTCTATCACCCACAGTTTTTT
Organism: Diploptera punctata; assembly: GCA_030220185.1. Classification (NCBI taxonomy): domain Eukaryota; kingdom Metazoa; phylum Arthropoda; class Insecta; order Blattodea; family Blaberidae; genus Diploptera; species Diploptera punctata. Next base: position 1,229,226 of record JASPKZ010006086.1, read on the forward strand.
TATTTCAATTTCAATTAATGGATTTAAATAATTATTTTTAATAATTTTAAAATTATTTAATTTTTCGACCATTTGTCCATTGTAAAATAAAACCAAATGAGCTAACTCAGGAGATTTTAACTATGGAAAAGATATATCAAGGCAAATTGAATCCTAATATGCTGGCCGATTATTGTTGGACCATCAAGAGGGATGCTCCACAGTCGAAATATAGCAGAAAATCGTCATTTCTTACTTTCTAGGTGAGTCCGAATGTTCAAATATTGTGTAGTTACGAATGTAGAAAATATTAAAGTGTTTGAAATTATAAATGCCTGTATCTCGGAAACCTTGGGTGATGGAGAAAAACCGATATAATATTTGAATTCAGGAGAAAAAACACTATCAGAATCACGTATTTTTCTTCCTGAGACAAAAAAAAAGTTTTTTTGTTGCTCAGTACTATTCCATTAGATAAGTTTAAATCTATTAGTAAGAAATTAGGATTTTATTATTATTATTATTATTATTATTATTATTATTATTATTATTATTATCATTAACAACTGTAGCAATGATTCTTACGAGAATATGAAAATGAATGGTATTAATAAGCTGTTAGTTTATGCTGATGATGTAGTACTACTGGCCGATAGCGAGGAGATACTAAAGGCCAACACGCACACACTATTGAGTAACACTAAGAAATTAGGACTGGAAGTAAATATCAGTAAAACTAAATATATGGTCACACATAGAAATACATTATATAATGGAAATGGACAGCTAATGACAAATGAGGGAAATTTTGAGGAATTGGCTGAATTCAAATACTTAGGAACATAATCACAAATAGGAATGAGATGCACAAAGAAATTAAACATAGGCTCAATTCTGGAAATGCATGCTATTATGCATTGCAGAGACTTTTGATGTCCCAACTCCTTTCAAAAAACATTAATAGCTGAAAATATATAAAACTATTATTCTACCAGTTATATTATATGGGTGCGAAACATGGACTCTTACTTTAAGGGAGGAAGGGAGATTACGAGTATTTGAGAATAGAGTTCTTAGGAAATTTTTTGGACCAAAGAGAGATGAACAGACAGGTGAATGGAGAAGACTACATAACAATGAACTACATGGTCTTTATAGGAAGCCAGATATAATAAGAACAGTTAAGTCCCGTAGACTGCGATGGGCAGGACATGTTGCGCGTATGGGGAATGAAAGACGTGCATGGAAACTTCTTGTAGGAAAGCCAGAAGGAAAACGCCCAGTTGGTAGACCAAGAATGAGGTGGGAGAACAACATTAACTCTGATTTGAGGGAAGTAGATTATACAGGGAATGATTGGAAAGCATTAGCTCAGGATAGGAATGTATGGAGAGCTTATGTCCGTGCGGCCATGAACCTACGGGTTCGATAGTGCCAATGAGTAAGTAAGTAAGTATATGAAAATAATCGAATATCTAAAATCATTGTTAACAGATTACAATCATACGCATGAAGAAATCAAATTCCAACTAAAAGTAAGAAATTCTAGTTAATTTTCTGTTTAAGGTCTCTTGTCATATCTCCTTTTGTCTAACAAGTGAACTGCTAGCCATTGCATGTCGAAATCTATCCGAAATTTCTCCCAGAGAAGCGTTGTGATGTACCAAGGTCGTGTCTAAAAAACTGCCGCTTTTAACTGCAAGGCACACGAATCGAATAATGAATATCGTATTGGAAACCCACTGTACAGAGCAGATGGACTCCTGCTTGAGTAAGAGCGGAGTGGAATGAGTCAAGTCCCGGCGAGAACGGCAGGTTGTGAGGATTATCCAATCTACCAATTCGGGAGCTGCATTACTTCCCTATAGTTTAAATGAGATATTTGGCGCTGTATTTTAGTGCTTTGTAGTTAAAAACTGTACATTTTTATATGTGCATCACAACGCTACTCTTGAAGAAATTTCAAGATATGTTTCGGCATGCCATAGTTGAAAGTTGACGTAAGGATCTAAAGAATAACATTTACAAAGCAATATTCCTGTTTCTGATGGTCTATAGTTGGCAAGCATGGTGTTTCGTTCATCTGTATGATTTATGCCGTTGGCTTTTTCTGTCATCAGGAAATTCTCTAATCAGTCATTCTATAAGTATTTAATTATGGCTGTTCCTGTTCTTTTGTATGGATCTGAATCTTGAATACTTACAAAAAATATTTTTCACACATTCAAGCAACTGAAATTAAATGTTTAAGATCCGTAAAAGGACGTACTCACATGGATATATTACATAATGAGTCAACAAGAAATGAACTGGAGATATTTGCAATACTCGATAAACTAGAACACAAATGCCGATGGAAGGAACATACAGAATATATCCATCTATAGTAATTCTGCATGAAGGCAGGTCATTTTCATGCTATGCTTTGCAGCTTTACTAGGGAATTATAGGTGTGGTAGCTTCCCGTTACTTTCCACACCGGTGACGGACGATGATGATGATAATGATGATAGGGATGATGATGATGGCCATATGATTTCGGGGACCGTTTGGGCCTTAAAGTTTTCCTGACATTTGTCTTACAGGCGAGGAAAAACCCCGATAAAAACCTCACCCAGAAAAACTGCCCCGACCGGGGATTGAACCCGGGCCCCCTGCGTGACAAGGCAGCACGCTACCTCGAGATCACAGCGATGGACATACAAAAAATATATATATATATATATATATATATATATATATATATATATATAAAGTCTAATGCTACCAGGTTGTCTTTTATGACATTTCTGGCTTTCTCCCCTAGCATTGGCTGGATTGTAATCCATTTCTTAGGTTGGGGCACCTGGAAGGCGGAGTTACGTTACCCCGATGATATGATGGGTGATAAATGATAATGAAGCGCCAGGGGAGTTCTTAACCTAAATTCCAGACCATGGGGAACCTTTAAGGAAAAATTCCTATGGTTTGATAGGGAATCGAACCCGGGACTTCATGAACAGTAGTCAAGAACGCTGATCACTAGCCCATGAGGCTGGTCACATACAGAATATATGAACAATACAAGATTACACAAAACGATCAACGCCTACAAACCGCATGGAAAAAGATGGACTTGAGGCAGTAAAAGGTCGCATTGACCTAACCCTAGAAAGGAAGGAGGACTTTTAAACCAGCTTTCCCATCTCTTTGTAGATCTTCCTGCTGTTCTATTTGGTTCTAACTTATATTGTAATACAGAGGGTTGAGGCAGATAAAAATAAACAAATTACACACGTACTACCATGGGAGAGTAAATCATAATGTAATCTGATTCAGTATCTCCTCTCTCAATATGTATAAGGCAGTCCTCCCAGAGTTTTCTGTAAGAATGAAGTAACACCATTTTGGGAAGGATACACTTGTGGCCTTTACGAATGTATATGCAGCTTCTCTAACGCAATGAAAAATTATATTTAAAATTATTTTTCATAAGTAATGCCACGAGTGATTTCCAATTTATCTAGAGAATTTAGAAATCAAGAGTGGCATTTGTTAGGACTATTTAACGAATAAAATTAAGCTATTTACTCACAAATCATTATTTAAATATAGTTACTTTAAAATATTTATTTATTTAATGTAAACGGCGATGTTTGAAAACAAATGAGAAATGTTTCGTTTCTCCATCCACTGCAACAAGATCATATAATGTTTGTTATATATTGGCATCTGGCGTGGGAAACTTGAAATATCGCAATATTATAAGAATGCATCCTAGCGGAGAAAAATTAAACACATCAAACTGTATATTATAACCAAAATTATAGGTTATTAATTTATTTTTTAGTAAACAACTCGGTAAAATCATTATTTAAAAACACAATTATTGAACACACAATTGCCAAATTTGTATTTCGTCTATATCTTCATTTGAAGCACAGCCAAATCTTGTTTCTGCCATTTTGAACAATAAAATATGGCGGCTTTACTGTTAACTCAGTCACTGCAAAATAATGGTCAGACCTGTTCAGAATATTAAAAAAGGAGGAGCCTTCTTTAATATGGTAATTATAACACTGATAAATATTTCGTGAAACACGACTCTGATTGGTTGTAAAACAGAAATCATTGAAACGTGATTGGTCATTGACTCCCATTTGGGGCATGAGTTAAATAGTCACTGAGAGTAATTAATATTATAATAACAAAGAAATAAACGCTATCTCAGTCAAAGCATAAATTTATTGTGTCAACGTTTCAATCTCCTTATGTGAGATAATTTTCAAGACATGGTTGTTTATAAATTTATTGTACATAGTTACCATCACCAAGACAATTTTATTTTTTTTATATGTATACAAATTTAAATGAATAAATTTAAAATTCCAATTTATAATTAAAAATATTTTAGGAAGGAATCATACATTCCACACCATTCATTTAAATCTTTTTGTTTATTTAATGTTTTATTTTGTTCTTTTTTTATATAGGCCATTTCTGCTATTAATCTTTTTTTGGTAATTATTTTCTTTGTGTAAAATTTGTATGTCATTTCATTTCATTTTATGATTTTGAATAATTATATGTTCACTGATTACTGAAAGTTCTGCACCAGGTGTACTGATATTCTTTTTATGTTCGATTTATTTATTTATGATATAAATTGGAATTTTAAATTTATTCATTTATATTTTTATACATATAAAAAAATTGTCTTAGTGATGGTAACTATGTACAATACATTTATAAACAACCATGTATTGAAAATGATCTAACATAAGGAGATTGAAACGTCGACACAATAAATGTATGCTTTGACTGAGATAACATTTATTTCTTTGTAATTATAATACAATGAAAAATGTAAAAAAATGTGGAATGATTGTTTCTAAACACACCAACACCAAGGTGATTGTGTAAGAAGGCGGCCGGAAAAAAAAATAAAAAGAAGAGTGTTCAATGCTCCCGTATCCCTAACATAATCAGGGAAGTGAAGCCTAAAGATCTGAGAGAAAAATCTTCCAACTTGAAGAAACATTGCTAAAAGGAAGAAAATATGTATCCATTCTGTCGGGTGCATCGTCGACGAAATTCTAAATTTATAAAAGCAGCACAAAACACGTGGTCATCGCTTAACTGCGGAACACATTTAAGAGCTGATGAAAAACGTAAGGAAGCTCTATGAACAGCATTTCGCAGGTGACACATGGAAATGGGTGGTGACATTAGATAAACCGTGAATCTATCTTAACGACACCAATAAATCTCAAGTCATATTTTATCGGAAGGGTGGAGAAAAACATCGCACTAATTTCAAAAGAGACTGCATATAAAAGATTTTCAAAAGGGTTTATTCACTTCCACTTCACCAGGGATAAATTATACATGATAACAATTCTGAAAGATCTAAAACTTGATTAATAATATATAATAGATATAGGCTCCACAGTATAAAATTGACAAGGAAAAAACAAAAAAAAATAGTAATAGTAACATCAATAATAATAATAATTATTATTATTTTATTTATATACAGAAATTTAATGTTTACACATATTTCTGTGCCTAAAGTTTTATTTTTGTTCTCCACTCATCTCTACCCATCCACTCCATGTCCTCCAGTCCACTTATTCCTTATTCTCATTCCAGTTCTTATTTCTTAATAATAATATTAATAACCTATAATCACTGGTCGACAAAAATGAACTTTTTTCTTTGACAAGAATAAAAATATGAGATTTTAGAAGTATTTTTCATCCTGAATTTAAATATCATTTCAGTTTTTTTCTATCAGGCAAGAGTTTTCTGTGATATTCATTTACATTTTTTATAATTTTTAATAAAATCCATCTAACTCTCATTCTGACTTACCTAGAAAGTGGTAGATAGTGATTTTCGGGCATATTTTGCATCTGGAACATCTCTCTTCTTGGTCCAACAGTAGTCAGCCAGCATATTAGAACTCCACTTGCCTTGGTACCTCTTTTCCATTGTGGAAATTTGCTGATGAAAACGCTCACCGTGCTCATCAGAGACAGCCTCAAGATTTTCTGGAAAGCAGTCCAAGTGAGAGTCCAAAAAATGCATTTTTAAGGACATGTTGCATCCCATGACAGGTCAAAGAGAACGCTAAAATCAATTTTAAGAAAGTACCTGTCACAAAAAAAAACTGTGCCTGATGGAAAAATTCTGACTACATATCTGAATTCAGTATGAAAAAATGCACTAGATTCACTAATCAGATTTCTTGTGAAGAAAACCTTGTCGACCAGTGTTATTTAAGTATTTATGGTGGCGGCAGGCTATTTATGGTGTGCGTGCGCGCATTTTTTGGGAACCAATCTCGGCATATATATTAAATCAAAAGTAAGGTCGAGTTCATTAACCAGCAAAATTAGATCATATGGAATGTAGAATGGAGATTAACCTGAAGCGAAAATTTAAAAAATCGTTCTAGCTGCCGCATTTTTTAATAATTCGCAACAAAACTCAGTATACGCTTTTGGAATAAAACGATTAAAGTGTTATCAAACAAATAAGCGACATCCGACCATTAGAACTAAAGGTTTACATAGAAGCCGAAATTTAAAAATCGCTCTAGGAGCCGCCATGTTTGTTTTCTCACAACAAAACTAGGTGTAACTTTTTTAACAAGAAAACTAATATCGAGTTCGTTTATCATAAAAATCGGCCTATTAAGAATGCGGATAAATGTGAATGCTACAATTTTAATGGGAACATTTTCAACGCTCTATAGCTTGTAGTAACTGTTTCTTGGAATAAAACTTAGTACCGGCATATATAATTTAATCATCAAAAGAAAGATATAAAACAGGAAAATTGGATCATAAATTGGCTTGCTCAAGAATTCGTTTGGTTTACGCAATGTCTGCATGACAGACTTTTATATGTAGTATGTCTCTGTATATAAGATAATCCAACTAACTCACTGGCACTATCGAACCCGTAGGTTCATGGCCGCTCAGGTATAAGCTCTCCATACATCCCTATCCTGCGCTAATGTTTTGCAACAATTCCCTGTACAATCTACTTCCCTCATCATAGTCATTCTCCCCACCTCATTCTTGGTCTACAAACTGGGCGTTTTCCTTCTGGTTTTCCTGCAAGAAGCTTCCATGCACGTCTTTCATTCCCCATTCGTGCCATATGTCCTGTCCATCGCAATCTACTAGATTTAACTGTTCTTATTTATATCTGGCTTCCTATAAAGACCATGTATTTCAGTGTTGTGTAGTTTTCTCCATTCACCTGTCTGTTCATCTTTCTATGGTCCAAAAATTTTCCTAAGAACTTTATTCTCAAATACTCGTAATGTCCTTTCCTCCCTTAAAGTAAGAGTTCATATTTCCATCCATATAATATAACTGTTAGAATAATAGTTTTATATATTTTCTGTTTAACGTTTTTTTGAAAGGAGTTGGGATTCAAGAGTCCGTGTAATGCATAATAGCACGCTTTTCCAGAATTGAGCCTATGTTTAATTTCTTTGTGCATCTCATTCCTATTTTGTGTTTATTGTTCCTAGGTAGGCCTATTTGAATTCAGCCACTTCCTCAAAATTTCTCTCATTTGTCATCATCTGTCCATTTCTATTATATAATGTATTTAGTTTTATTGCTATTCACTTCCAGTCCCAATTTCTTAGTGTTACTAAATAGTGTGTCCGTGTTGGATATAACATAGTCTAGTCTACAATCATGAATTGTATTCTTGTATCACAGGTTTTATATGCGGTGTATCTTTGTATATGAGATACAATATTGAATTGTATTCCTTACTCACAGAACCTAACATTGTTAAGTTTATAAAAAAGTAGCTAAATTTCATTGGGTTGTCCCTATTATCATTACAGCAGAGGACAATCCTATTAAAAAGAATTCAATACTGAAGTAGAAGAATAGACAGACCGATGTTGAGATAGATAGATGGAATAGAAGATCTTAAGAAGCTTGGTATAACAGGATGGAGAAGAAAGGCGTTGGACAGGAGGAAGATCTTTTCAGCGGCCAGAATTCAAATTGTGCTGTAGTACCATCTATGATGATGATTGATATATTTAAGGGGGAAATCGTGGCGCCCTATTTTATTGAAAAGTGTGTAGACAGAGTGACATGTGGGAAAGTTGATGGTGAAAATGGCATTAGACATTTAGACATCAGGTGTAGTTTCAGTTGGGAAGTCAAGCACATCATAGAAGTAGCATACACGCTGTTAAACATGTCCTAGTTTCATAATACAATTAAATGTGTTTGTTATGTACTTGCCTAAACAGCTTTCAACTACTGACACTACATTTACATTCTAATCGTCCTGTTGTAATTATTACATCTCATCGTGACTTACTGCTTGAATTAATTATTCAGATGGCCCTGTCTTTATTTCATGTTACTCATTTTCTTCATCACTAACGCTTACTCATGTGTCGCGTAATGGTCAGTAGACAAGAAAGAGTTCTTTGAACATTTTCTGAAAAGTTCCCAAAAAAGTTTACGTGAAACATACATTTTGATGAACTGTACTATTGGCCGATAGCGAGGTGATACTAAAGGACAACACGCACACACTATTGAGTAACACTAAGAAATTAGGACTGGAAGTAAATATCAATAAAACTAAATATATGGTCACACGTAGAAATTCATTATATAATGGAAATGGACAGCTAATGACAAATGAGGGAAATTTTGAGGAAGTGGCTGAATTCAAATACCTAGGAACAATAATCACAAATAGGAATGAGATGCACAAAGAAATTAAACATGGGCTCAATTCTGGAAATGCATGCTATTATGCATTGCAGAGACTCTTGATGTCCCAACTCCTTTCAAAAAACGTTAAGCTGAAAATATACAGAACTATTATTCTACCAGTTATATTATGTGGATGCGAAACATGGACTCTTAGTTTAAGGGAGGAAAGGAGATTACAAGTATTTGAGAATAAAGTTCTTAGGCAAATTTTTGGACCAAAGAGAGATGAACAGACAGGTGAATGGAGAAAAGTACTTAACAGTGAACTACATGGTCTTTAAAGGAAGCCAGATATAATAAGATCAGTCAAGTCTCGTAGACTGCGATGGGCAGGACATGTTGCACGTATGGGGAATGAAAGACTTGCATGGAGGCTTCTTGTAGGAAAGTCAGAGGGAAAACGCCCAGTTGGTAGACCAAGAATGAGGTGGGAGAATAACATTAACTATGATTTGAGGGAAGTAGATTATACAGGGAATGATTGGAAAACATTAGCTCAGGAAAGGGATGTATGGAGAGCTTATGTCCGCGCTGCCATGAACCTACGGGTCCGATAGTGCCAGTGAGTAAGTAAGTGACTCAATGGATCAGCGCCTTTCTAATCATATCGGTTATTGGTCTGATTCCTGAAAATCTTCCTTAATCCGTTTTGGGATGCAGTAACATTTTTTATCAAATCTTTGGAGGATGAAACATGCCTTCAACTCAATGGTATTAATAAGCGGTTAGTTTATGCTGACTATTTAACTCATGCCCCAAATGGGAGTCAATGACCAATCACATTTCAATGATTTCTGTTTTACAACCAAGCAGAGTCGTGTTTCACGAAATATTTATCAGTGTTATAATTACCATATTAAAGAAAGCTCCTCCTTTTTAATATTCTGAACAGGCCTGAACATTATTTTGCAGTGACAGAGCCTGTGAGAAATACGGCTACCAGATTGTATATATAGTGCATGAATGTTAACACATGCCGCATGCGGGAGTTAATATAAAAACATTTGTAGCAATTGATTTTACCACCAAAAAAAGAAACCACTCTTTGCACTTTCTTAAATGTATTTTTTCGCAGGTAATAATCCAGAAAAATATAATTGTCATATTTACATCATACGACACCAGAAATGAATTAATATACAGTTTGATGTGTTTCATTTTTTCTCCACTAGAGAGCACTCTTACAATATTGCGTTCCTTTGGCAATAAATATTATGATCTGGTTGCAGTGATAAACAAAAGAAGCAGATGAAGCGTACCTATCGTTTCTCATTTGTTTTCAAACATCGCCGTTTACATTAAATATATAGGCCTAAATATTTTAAAATAACTACAGTTAAATAATGATTTGTGAGTAAACAGCTTAATTTTATTCGTTAAATAGTCCTAACAAATGCCACTCTTGATTTCCAAATTCTCTAGATAAATTCACTCCTCACTTCGTGAGTCGTGAATTTATCGATAATTTGGAAATCACTCGTAGCATTACTTATGATGATATTATTAGGCAATAACGGGGAGATACTAAGGGCCAACACGCACGCTGTATTGAGTCACACTAAGAAATTGGGACTGAAAATAAATATAAATAAAACTAACTAGGCCTATATGGTCACACATAAAAAACATTATATAATGGAAATGGACAGATAATGACGAATGATAGAAATTTTGAAGAGGTGGCTCAATTCAAATACACAGGAACGATAATTACAAGTAGGAATGATGTGAAAAAGAAAAATAGGCTGAATTTTGGAAATGCATGTTATTATGTATTATAGGGACTCTTGTACCGCTGTGGTCTCGAGATAGCGTGCTGCCTTGTTACGCAGCGGGCCCGGGTTCGATCCCCGGTCGGGGCAATTTTTCTGGGTGAGGTTTTTATCGGGGTTTTTCCTCACCTGTAAGACAAATGTCAGGAAAACTTTAAGACCCAAATGGACCCCGAAATCATATGGCCATCATCCTTACTATTATCATTATCATCATCATCCTTCACCGGTGTGGAAAGCAACGGGAAGCTACCACACCTACACAATTCCCTAGTAAATGCTATGATTGCAGCGAAGGACCCGTAGTCGCAAATCTTGTCGAAAAAACGTTAAACTGAACATATATAAAACTATTATTCTAACAGTTATAGTTGGATGCGAAACTTGGACTGTTGTTACTTTAAGAGAGGAGAAAATATTACGAACATTTGAGAATAAAGTTCTTAGGAACATTTTTGGACCAAAGGGAGATGAACAAACAGGAGAATGGAGAAGACTACATAACAGTTAGTTATATATAGTAGATAATATGTAATATTACAGTACAGTTATTTAGGTTGACAATCCCGAAATTTAGGAAATTAAACTTTGAATCATGGTCGCCATTGCTGTAACAATGCACTGATCAATGCTGTAACAATGTAGAACACACTATCCTGCAAAAAAAGAAATGATTGCATTGAGAAAAATAAAGTTCCACATTTTACAGCTTCTTGAAGTATTTTATAGTCTGGTTTTGTTGTCAAAATTAGTGTTTCAATAATCTCTCATGTACCGTACGATGACCAATCTTTTATGTTCCACCAAAAATTAATCCTCCAGGAATCTCTTATGTTCTGTGCGATGACTAGACTGATTACGCAGGTACAGGCTGCAGATGATCTTTCATTCGGAAACATCTGCTGTCTAGATTATCATTCTTACCAAGATTGAGTTGTGTACTATTTATAGCGTTAGATTTCTTACAGTAGTATCTATGTTCACAGCATTGTGTGCAGCCTTTTTAAACATTTTGATCACATCATGCTCAAACTATTAGCTATAATTGTATTACTCATGTGTTTCAGAATAATTATTACAGACTTCTAGGGGTTGTATTAAACCTATCGAGTCGGAGAAAGATCTTCTTGCAGGAATTCTGGTAGCAGCGAAATTATTGAGCCATACCAGGTCTTGCAGGACGCGTGTAAGAAAACATGTGTCGCAGGTACACTTTGTGCAACGAACAACAGGGTCGCCACATGGAACCACACTTGTAATACAACCACTAAAAGTCTGTAATACTTATTCTGAAACACAAGACACTCGATATCAGCCCATTGTGTTCCGATCTTCAAACTTTACATCAAAATGGTACATTTCCGGACATGGGTTCCTTATCAAAACTTATCTACTAAGTCCCCTCTATAACCCCTAGAAGTCTGTAATACTTATTGTGAATATAGGTATAAACGTAGACAGTGCATTCATTGCATTTTCCTGTATCAGTAACGTATAATATCAAGTCTAACGTGAAACTTGTTCTTTTGTGTTTCAGGTAAGATATGAAGATATAACTATCTGATATGCTGGTGGTAAGTGATGACTTTTTGTTTCCACATGATACATCGTTAAATCTCAACCGGATATGTTAATACAGCAATACAACTTTTGCTTGAGCGATATTAGGAGGTGGCCTAGAAATTGCTGTACTGATTCCGATGCTGTTTATAGTTTATTTTATACTATTTCTACCTCTCGTCTCACGGTATAGCCGAGTGGTTAAGACAGTATGCCTTGGTGCACAACTATGGGACTCGAGCTGGTTCTTTTCTCCATGTTGAGAAAACCAGCTATAGCAGCTGGGGAATCTGATATGCTGACCGCATGTCATTCTTACACTGGCTGGCAGTCGGCTGGTAAGCCAAGGGCCTTCTAAGCCTGTCGCTAATATATTTCAAAACATCCTCCGCGAATAAGATTTTGCAGCGATCAAAATTTGAAAGTTCCACCAGTACCAACAAATGTAGAATATGAAGTCACAAGTTTAATCCAGAAACACCTTGTTTAGTAAGAATTTGTAAGTTAATAGTTTGTCTTGTCTTTAAATATTCGTGTTGTTTCGGTTGTAGCTCTGGCTTTGAGCTGATCACTTATCTGGGGAGGCCTTCCATGTACTTGTGTGGTCAAAAAGCATGTATGTTACTCATAGATAAAGGCCCTCTCATGACAGGTCATCTCGTAATGTCCTGGTGGCATAGGGCATGTAAAAGTACCTACAAATGGAGATTTTAAACTAATAAGAGAACTGTCAACCATTGCCTGCCGAAACCTATCTTGAAATTTCTTCCAAAGAAGAGTTGTGGTGTATAAAGCCCGTGTCCAAAAAAAATCTCCCGTTTTAACTGCAAGGCACTAAAATCCAGCGCTAAATCTCTCATTTAAACTATAGAAAGGTAATACAAGTCTTTAATTGGTAGATTGGATAACTCTCACTACCTGCCGACCGCGACGTGTTTTATGGCTGGTGCTGGTAAAAAACATATGGAAATAATCCTAAAAAATTAAATATAATAATTGAAAATTATGAAATAAAGATAGATGTTCTTTCTTTATCGCTCACTTCACTCCGCTCTTACTCATGCAGGGAGTCCATTTGCTCCGTACAGTGGGTGTCACTGCTGGATTCTGACTTTGATTTCTGTGCCTTGTTTTTAAAAACGTATTTTGGATACGGCCTTGGTAATCACAACGCTTCTCTGGAAGAAATTTCAAGGTATGCAATGGCTGACAGTTCCCTTGTTAGGAAAATATAATGATTCGTGCTGTTAACAGTCGTTAAATAAAATAATAACCAGTAAATAAAATATATTTACTTTTGTTGTAGGCCTATATGTAACTAATAGCTACGGTGCGACTAACTCGATCGGTAAACAGAGTTCTGTTATACTTTTCACCATCTCCCTGATTACGAATTTACTTACTATATAAGTAAGTAGTAACTGTCTTCAGTTAGCGGAATTAATAACTGGTGTTAGTTAAATATTAGACAAAATTCTTGTTGTGAGGTTGGCGAACCCAGAAATTTGATATATGTGGTGTACACTTATTTTTAAGTAAATTCTCGGGTACTGTTATTTCTGTGTTTGATCGCTACCACCGTTTGTCAAATTAGTTGTGACACTTCCTCATATCCACCATGTCCATGTTTGTTTGCTTTCTTGTTTCCTTGTTTGTCTATTTACTTTAATCATACGAGTAATTCATTTTTGTAACCTTTATTGTGCAGATTTTACACTTTCTAAATTCAATGAGCGGAATGATTTCTGGAAGGGCGAATGTAAAATCTGATTTTTATATTTGTTATTTTTCTAGCTTAATTCGAATGGTTTAAAATATCAGTTCATAAAATCATATTTAGAATATGTCTGTGAAAGTTGGGTCATAGCAAAAAGTGACATAGAGAGACTGGGGTGCTACGGAAAAGTGTTTATGAAGAAAATTAGCAAAAACTATTTAACTCGTGCCCCAAATGGTAGTCAATGGCATCACGTTTCAATGAATTTTTGTTTTACAACTAATGACAGTGGATTTTCTTCAATAACTCAAAAACCTTTAAGCCTAGAAGGATGAAACTTCAATATAATATTACCTATTATGGCATGGATATGTGTATAAATAATCAAGTATATAGCTTAAAAACTGTAGAAAATAGAAATTTCACCCATCACCCCCCTTAACGACACTTTTAACAATGTTGTTATCAGACCTGCTATATAATTCCGTAGTGGATTACTGTTATGACAATTGCACGATATTAAATAAGAGTTTTTTTAATTAATTTGAATGGTAGTGTAAAAGAAGGATTTCTGAAGGAATGCTTTAAAGCTAGTATTGGCATTTTTATTTCTATACCATAATAATACATCTAGTTAAAGAGGAGACATGAATGATGGTGTAGAACAGAAACTTAATAAATTCACAAGTATTTTAACAAGAAAATTGTTGCTAAACAGTAGCGTCAGTAATTTATGATGCAAATAGCAATTTCATTGCTATTTTGTTGTTAAGGCGGGTAATTTATTTCCATAAAGTTAAATTTTATATTAATTTTACAAGCATTTTAATGTTAGCAAACAAGATGGATGCATTTTAAAATCTATTAATCATTCTTTAGTGAATGTCGCGAAAGATAAAAGCCTGAATTCTCAACTGTATCTTTGGAGTACCATTACGCATAGGCAAACAGTCTCAATTCTCAATCGATTACCAGATTGATGCTCTAAATAGACTAAGATATGCGTTTCAAATACTAATTTTTCGTGAATTTTATAATTTTAAAATACTTTCTTTACATCGAAGTCTAGCAATTTGTATTTGAAAAGAATGTGTTAACTTATTTTGGCCTATTAATATGATGAAACATTAAATTAATTTTAATGTCGAGGAAATATATTGGGCACCAGTTTTAGCTGGATGGTCCAAGATTCGAGTCCCGTCGGAGCCAGTATTTTTAAATTGAGTCAAACTTTCTGGCGGCACCATAGCCCTGGAGTCGCCTCAGCCTCTTAACTGAATGAGTACCAGATGCTTGTTCTGGGGTAAAGGAGGCTGTCACGAGGATTGACACATGGCTGGCATTAAGTGCCGATTGTCTAAAAAAAAGTGAAAGCCCTAACCCTCGTTCTACTCCAAAGACCTTCCAAGGCCTGTAGTGGAGTCAGTTTACCTTATTATTAAAAAAGAATATTGATACCCATATCGTCTTTTCATATACACCGACATAAAAGACGTTGTGTGGGGGAAAAACCAAGTATACGATACCTTATACGCTCTTAGAGCTATCCTAACATCAACAAACGCCAATTGTATCCTTCCGCCAGTCGCACCACAATTACTGTCACTTTTGACAGGGAGATGACGACACAGCATCAGAAGACTCGACACTTTCAGCCATTTTGTTTCACGAGAATCGACTAAAGCATGATTCAAGTGCATCACCCATATATAATAAACCATTTTAAGTTGTAATTATTGATTAGGTATATTGTACAATATTTTCTATGTTTTGAAAATTATTATTTTCATTTACAAAGAATAAAAAGTATATTCAGAGGACACATTTTTAATTTAATGAAGGGAACCACTATTTCGCGTACATATTGCTTCTACAACGTACGTCGGTGTCCATAACCAATGAAACTACATACAGCCAAAGCTTGTAGATGCTCTTTGACCTAAAATAATGAAGACTGACTCTGTCAAGTGGACCAGATTAAATTCCCGTTTATATCATAATTTTTTCTAAGTCTGGAAAGGGACCCTTCAGCCTCGCAACAGCACCTGGGTAGCTAATTTGTTGCATGAGAAGTAGTGAAATCCGGTTAAGACAATTGAAAGTTGTGTAGTGGGATTGTAATACCAATCACGCTGTTCTGCTAACCAGTGGCAAGAATCACGTCATTTGTCATTTATTGTTATTAATATTATTTATTATTATTATTATTATTATTATTATTATTATTATTATTATTATTATTATTATTATTATTATTATTATTATTATTATTATTATTATTATTATTATTATTATTATTATTAGAGCCAGGATTTGTATGCAAAATGAAGTACTAAATATGCATGCAAATATGTATGAAACATGTAGAAAATATGCACACTAAATATGCTAAAACAGATTGTAAAAAAAATAAATTATTTGCTTCGTGGGTTATCTTAACGTATTCCTAACTTTTACAGTAGATAAAGGAATGTTTTCATGAGGTTTTCTTGTGTAAAGCTCCTTCGTTTGTCAGTGAAGAAGGTTTTATAAATGAAAATGTCGTTTCGGCATGACATGTCACCGGTGCATGTGAAAAACATCACAGTTCTTCAGTGAATTACGTTTGTATCTAATTAATTGCAGAGACTTTGGTAATTAAAAAAGTGTTTAATAATAATTAATCAATTACTAGTAATTAACTAAGGGAAAAGTATAATTTAATCACATTTAGGACTAAAATATGCATTTATGCATTAAAAATCTAAAATAAGCATTTCCACCCGGAATACTACTGTGAAGGGGCTACTTAACATGTAAATCATTTCCACATACTTAATGCGTAAAAAAAGCATGCATTTCGGATACAAATCCGGGCTCTAGTAATAGTAATAATAATAATAATAATAATTATTATTTTATTATTTTTATTATTTCTATTATTTTTATTATCATCATTATTACCATTACCATTGTTATATTATTACCATTACTATTGTTATTATTATTATTATTATTATTATTATTATTATTATTATTATTATTATTATTATTATTATAATTATTATTAAGGGGCGGATTTCTATGACCTAAAAATGGAAAATATGCATGCATTTATATCTAAAAAAGGTTTAAATATGACCTAAAAAGACAAAAATATGACCTTATAATTGAATTATTTTTTTACCCATACTATATTAATTTTGTTTATTCATGTACATTTTCAATTATATCATAAGAAAAAGGAAATCTTCTTCAATTGTCCAGTGCAAACGTTAACAGAAACCTTCGAAACAAGTGAACTGTGAAACTGACGATTTTTATACAGATACAATGTTGGTTATTTACAATCGCCTGATGACTAGGCTATTAAAAAAAACCCAAAATATGACTTTATCATAGAAATAAGCAGTATGACCAAAGATCTGAAAAAAGTGAGAAATATGACTTTTAAGACCCAATAAAAACCACTTAATAATAAGGCATATATAAATGTTTTTACCTACTTGAAGCTTAGAATATAGGCTTTGGTAAAAATATGACATCTCATAGGAATCCGCCCTTAATTATTATTATTATTATTATTATTATTATTATTATTATTATTATTATTATTATTGAATTACTATTTAATTACATAGCGAGTTGGATCAGGAGGCAGCGATTAAGACCCATATTCGGCCCTCCTGGTTTTTCTTAGTCATTAAGGTAAATTCTGGGCAAGAATTGCATTATCAGGATCCATTTAATCATAATCGCATTTTCAAAATATCATTAAAATTGAAATCAGTTAATTCCCTGAATAAGGATATGACTTCAGGTGTTAAAGTGTCTGTATATAGCAATGGAATTAAATTAGTTACAAAGATACATGGCCAGTCAACAATACCAACTTATTGACTGTATAGCAAGGAGAAAGCCTCTAAAATTGAGGGGGTCAGTGGAATAAGGGCCCATCCCAACTGCACTAAGTTTGGAGAAAAATAGCATTTTATTAAATTCTACATTGAGTAAAATATATAGAGCACACATAGATAATATTTGGTACATGTCTTGTACATAAAATAAGCTTTCTGCCTGCAAATGTATAGACCACTACGTTGTTTCATATGTCTAATAAAAGAAAAAGAAAATTGAGAATATAAAACATACAACATAAATAAACAAATTAAATAACACCTTTTAACTTGAATATTGCATTAATCTACGTATTCTACGTTTGCAGCATTTATATTATCATCATCATCTGATTTAAGGCTACTGTTAAAATATCTGGTGTACAGGTGGTACAAATGTCATGAGAGTCATGATGACTTCTTTATCATCCTATCATTAGGATATTTTGTTATCAACATTACATCTCGTAATACAGGACACTTTCCTTTCCCTTTTTTAAAGGGTTATTACTTCCTCTAAAGCCAAATCACTGAAAATAGATTTTATGTATATTACGTGTCTGTTTTCCACAAAACGAAACTGAGATGATTTTCTGATATCCACCTTATGGTTGTCCAGCGTCACATTTCTCTTTGTGAACATTTAAGTTATCCAAATATTTAAAATCTTCTGCATTTGTCTCAATTACTGTAAATGGTTTTTTGTTCAACTCTTTCTTATGAGGTGAGCCCACTGTTCAGGTGTATAAACCACTTGTGTTTTTCTTTTAATTTTTTCAATCACACCAAAGTCAGCATCACAGGGAAGGAAAGTGTGACCTGGTACAAGAAATTTATGTTCAATTTCTTCAAACCAACCACAATCTATCTTGTACAGCCAAAGTCCCATTATTGTATAATTCTTGTTTTGAACAACACATGAATCACTATATACATTATAAGTTTCTTTTTATTAGCACTTTTTTCAATCAGTGGCACAGCTTTTAATAAGCAACTAGCAATTTCGTCCGCACTTCTTGAAGCAACTGATTCAGGCCGATATATATTCTTTTCCACTGTTGCGTAAAATGTTCTGCTTCATTTTATTCTACTGTTGCACATTTATTTTTATTTTCTTATATTTTATTACACTATTTCCATTTGCACAAGAATCTGCCGCATCAGCCATTCTGCATTTACTGATATTTGCCGTCAATGCTAGTCAGTATTGCAGCGGACTACAGAGTAGCGGACAGTATACGGTCACTTGTCAGCAGTTGGGATGGACCTTTATTCCTCGCGCGCGTGAAGAAGTTAGAAATTTTTCTTAGACATAAAGTCTCATTTACCCTCTTTTGAGCAAAGTTAGAATTATGAGCTTCTAAAGATTAACAGAAGATGGCCATAGGATACATAATCTGCAAATAACTAAAAATCAACCATTGGTTGGGATGGGCCCTTATTCCACTGAGCCCCTCAATTCTATGCAGACGATAATAACTTTCAGTAATTGTATTATAGTGTACACAGTGTGTTTAATAAATCTTTATATAAAATACATGGCCACTAGAACAATGACTGATAGGTAATCAGATTCCATTGTAAATCGGTAGCTTTTAGAACAAATTTGCCGAAGTATGTTTTCATGTGTAAAGTGTGTCACTTAGCTATTTGTTGTATTTGCTTGGTATAAGATATTGTAGCTCTGCAGATGTCGTACATTCTTGAGACATCACGTAAGCTAATCATGTTCTGCAATGTGTCTTGTTCTCCCGGAAATGCAATCCCTTCAATGCAATAAATAACATGCTATACAGTTTTAATTCTGATGAGGTGAATGTTTCATGTGTAAGAATATATCAAACTGAGAACCTCTATGGAATAAGGGCATATCTATTAAACCAGTAACTCTTTAATCTTATCGCTCCCTCGAAAGATGACCTCAGTGTTGGAGAAAGCAAGATTGAAATTTAAAATTTAATACTGTAGAGGTGCACAATCATTTTTTATTTCTTTCACAAGAACTAGAAATTGGGTTTAGTTGAATCTGCATCCTTTTGAAACTGAGTTCAAATTTGCTTCAGATTTTTTTTTTCTTTTAATCAGGCAGTTGTATTTTCGTTTTGTATAGTTCCCGGACAATTTTTCCCCCAAGAATTTTGGCTACGAAAGTGCTCACTGACAGCCCTAAGATATCCTCAGGAGAAATCTACGTGAATGACCAGGAAGTGAAAATGTAGCTTTTATAACATAAAAAAGTAGCCTAATATATAGAACAGCCATTTTTTCGGCTGAAAACGTACGGATTAATATTTTGAATTCTAATAAGGATCATTCTACTCGTAAGAAAAATTATATTTTTGCGCGATACTATGTTTTGTAACTATATCAATGGCAACCGACTAGAAGGAGGAAGAGAGGGAGACCGAAGTTAACATGGAAGGAAAACATGAAGACATTAATGCAAGCAAGCGGGCTAAGCATTGAAGATGCCCAAGATCGTAGGCTTTGGAGGTTTGGCACGGGAAGATGGCAGCAGCTGTAAAAAAAAACCGAAGATAGATAGATAATATCTTTTGTCATATTTATAGCAATGGCGTTCATTACTGATAGTTCAACTTCCTACATTTCGGGGTTGCCAAACTAAATAACTATACTG
The DNA here is from genome assembly GCA_030220185.1 of Diploptera punctata. NCBI lineage: Eukaryota > Metazoa > Arthropoda > Insecta > Blattodea > Blaberidae > Diploptera > Diploptera punctata. The sequence continues at coordinate 1,249,520 of JASPKZ010006086.1, forward strand.
TAATATTACATATTACAAACCACGTGCGGGAAGTAAAACCACAGCCCTTTATGTATACTTCGTACAATGAATATACAAAAATATATCCAAAAGCATATATATTATACGAAACAAATCACTGAATTTTAAATGAACTGAACCTTTATTCGAAACAATACAAAATAATAAATACATACTAGCAGCCATTTTGTGACTGATTGGTGTCACAGCCTGCTGTAGTCTCAACTATTAAACATTACCCACACTGTTAACGTTAGTCAGTTGTTTATAATGAACAAAATATTTCCAACAAAGATGTTATTATTTTACTATTATCTATTATTTTGAAAACACCATCGCGCAAAAAATAATGTACAACGCATGTTTGTGAAGTGTTTTACTGAATCTCGGAAATTAAAAACCTCGCTATCGCTCGGGTTTTAAACATTTCCTCGATTCTGTAAAAACCACTTCCCAACTTCGCATCGTAATATACTATTTTTTTTTCTTCCGAAATATTTTCAAATTCTCTAAATTGCAACATGTGCCGAACACAGTAATTCGAAGATCAATTGGAAGAATTTTTACATGTGTTGAAATAATAGAAAGTAGACAGTTATTATGGCATGGTCATGTGAAAAGAATGGAAGAGTATAGATCAAAAAAGAGCATCGAATTATAATTCAAGGAACAGGAGGAGACGAGGAAAATCTGCAATGCAATGGAGAAAAGAAATTGGAATGGTTATGCTCGACGGGGTAATTGGAGAAGAGAATAGAATAGAATGACATAGAAATAGCAATCGAAATGCGGGTTGCGGCATAGGCTGTATGGCCTCCATTTGATTGACTATTTCAAATCAAAAATTTATAATGCACTAGCTAATACCTGGCGTGCACTGCTACGCCTAAATAAATATGTATTTATGTTCAGTTGAATAAGCAAAAAGAAATAATAATTATAAATTTATATCGTAATTATTTTTAGATACCTCTTGCTGATTAATTGGCATCAATGAGCTGAAAGAAAAATTGGTTATTGTTAGTTATCCGTCAAATATACTTAAGTTGTTGCGGTCTTTTTTACACGCTTTATATTAGCTTGAACTGTATCTATCTATCTATGTAACGGAATCTTTCAACGCGATTTTCACCCACTTAAAATCATTGGATCGACTTGAAACTTTGTATACTTGTAAAAGACCCGTGACAATACAATAATTTCATATTTTGTTTCTAAAATCCTGGCCAGAATCATCACAAAATAAAAAAAAATGAAAACTGGTAAAATACGTACCGGACTTGTCGACTTTTTAGTCAATCGTTGTAAGAGCTCAGATGGTAGAGCGGTGAACTCTAGTGGTACTGGTATGTAATTTTAGTGATCCATAGGTCGCTGGTTCAAATCCGGCTGGGAGCTTTTTTTTAGAAGAGTATTACTTTTAGCTCATACTACAATAGTATCGAACGTAAAGATATTTACATTTTTATCTTATTCTGTAAAATATTAAAACTAAAAAATAAATAATAAATAATAGTTTTAAAAAACTAAAACAACACGCTTTATTAGAAAACCGAACTAAAAAAATGAAAAATAATTTTAATTTCCAACGTGCTTGGGATAACATTAAAGTGGCCAACAAAAAAATCATCTCCAAAACATATAGAATAAAACTGGAGTTATCAACGAAAAGTTAATAATTTTACCATCAAAAGTGTGGGGTGCTTTTTATGATTTTTACATTTTCTTCTTAGAGACTTTACTTTTACCAATATCTGTTTATTATCAAATATATTAATTGATATAGAGCACCCCACGCTTTTGATGGTAAAATTATTTTCTTTTTGTTGAAAACTCTAGTTTTATTCTATATGTTTTGGAGATGATTTTTTTTGTTGACCACTTTAATTTTATCCCAAGCGAGTTGGAAATTAAAATTATTTTTCATTTTTTTAGTTCGGTTTTCTAATAAAGCGTGTCGTTTTAGTTTTTTAAAACTATTTTTTTGGAGAATTTTTGTGTATTCAATTCTGTGTACATTAAATTAGTGTATTTGTTATGGTTTTGTTAATTGAAAAACGGACTGCAGTTGGAGAAGAAACCCATTTGACAATGATAGATTTAGAGAAAGCTTATGACTCAATTCCGAGGAACAAATTATGGGAAGTATTGGAGAAATACAATATTGACAGAAACCTAATAGAAATTATTAAACAAACCTATAAAGATAACTCCGCTTATGTTAAAATGGGAAATATAATGTCTAATCCTATAAACACCTCAAAGGGATTGAAACAAGGGTGCAGTCTATCACCAATTTTATTTAATATTTATGTAGAATTTATATTAACGAAATGGAAACAAAGCTGCAAAGGTATGGGGATCCCAATAGGCAATAGATTTTTGCTGACATTACAATTTGCCGATGATCAACTGTTTTAGCGCAAGACAATTTTGATATGGAATTCATGATAAAAGGTTGAAAAGCACATATGAATCATGGGGTCTCACAGTAAATTTACAAAAAACAGAATATCTGGCAATAAATAGCAATGAAAGAGAAAACTTAGTATTGGAAGATGGAAACCAAATAAAGCAAGTGAAACAAACTAAATATTTGGGAATGATTATGGATAACATCGAAGGTATAGGCAAAGAGAACATAAAACATAGAATTGAATTGAGTAGCAAAATAATATCATCATTAAATTCCATATGGTGGGATAAGCATATTTGGAAAGACACAAAAAAATATATTGGTAAAACATTGGTGGAATCTGTTGCAATGTACGGAAGTGAGGTATGGACAATCAATAAGTACTACAAGAATAGACTAATAGCTCTAGAACTGGATTATTTACGAAGAAGTGCCAGAAAGTCTAAATTAGAACGTGTCACAAATAAGGAAATTAGAAACATAATGGAAGCAGAAGAAAGCATAATAGAAAGAATTGAGGAAAAGGAATTAAAGTGGTTAGGACATGTTTTAAGAATGGAAGATGAGCGATGGCCGAAGCAACTATATGAATGGTATCCTAACAGAAAGAAGAAAAGAGGAAGACCAAGGTTAACATGGAAGGAAAACATGAAGACAGTAATGCAAGCTAGAGGGCTAAGCATCGAAGATGCCCAAGACCGTAGGCTTTGGAGGTTTGGCACGGGAAGACGGCAGCAGCTGTAAAAACCCGAAGATAGATAGATAGTTATGGTTTAGGCAGCGTAAGTAATTTGAGCGTCCAAAATGGACCCTCCATTCAAATAGGTCAAATAGTTTTTCAATCCATAAAGGACAGACAGACTCGCATTCATTTTTGTGTACTGTATAAAGACAAGAAACGGAAAATTAAGTAAATTGTGTCGTTCTTTACTGTTTTACGATCCATTATAATTGCCACTATAATCGGTATCCAATTTTCTTTGAAACATCGTTTTGATTAATATAATTTATTGTTTTCAGCTCGTGAAGTTATTTTAGCGAAATTCAGGATCTTCATAATCTGTTTCTCTATGTTCAAAATGTTATGTAGATTTATCAGTAGCTATAAACAATATGCAAATGCACTCTGTGTTGTGCTAGAGACATCTGGAGGCTAGTGTTTTTATTGATGAGCTCGCTACTTGTTTCATCGCCCTGGATCAAATCGCTGAGTCAGAGCAAAACTGGGTTATATCCGCATCTTACTCAGTTTGCACTATGGTAATTTGTTTGCTGTCGAGGTCATTCTTGTTGTCATATTGTTAGATGCTCTTCCATTTTTTTAGACGATGTCTCAATTCCTTATTTTAATTTTCAGTCTTTTAATTGTGGGCGGAAAATGAAACATTGTAGTACCTTGTATTGTTATATTCAGGGAATCAATGCAACTTTCATCAACATATCATAGTAATTAACCATGGGAAAGTAATTAGTAATTTTACAAGAAGCAAGAGTTCTACTCTCCTTGGCGCGAAATGTCTAGAAACCTTTGCTACCATCCGGTTAGTGACCTAATCGGTGGGGTTGTACAAGAGCAGCTTTTTACTTACGCGACTTATTTCATTTTTGATGCAATTTAATACATTACAAACTGTTAGTGATGTCATTTATCAGCGAGAGATCACCGTTGTCAAATTATGTTAACGTATCATGAAATGTACTAGTGGAAATATGATTTTACGTTGTAACCATCAGACATGTTGAATTTTTCAAAAAATAACTGTTATGAAGAGGTAATTTATTTTACGTATTAAATCACATTTTAAATGCAAGAAACCTAAAAGCTAACCTAACCCAATTCAATTACCGTAACCTAAATCAATTACTCTAACCTAGGTGAATTCCAGGGAACGTCCTTTTTATTATTTTACGTGGTTAAATAAGTAAAAGATAAATTCGGACATAATTTGTTGAAATCACAGATATGGTCCAAATATGCTGTAGCAGTGGGTTTATCGCTGGTTCTAAGTGTGATAAACGGTGGTTTATCGCTGGTTACGACGGCCATTTTGAATAACTGTTATAACCTTTGTGGTCATGGCAGGAAATAGTCCCATTTTCATATTTACGAGTAAAATAAATAAATAATTACTTCTCGCAGGTAAATGCAATAATATAATATTTTATTAATATTTCACGCAAATAGGTACTGTTAAAGTGGGTAAATCAAAAGCTGGTCGTCTCCTACCCGACCGTTTCCTCAACTTTGAGCCCTTATTTATTGTAGTTAACCAAATTCTTCGTGATTCTGGGCAGGAACCACCCCATATTGGCCAAAATTCCAAGAGAACATTTATTCCGCCTTGGGGATTCGAACCAGCTCAAGTCCCGTAGCTCTGCACCATGGCAGCAAGCAAGATTACACAATAGCAATTATAGAAACATGATTAATAAGCTCGTATCAGTACTTACTTCATTTTAAGAAAAACTAAAATAAACGATTTCGCGTTACAAGTTAGCTTTTCATGCAACAAGTCCAGAGAACACACGGGGGTTTATACTGTGGGCCAGCTCCCCACACATTAGAAAAAAAAATGCTAAAAGACCAAATCAATCAAAGCCGGATAAGGATATCCATAAATTTACTTGGGAACGAGCTAGTCTCAATCAGAAATCAATAATAGATTACATAATTGTAAAGCAAAATACTTCCTTATTTATTAAGGACTCAAGGATACTTCCTTATTTATTAAGGACTCATGGGTTAAAAGAGGAGCAAATTGTGGTTCCGACCACTATCTACTCACAGCACAGATCATCCCCAAATTCCCTACAGGGAAAAAAGTGCATGATGAAGCAAGGGAATCAACAATGCAACTGAAGCAGGAAGAAAAATTTAAATTGTATTTATTTAATCAGGATAGTATCAAAAACCTATTATATCTTCGTTGCATTAAAAACGTATAAAGAGGTACAAAAAGCTTATTTTTGACTTGTGATATTCTATAACTCGCCAACTTTAAACTTTTTACCCCTACGTACAAATTAGAGATAGGGTTGCCTCTTCCGCCAGATCAATAAGTACTAGAAGAATAGACTAATAGCTCTAGAAATGGATTATTTACGGAGAAGTGCCAGAAAATCTAGATTAGAACATGTCACAAATAAGGAAATTAGAAACATAATGGAAGCAGAAGAAAGCATAATTGAAAGAATTGAGGAGAAGGAATTAAAGTGTTTAGGACATGTCTTAAGAATGGAAGATGAGCGATGGCCGAAGCAACTATATGAATGGCATCCGAACAGAAAGAAGAAAAGAGGGAGACCAAGGTTAACATGGAAGGAAAACATGAAGACAGTAATCCAAGCTAGAGGGCTAAGCATCGAAGATGCCCAAGACCGTAGGCTTTGGAGGTTTGGCACGGGAAGACGGCAGCAGCTGTAAAAACCCGAAGATAGATAGATAGAGAAGATATAATAAATGTTAAAAGCATAAGGGATTCATTTTTCAATAATTGTGAAAGTGCTGTCACTCATGATTGGATTAGTTAACCTTGCGGTGTTAAGGCAAACATTTATTTCGTCGCCATTAATAATTGTACATTTTATTCTTATGAGGAAACAATGGAAATATTCATTTAGGCGTTCCAGGTGATAAACACTGTCACTATAAATTTGCAAAAAAAAAAAAAAGAACAATGACTATGTTTTGTTATCTAATATTCAACAATTTGTTCAGTGTTATTGTTTCAAGTGCAGGTTGTAAATCCAGAACAAATATGTTAAAAACGGTCCACCGCTGTGGTCTCGAGGTAGCGTGCTGCCTTGTCGAGACAGTTTTTCTGCGTGAGGTTTCTATCGGGGTTTTTCCTCACCTGTAAGACTAATGTCAGGAAAACTTTAAGGCCCAAACGGTTCCCGAAATCATATGCCCATCGCAATAATCTTCATTCATATTCATCTTAGATTAAGCTTAGGATTAGGGACTCTCCTGACACACCACTATCATCATCATCACCCATCATGTCATCGGGGCAACGTAACCCCGCCTTCCAGGCGCCCCAACCTCAGAAGTTAGTTACAAGTACGCCATGCCAAGAGAGAACCCCAGGAATGTCGAAAGACAACCTGGGGCATTTGCAATATATATATATATATATATACTTTTTTTTTTCAAAACGTGCATTTAGTTAATTTTCTTTCGTTAAACAGATTAATTTTTTTACAGTGTTCTGAGCATATTTTAAATTGTTTTTATGGGATCTTAAACGTATACATAGATCTATTAATATTAATTTAAAATATTACAATTTGAAATTGGACATATTATGACGCAAAATTATAACTTGCATGTTCCAATATGGAATTAATTTTAAGATACCGGTCGAAGCATAGCTGAGGCAGCAAATATATCATCACGTACTTAGAAACTCACTTTCAGTCCTTGTAACGTAAAAAAAAGTAACCGTTTTAGTATGTTGAATATGTGGAATAACTGGAACTCTCTACCACAGGAAATTGGGGAATGGCGGATGTTAGAATAATTTATAAGAAATCTAAACTTACATAGCTCTAACTTTGGCTTGATCAATACATCATGCAATGTACATGTATTAATTGGCGTCTCCCCTTTAATTTATAATATTAGTTATTATTTGTATTTTTATCGTTATCATTGTTATCAGTGTTATTGTTATTATTGTATTATTCTTATTAATATTATTGTTCTTAGTTATTATTATTGTTACTATCATTATCATTATTATCATTATTATTATTTTCATCATTATTATTATTATTATTATTATTATTATTATTATTATTATTATTATTGGTATCGAGGTAGCGTGCTGCCTTGTCACGCAGCGGGCCCGGGTTCGATTCCCGTTCGGGATAGGCTCCTGTGTGAGTTTTTTTTCGGGGTTTTTCCTCGCCTGTAAGACAAATGTCAGAAAGTTTAGGCCCCAACGTCCCCGAAAATCATCCGGCCATCATCAACATTATCATCCTTCATCGGTGTGGAAAGCAACGGGAAGCTACTACACCTATAATTCCCTCGTAAAACTGCAAAACATAGCATGAAAATGATATGATTGCAGTGAAAGACTTGCCCTTGGGCAGAATTACTATGTAATGGAATTATTATTATTTATTATTATTATTATTTATTATTATTATTTATTATTATTATTTATTATTATTATAATTATTATTATTATTATTATAATTATTATTATTATTATTATTATAATAATAATTATTATTATAATAATAATAATTATTATTATTATTATTATTATTATTATTATTATTATTATTATTATTATTATTATTATTATGTTCGTATAAAATATATGTACATGAAATTTAAATTGCAAATTTAATGTCCTTACAAACCATTATAATATAGCTAGACCGATTAAATAATAACCTTAAAGGCGTAGGCTGTGCTGTACTTAATATGTTCCCGGACAAAGAAACATCAAAGCCACATCTCCCTTTAAATTTCAATTACTCACTCTTCTGATTCGCTATCTTCACTAACAACTAGGGAGTGCAAACAGTTGGAGGCGGACGGTAATACATCAGAAAGATAACGATTGCTTAATCATAGTGATGGCGAGGGACCCTCTTACTGTCGAGACTTCGAGCATGCGCATAACGAGGCTAATTTATAATTTGTATCACTATAGTATACCGTATCGCCCAGTTTGTAGACACAATAATGATGTGTGAGAATAATATTAGCCATGATTTGAGGAAAGTTGATTATACAAGGGATGATTGGAAAACAGCTCAGTATAGGGATGTATGGAGAGTTTATGTCCGCGCGGCCATGAACCTACGGGTTCGATAGTGCCAGAGAGTTAGTTGAGTTAGTTTATACTATAATGTGTGTATATATATATATATGGTCTTTATAGGAAGCCAGATATAATAACAGTTAAGTCTCGTAGACTGCGTTGGGCAGGACATGTGGCACGCATGGGGAATGAAAGACGTGCATGGAAGCTTCTTGTAGGAAAACCAGAGGGATAACGCCCAGTTGGTAGACCAAGAATGAGGTGGGAAAATAATATTAACTATGATTTGAGGCAAGTAACGCCGTAGCGTAGTGGTTAAGGCACTGAGCTACAAGCCGGAGGGTCGAGGGTTCAAGTCCCGTTGGAGTCAGGATTTTTAAACTGACCCAAACCCTCTGGCGGCACTATGGCCCTGGGGTCGACTCAGCCTCTAACGGAAATGAGTACCGGACACCTGTTCTGGGGGTAAAGGCGGCCGTCACGCAGGACTGACAACCCGGCTGACATCAAGTGCCGATTGTCTAGAAAAGTGGGAGCCTTAACTTCCCACTACCCCAAGGGTCTCCTGAGGCCTGTTGTGGGATCACTTTACTTTACTTTAGATTATACAGGGAATGATTGGAAAGCATTAGCTCAGGATAGGGATGTATGGAGAGTTTATGTGCGTGCGGCCATAACCTACGGGTTCGATAGTGCCAATGAGTAAGTATATATATATATATATATATACAGTGCACCGCTGTGGTCTCGAGGTAGCGTGCTGCCTTGTCACGCAGAGGGCCCGGGTTCGATCTCCGGTCGGGGCAGTTTTTCTGGGTGAGGTTTTTATCGGGGGTGTTCCTCACCTGTAAGACAAATGTCAGGAAAACTTTAAGGCCCAAACGGTCCCCGAAATCATATTGCCATCATCATCATCCTCCTTCACCGCCGTGGAAAGCAACGGGAAGCTACCACATCTACAATTCCCTAGTAAAGCTGCAAGCATTAGCATGAAAATGCTATGATTGCAGTGAATGACCTGCCCTCGGGCAGAATTACTATGGATGGATATATACACACTCTATACTGTAAATATGAATTTGTATATTTATGCTGGTTGAGTGGAAGAGGAGGCCTTCTGGCCTTAACTCTACAATAAAAAAGAAAACATTGTTATTTTTACTATTTATTATTTATTTATTTATTCATTTATTTATTTTTCGGACGAGGTGAACGTAGTCTTGGCTCTTTTAATATATTGCACAGGTTTATTAATTTTGATGAATAGATCCCGAACCTATAGAGAAATGTGTTTTTTTATACTAGTGATCGTCCGAAAAATTTAAGTGCACAGATATGATGTTCATGATCTATCAAATATTACGGGAAAGATTTATTTTTTCAGTCTCTCTCTCTCTCTCTCTCTCTCTCTCTCTCTCTCTCTCTCTCTCTCTCTCTCTCTCATTATGTATCAGTCTGTTTTTTCCTCCTTTTTATGTTGTAATATAGTGTATTTCTAGCAGGAATTAGATACAATTATTGTTTGTGGCAACGTGTTGTAAAAGAATGCAGTTCTACCTGATCGTCGAAAAAAAAAATACTCTATGCCGATTTTAAAATATAATTGAGGAATTTACATTATCTGAAAAATTACAACATTTCAGTGTTAATAACCTGAAGAAACACCTTGTAATTATTATTTTTAATTAACTAGAACTTTATGTATGCTAGATACGTTACTGTTGTGAATATTCATAAATACGTGACTACTTAATTCAGCTGATGGGATTCACAGTCCAACTCGATAACAATAGCATTACAAAACGTGAATTAATGCAGCCAGAATGTCGTAAAAGTAAAGTAAAGTGATCCCACAACAGGCCCGGAGGCCCTTGGGGTAGTAAGAGGTTAAGGCTCCCACTTTTTCTAGACAATCGGCACTTTATGTCAGCCGGGTTGTCAGCCCTGCGTGACGGCCGCCTTTACCCCCAGAACAAGCGTCTGGTACTCATTTCCGTTAGAGGCTGAGTCGACCCCAGGACCATAGTGCCGCCAGAGGGTTTGGGTCAGTTTAAAAATCCTGACCCCAACGGGACTTGAACCCTCGACCCTCTGGCTTGTAGCTCAGTGCCTTAACCACTACGCTACGGCGTAAGCATGTAAAAGTACATTGAAAGGGAGAGGTTAAACTAAGGTAGAGAAATAAAGTATTACTCGATTAAACAGAGTAGCTATTGAGGCAATTTTAATCAAGTAGGTCATTGCTGTGACGTTTTCTTTTGTCTTCACGAAGATGGATCTGGAAGTAAATATGTTGGAATTCTCTGGGCACAGAATTGGAGATACCAGAAAGCTCTTATGTAGTTTAAGATAGCTGTTGTAGACTTGAATCACTTAAGGTGTACCAATACCATGGTGCAGAGTGCTGTTTATTACTTACCATGGAGCTTCAGATCTGATTTTGAGACATCTATTTTCTTCTTCTTCTTCTTCTTCTTCTTCTTCTTCTTCTACAATGACCATGGAAAATGTCAAGCCTTAACGTCTTTTATCATTTTCCTCCATCCTTCCCAGTCCATTGTCATTCTTCTCCATGCTGCTGAGCCAAGGAGTTCTCTCGAGCAAGTTGTTAGTGCATCAAACCATTTATCCTTACGTCTTCCAAGTGGTGTTCTACCAAATATATTTCCTGCTATAATTTTCTTTAGTATCTTGTGTTCATCGATTTTATAAATATGGCCCACCCATTATGATCTTCTCAATTTAATTCGAGTATCTAGGGCAGCATTCCTACGCTTTTAATTTAAGTCATAATTGTCCTTAGTGTTCTCTTTACTGCCCCATAGATCTTAAGTTCAAATGTATAATAATAATTTCAAATTTCTTCTATATTTGTCCATGTTTCACATTCGTAGATAAGAATACCCCTGACTATTTAACTCGTGCCCCAAATGGGAGTCAATGACCAATCACGTTTCAATGATTTCTGTTTTACAACCAATCAGAGTCGCGTTTCACCAAATATTTATCAGTGTTATAATTACCATATTAAAGAAAGCTCCTCCTTACAATATTGCGTTCCTTTGGCAATAAATAGTATGATCTGGTTGCAGTGATAAACAAATGAAGCAGTAGAAGCGTACATATCGTTTCTCATTTGTTTTCAAACATCGCCGTTTACATTAAATATATAAATATTTTAAAATAACTATAGTTAAATAATGATTTGTGAGTAAACAGCTTAATTTTATTCGTTAAATAGTCCTAACAAATGCCACTCTTGATTTCCAAATTATCGATAAATTCACGACTCACGAAGTGAGTCGTGAATTTATCGATAATTTGGAAATCACTCGTGGCATTACTTATGATAATAATTTGGTATATCTTTTAGTTTTTGGTCAACACAACTTGATTTTTATGATACAGCATATCAGAGCAAAATGTGTCATTTGTTGTTGTGGTTCGTCTTTGTTCCTCGGCTAGCTTATTAATCTGTCTTATACTATCAATGTATTTCAATTTATCTGCTTCATCGACGCCAATTAGCGTCATATTGGGCTATATTATATCGAGTCTTTGGTTTGGACCATCTATTTTTTTCCCGCATTGATCTTCAGGAGACATATACAAGGTGTCCACAGTGAGATTCCCTCATTTCAAACAAACATAACGCAAAGGAAATGTTGTGTACTGTAATTACTATACATGAACATGATAAGTAACTCATAAGGTTTTAATTTAAGTTTTAATTTTGTGTTTGTGACAAACTCTAGTTCAGTGCATTTGGACATGTGCGCCTCGGGTGGTGCGAAGAATATCCAACCTATATTCAATTTCACGCCATGTGTTGAACAGCATGTCTTCTGTCACAGAGTTTATAACATCTCTAATGCGTTGTTTTAAGTCCAGTACATCGTTCACTCTTGTGGCGTACACTCTATCTTTGACGTACCCCCACAAGAAGAAATCTAGTGGGGTAATGTCGGGGGAACGCGCAGGCCAAGGAATAGGACCACCACGGCCTATCCAACGACCTGGGAATGTGTCTTTTAAGAACTGTCGGACATTAAGGTTCCAAGGACATTAAGGTTCCAATGGGGTGGGGCACCATCCTGTTGAAAGATTATTCTTGGCTGCATGGGTGCTATCTGTGGCACAGCAAAGTTCTCCAACATATCCATCCTAAATGTTACCACTGATTGTATTTTCTTGAAAGTAAAACGCCCAACAATTTGATTTTGCAGAAGACCGCACCAAACATTTACCTTTGGGCTATCACGGATGTGTTCTATGAATGTATGGGGATTTTCTGAACCCCATATGCGCACATTGTGTTCTATGAATGTATGGGGATTTTCTGAACCCCATATGCGCACATTGTGGCGATTCACTTTCCCTGAAACGTGAAAGGTGGCCTCGTCTGTAAACATCACGCGCGATAAAAATGTTTCGTCCTCAGCAATGAAATCCAGCATAGTGATTGCAAATGCTTCTCGCTATGGTGCGTCATCAGGCTTGATTTCCTGCACAATTTGAACCTTGTATGCATACAATCGCAGTCGACGGTGAAGAACTTTGTGAACTGTCGACCGTTTCATACCAAGTTCTCTCGCTGCTTGTCTTATCGACTTCCGTGGACTCCTTTCGAATGACCTCCGCACATTTTCTACAGTCTCTTCCTGAATTCTAGGTTTACCACCACCGTGTCCTTTCGAAACATTGCCGGTCGTCAAAAACTGTTTAACCAACTCCTTATAGCCTTGGGTGACGGAGGATCCTTATTGTGAACACGACAAAAGTTTCGTTGCACTTGAATAATGGATTTCGTTTCAGCGTACCACCAGACAACCTGGGCACGCTCGTTTGGAATCTCCATTTTAGAAACAATAGTTCGTTGCAGCGCCACTACAGTTATTGTGCGCACTACAACATTACTACATAAACTTTTTGAGTTGCTGTTTCTGCTCTTTCAAGATTCACAGTTGTACAACCTGAAATAAAAAAAAATACAGACTTTTAAAATGAGGGAATCTCACTGTGGATACACTGTATTTTGAAAAGTTCGAATCCTCTTACTTTGTGATACAGAAATGAAACTCCAAATAGAATAACCGCACTGCAAGATATGACGAATAACTGAAGTATAAACAGACATTTGTATCCAAGTGCAAGTGGAGTGTACTTGACATAATATGCTTCAATTGGTTATTGCCATGTAAAAATAATTTATTATTATTATTATTATTATTAATTCTACCGATTCTTACAACTGGCGACTGTTTCTCTGTTCCCATATTTCATTTTCTTCTGCCTAAACTCTCCTTTTCCATTCCCTTTCCTTTCGTTGTTTTCTGGATATAATTTTTTCCAACTATATTTAGGTTGTTCCAATCTCTGAAGGGATAATAGAATTACAAACCACTAGTAAAATGGCGAGTCTAATATTTTTTGTGATTTATCATAAGTAATGCCACGAGTGATTTCCAAATTATCGATAAATTCACGACTCACGAAGTGAGGAGTGAATTTATCTAGAGAATTTGGAAATCAAGAGTGGCATTTGTTAGGACTATTTAACGAATAAAATTAAGCTGTTTACTCACAAATCATTATTTAACTGTAGTTATTTTAAAATATTTTATATATCTAATGTAAAACGGCGATGTTTGAAAACAAATGAGAAACGATAGGTACGCTTCATCTGCTTCTTTTGTTTATCACTGCAACTAGATCATACTATTTCAGAATATTAAAAAGGAGGAGCTTTCTTTAATATGGTAATTATAACACTGATAAATATTTCGTGAAACACGACTCTGATTGGTTGTAAAACAGAAATCATTGAAACGTGATTGGTCATTGACTCCCATTTGGGGCATGAGTTAAATAGTCTTAGTAAACAGTGTTTGAAAATATGGCTAAACTTTACAACCTGCGTCGCAACTTTTATAATTCCTTCATAAATTCCTGTCACATTTTATTCTTATAGTTTAATTTTTCAAATTATTTCCCACCATTTACAAAGAATTTTACGTTTTCAAAACATTTTTTAAATATATTTTTAACGAATATTCTGTAGGACTACTTGAAGACATGGCAGCCATATTGGTTTTAACGAATATTCTGTGTCCCAGTGCAGCGAACATAGTCTCTATTAACCTACGCTCAATAAAATCAGCTGCATTTTTCACAGGTTAGAGTACTTAAATTGCGTTAGGTTAGCTTTTAGGCTAGTATTTCACAGGTTAGAGTAGGCTTAATTAAATTCCTAGTAAAATGCTTGGCAAGTTTCGGTTGAGGTGTTATTTCACAGTAATATAATGTATGATTAAAAATTATAAAATAGTCACCTTGCAGGTCTGTCTCCTCAACTTAAGTTGTTTTAAAACTCTGTAGGTCTTTCGGGACTAGTCCCATCATCAACAGAATGCAATAGGTCCGTACTTGTTGAAGCAGTGACTTGGTTTTAAATATTTTGTATAGAGGATTGTGTGAACTGCTGATGATGGGACTAGTCCCGAAAGGCCTACAGATTTTTAAAACAACCTAAGTTGAGGAGACGGACCTACAAGGTGACTATTTTATAGTTTTTAAATATGCATTATATTACTGTACTTAAATTGCGTTCGTTAGCTTTTAAGTTAGTTGGCAACACGAGTTCAAAAATCGTGTATATGTTGACTGCATCCCGTGGTTACATAGTGTAAACAGCTTCGCGTCTGTTGGCATGCGCGTGGTTTATGATTGGAACTCAGAAAAAAAAAATTGCATCATATATAAAGTATTACCTTATATTATATGGGTGCGAAACATGGACTCTTACTTTAAGGGAGGAAATGAGATTACGAGTTTTTGAGAATAAAGTTCTTAGGAAAATTTTTGGACCAAAGAGAGATGAACAGACAGGTGAATGGAGAAGATTAACAGTGAATTACATGGTCTTTATAGGAAGCCAGATATAATAAGAACAGTTAAGTCTCGTAGACTGCGATAGGCAGGGCATGTTGCGTGTATGGGGAATGAAATACGTGCATGGAAGCTTCTTGTAGGAAAGCCAGAGGGAAAACGCCCAATTGGTAGACCAAGAATGAGGTGGCAGAACAACATTAACTATGATTTGAGGGAAGTAGATTATACATGGAATGATTGGAAAGCATTAGCTCAGGATAGGGATATATGGAGAGCTTATGTCCGCGAGGCTATCAACCTACGGGTTCGATAGTGCCAGTGAGTAAGGAAGTATAAAGTATTACCGAAAAAATAATCATTTTTACTGCCTACGTTAGTATTGTATATACCTTTCTTCCTGCCCTTTTCTACTTTTTTAATGCCTGAACATTAAATCTCTATCGATGAATGAAAAATGTGACATATATGTTAAGGAGCATGGTATTAAAAATTCGATTCAGCATTTGTTTTGACGATTCAGGAAATACATGACTAAATCGTAGCCAGGTTTAACGGCTGCAGGACTTGAACTCAAGACCTCTCGCATACCATCTGAGCCAACTCGCTCGGTTAAAACGTGATTTGATAATCAGGAAGCTGCTTTAGGTTCGTTTATTTGGAGCAGAGAGATTTATGATTACAATATAAATTGGCATTCGTGTTTTAAATTATTTTCAAGGTTGTAAATTTTTATGGTTTGAGGACGCGAATCAGGTTTTTTTAAGAGAATCATATAACAGTCCTTTGGATTAATTTTTTTGATATGTTGAATATCGGGTCAGTCAGGTTATTTATAAAGTTGCGTTTAAGTAGAGGTTTAAAATAAAACGCGTTGTAAATTTGAAAACAATTCCTCTTATTATGATTCTCTATCTCCTTCACCTTGTAATTATTTTTTTTTATTATACTAGCTTACTTTTGTTTTATATCATTCTTATTTTTTTTTAATTATTGTTCTAAATCACAGCGGAAACAGATATAAATAACAAACTAGATAAGTTTAATTATATAACAGGAACACTAAAAAGAACTTCGAAAAATAAAGTCAGGAAAGACTCTATAATGAAATTATACAAGACAATGGCTATGTCTATTATTACTTATGGATCCGAAACGTGGACAGTGACAACACAACAATGTGCCAGAATACAAGCTGCTGAAATGAGATTCCTCAGACCAATAGCAGGATATCAAAGAACAGACAAAAAAAAACATAACCCAGAAATAAGACAACTAAAAGCAGAGGAAATAAATACAATAGAGAAATACAGAACAAACTGGAAAGAACACTTGGCAAGGATGACCGAGAATAGAATACCGAAAGCAGCATACAGCTATTCGCCACGAGGAAGAAGAAGTTTGGGAATACCAAAGAAAAACACTAAAAGAATTCTTCCTCTCATTCCTCTTATTATGATTCTCTATCTCCTTCACCTTGTAATTATTTTTTTTATTATACTAGCTTACTTTTTGTTTTATATCATTCTTATTTGTTTTTTTAATTATTGTTCTAAATCACAGCGGAAACAGATATAAATAACAAACTAAATAAGTTTAATTATAAAACAGGAACACTAAAAAGAACTTTGAAAAATAAAGTCAGGAAAGACTCTATAATGAAATTATACAAGACAATGGCAGTGTCTATTATTACTTATGGAGCCGAAACATGGACAGTGACGAACACAACAATCTGCCAGAATACAAGCTGCTGAAATGAGATTCCTCAGACCAATAGCAGGATATCAAAGAACAGACAAAAAACATAACACAGAAATAAGACAACTAAAAGTAGAGGAATTAAACACAATAGAGAAATACAGAACAAACTGGAAAGAACACTTGGCAAGGATGACCGAGAATAGAATACCAAAAGCAGCATACAGCTATTCACCACGAGGAAGAAGAAGTTTGGGAAGACCTAAGAAAAGATGGAAAGAGCAGCAATTTGGAGCCGGAACAGGCTAGTAAATAAGCCTAAACCAAGAAGAAGAAGAAGAATTGTTCTTGTATTCCTTTTATTCATTTCATTCTCGTTCTAGCTTTCTTCCTGAATTTTCTTATTTATATTCTCTTTTATATTGTATTTTCGTATACATCCGTGTATTTGTTAATTTTTTAGGAAAACCAGAAGGAATACGTCCAGTTGGTAGAGCAAGAATGAGGTGGGAGAATAACATTAACTATGATTTGAGGGAAGTAGATTATACCGGGGATGCTTGGAAAACATTAGCTCAGGATAGAGACGTATGGAGAGCTTATGCCCGCGCGGCCATGAACCTCCGGGTTCGATAGTGCCTGTGAGTTAGTTTTTATTTGTTAATGTTTGGCTCCTGTTCTTTGATCTTGTTTTGGTTATTTTATTTTTTATTTTTTCATGCTTTTGTACCAATTCCTTGTTTTTATTTTATTCTCTTTCTTTTTTTGCTTTAGTGTCTGTTTTATTCATTTATTTGTTCTTGCTTTTTGTTATTTTTATTTTATTGTTCTTATTTTTTTCTTTCTTCCTTTTTTGATCTTGTTTATATCTTTATACTTATTTTCGTTCTTGGTTTGTTTTTATTCTTCTATTTTGTATGTTTGTTTTTATATTTTTTTAAATTCTGGTCTATAGTCTTATTTCTCTTCTCGTTTGTCTTGATTTCTCTTTTTTATATTTACTCCTTTAATATCATGTTCCTGTTCCTATTATAATTGTTTCCCTTCACATTTTTTTCTCGTTATTTGTTATTTAGACTATATTCGCATTCCTCTCGTTCTCTTTATTCGCGTTATTCTAATACTGTATATAGCCGAAAAATGTAGTTTCTGGACATGGGTCTCCCGTCACATTTGTTTCTAGAAGTTCCTTCTGCAACGCATTGAAATGTATTTAACTTATTATGAAGGACTCTGCATATATTGTCATGATGATGCATATGTTAGCTTTGTTAATAATGTCAATTATTACTTAACTAGGTGGGGCAAAGACCTCCAGATCTTGACTAATAGCCAGGTGATGACCCCTTGTACCTGTCCGTTCAGTGTACTTCACTGACCTTCCTCTCATGTTCTGCGTTGAACATGAACAGACAACATGAAGGGGCATAAAAAGAGAATATACAAGTGCCAATAATATATACCGTGTCCACAAATATAGTATCATACTTATAACTACTACTAGGTCGCTTTGGATAATCGTATCTAAATGAAATTGGTGACAATTAAAAGAGAAACTCAAAAAGTTTTGTGCATGTTAACAATGGAGAATAATGGAGAACAATACAGAAACTAAACTAAATTTAATCATGTTTTTGTGGCTGATATGGGTTCATTGTTGGATATTTAGCAGACAGCTATGTTTGCAGCGTCACATGTGGGGGCCACATTCAATGTCTATGAGGTATAACAAAAACTTCGAGTTTTTCTTTTGATTGTCACCAATTTCATTTAGATACGATTATATCCAAAACGAGGTAGTAGTAGTTTAAAGTATGATACTATATTTGTGGACACGGTGAACCCTTAAAGCTGGAACCTGTCATCCATCTTGAACGACATAACCTCAAAATTGGAGTCTATCTTGAACGATTCAGATCAAATTAACCCTCAAATCGGCAATGTATCCTACAGGATACAACCATTGATATAATTTATCAAATCATCATCATCATCATCCAGGGATTAAGCCTGTTGGCTCGTTCCGGTTTCATGAAAGCTAGAATTGTTAAAATTGTTCAGACCATCTTCTGTGTGGGCATCCAACATTTCTCCTTCCGTGCGGTTTATAATTTAGCAATAATTTTGGAAATCTTTCTTCTGGCATTCTATCAATATGTTCTTTCCAGTCGTTCCTATATTTAATTATTCGGTCTGTAAGTTTTGAAAATATTTAGTTCCTTATATCTTCATTCCTTTTCTTATCCAGCAGAGTATATCCTGCTATATTTCTTAAAAATCTCATCTCAGCTGCTTCCAATCTTTGTTCTTGTCTTTTAGTGATCGTCCAACATTCTGATCCATACATCAATACAGGAACAGCCATTACTTTATAACATTTAATTTTTGTTTCTTTTCTTGTGTTTTTAAGGGTTCCTTTAATAGTACCACACATTAGATTATATTTATTTATTTTGTCATTAATATCTTCGGTTTTAACATATGATAAATTGAAACCTAGATATTTAAAACTAGTTTATCTAATCTAATATTTTAAATAAATCATAAAAAATAAACTAATATGAATATTTTTTTAACAACATGAAGTTCGCCAGACAACTTATTTCAGGTGATAGCATTTAAGAATTATTTCCGAGCCAAACAACCAGATTGATTTTTTAAAATTTTATAACATATATCATTTAAGTATATTACGATTCTACGGAAAGATCTAACATTAAGACCTGAAATTGTATAAATAGCAGAAATGTTTAAGTAACACATCTTGGTCAGAGCTAAGGGACTTGCGCTGATACTAATCCTCATGTGAGAAGACATATTTTCTCTTGGAATTACGGCCAGTTTGGGACCGATTACCACCGAGCATCGTGAGGAATTTGGGTAGTTACAATAAGTAGCGGCTTCAGATTGAGAAAAACTAGCTATAAAAGCTGGGTGACCTAACATGCCACCCCTATACTGGCTGGATGATATCATGTGATCAACATGTGTGTATGTGAGGCCAGCAGCCTGCTGGTAGAGCAAGGGCCGTGTTATACAGTAAAAGTAGGAGTAAAATCTGAAAATGAAATACTTACAGTTCATCACGCAAAATGTTATGGAATGAAATGAGCGAAACTTTATTAATTCGATGCCACGCTTACAAAAGCGGAATTATATACATGGTTCCGTGAAAAAGACCACATTTCGCAGTAGAAATAAATAATTGGAGCAGGGTGACTTCGCATTCTGCAAAGACACATGTGGTCTGATGGAGGAGAACACTCCTAATCAATGGCGACTGTTTATCGACGCATTGAAGACAAATCTTAAGGGGGAGGATAAAAAAGTAATTTTCGGGTTTTTTCATACAGATTGAAACTTCATCTTTAAATTAGTGAAAGATTTTCATTGATATCTCTATTACTTTTCGAGTTATGTTTAAAAACGTGCAATACTGTCACTCGAGTGAACCCTTTAATTTTAGAAGGTACCTACATCTTCGGTAAGTTTGTCGCTTTTTTCCGTAACTTAATTTTTTCAATACGGTTTCCCTGATAACTTCCAAAGTTTTCAAGATATTGAGATGAAATTTTGCATGTATCTATGTAATTTACAGAGATGGACAAAATATACTAAAATTAGTAATGTACTATTATATCTTATTTTTAAAGACATTTTTAATGCAAATTTTAACAATAATGAGTATGCATCAATTTGAAATGAAAAATAAAATATTTACACTCTGTATAATTAAACAATTGTATATTTTGTATCTACAACGTTAATAAGTGAAATAAAACAAGAATCATTAAAATATATTTAAATTTAGGAAAATTATGAGGAAAACGGCAACACAGTTCAACATTTTGAGCTGACATTTTGAATATTTAGTTAACCATAACGATTGAAGTTAGATTGTTCTTAAGTATACAAACATGCTCACATTTTAATATAGAATCACATACCAAATTTCATTTCTGTAACAAGCATTGTTTCTGAGAAAAATATATTGAAATATATTTTTAAAGGTGTAGGTCCCCCCTTAAAGCAATACTTTTATGTGATGGCAACCAGTTTACTTCCATTCCTGTATAAGAAACATTTAGATAATGAGAAACATCCTGATGAAGTATACTATGTGAGGTTGCAGTGGAAAGTGTGCGTGTGGGGATTTTAAAGTTATTGCTATTTTATTACCGAAGCAATCTGGTTAACACCAAGTCTACTGTCGTACAGGAAACCTGTCCCGATCGGCGATCGAACCAGGCCTGCCGCTAGCGACGCTACCTCGAGACCACAGCAGTGGACACAGTTTAATATTTATAAAATAAATATAATTAACTTCGATACAGTATGAAATGCAATTGTGTACGTTGCTAGGATTTAAAATATTTTACGTGTTCGTTTTGAAATTCCTGCCTCAGCTTCTAAACTCATCCTTAAAACCTTGTTTACAATCCTTGTACTTAAAAAAATTAAATAATAATAATAATAATAATAATAATAATAATAGCGGGTGTGACAATTTTGGACAAGAAAAGAAGTGAGGATATTAGGAAGGATATAAATATTTTTAATTTAACAAATAGAATTGTCAACATGAGAAACAACTGGTATGAACATGCCAAGAGAATGCCTACAGATAGAAACCCTCAGCTGTTACTAAAGTACAAATCAATAGGACATAGAAATTTGGACGTCCATTTACTAGATGGGAGGATTCATTAAATCCCACTTGATGTGAAAACAGGTCAAAAGGCCTAATTTCATGAAGCAGAAGAAAAAGATGATGATAATAATAATAATAATAATAATAATAATAATAATAATAATAATAATAATAAATAGCTTTGTTTTACCTGGCAGAATTAAGGCCTTAATGTCTTGTCTACAACTCAACTAGCTTAAAAAATACAAAAATGTTTTTTTTTACATTTAGTTAAAATTTAAATAAATGTTACATACTATGTCTACAATATAATTATTTACAAAATATTTTGAATTTAATCTTGATTTAACAAATCAAATATAAAGTATACATGATAGAAAAAAATGAGAAAGAAAATTATTAAGATATATTAAAATTAACTCTAGAGAAAAATTAATTAGACAACATGTAACTGTATAAGCGTACCTTTAAAAAGTACCAAGTGTGCTGCAACCCCTGATATCTTGAGTAAGGAAATTCCAAGAGCGAGCAGAGTTTTACTGTGAAAGAAGTGTTTGTACAGTTCTTGTAAATTGTCGGGCGCAGTGGTCTTGTGGTTACGTTGCTTTTGAAGATTGCGGATTCAAACCTGGCCGAGTTAGATGGGTTTTTAGGATGGAAAAATCCAAGGTCATGGGCCCGAGTCTGAAAAATTTTAGGTCGTAAAAACCTGAATAAAAGTCCTCTGAGCAAAATTTAACCTACCTTCTATCATTAGAGCAATATCTTAGTTGTATCCTCGAAGCAATATACTTACCACGCGTCACTCGCTGACATCTATAGGGGAATAAGCGTACCTAAATTAGTCTTTGCTTAACAAGCTACCCATTAGAGTATGACACATGTTCCCAGGTGGATGAACGGGCGTCAATCATCTTGTAAATTGCGAGCTCTAATAATGACATATTTTTCTGTCTTGGTTGATTAAATTAATATCAACTGGTTTTGTCTGTTGTCTTATAATCATGTTTAATTGTCAAGTTAATCAGTTAATTGGTGAAATGAATGAAAGTTTATGTGCTCGGGTTATAGTTCAGGGCTACATCTCGTGAGAGATGACCTAACAGATTTGTGTGATTTTCTGTTTCAGCTAATTAAGAAATTCTGACTCATACGCCAAACAAATTTACAAATCAACTGTTAAACACTCACATCCTGTTCGACTATCACAAGTAATGCCACGAGTGATTTCCAATTTATCTAGAGGATTTGGAAATCAAGAATGGAATTTGTTAGGACTATTTAACGAATAAAATTAAGCTGTTTACTCACAAATCATTAATTAACTATAGTTATTTTAAAATATTTATATATTTAATGTAAATGGTGATGTTTGAAAACAAATCAGATATGTGAGGTTATGTATATTCACTGCAACTTGATTATATTATTTATTGCCAAATAGGATCGCAATATTGTAAGAATGCACCCTAGTGGAGAAATAATGAAACGCATCGAACTATATATTATAATTAACATTACGAGTTATTAATTTTTTTAGCAAACAATTCAGTAAAATCAAGGAACCTGTTTATTATTTGTTATATTCAATGCATTTGTTGGAGAAAAATAATGTTTTGAGCTGTTCAGAAAATATTAAAAAGGAGGAGCTTTCTTTATCACAAAAGCAGGAGCTGATAAAGAGCAAGGTGATACCGACTGTGATTGGTTGTAAAACAAAATTCATTGAAACGTGATGGATCATTGACTGCCATTTGAGGCACGCCGGGTATTAGTTTGTGTAAATATATCATTTGTGCTTTATGTTTACGTACCACACATGATGAATAACAATTTTATGGAAAAATACAGAATTGAAAAACGCATTAGGTAGTAAATTGTGTTTTTTATACACATCCTGTTGATGTCGGTGTCGTTTGCAACACCAAATATAGATATTGATTGTGGAAGTCCCAAAGGAAATCAGAATGTTTCAAGACATGATAGCTGGTGACACTGGTATCAGCATTTCCTTCCTGCTAAGCTTGTTGTAGGAGACAATCATCTTCCCTCCGTACATTGTAAGCATTATGACTACAATTACTGTATGTATTTCCGTCCCTGGAATTATCTTGTAAGTTCTGGCATTTTATCATCAAGTCAACACGGTTCATCCCAGACACCACTTGTCAGTTCAATAAGGGGTTTAACCCATTCACCTCAAAAGACGAGGTAGACTCGCCGGCAGTTAAATGGCCTTCAATTCAGAAGACGAGGTACACTCGCTTGACTCTGCTGTTATATATTTTGCAATATTTCGTACATTCCTTGGCAGAGTAATCATTTGTTAATATTTATGAATATTTGGCGTTCGCCTATGTTTATTTTGAATGTGTGAAAATAGACAATATAATTTACGGTAATTTAAATCCGGTTTCTGGGGAAATGCATTGAGCATTTAAATCTGAAGCGAATGAATTAAGAGGACCGACTGGTAAATTTCATTTTTTTCCTTCATCAGATTGTTTTGAAATTTTTATCACTTACATTATGTGCTCATAGAAGTGTTTCTGCGAAGTTTGGTGTTTATAAGTAGAACAGTTTCAGAATTATGTTTTAATTTTTTTTTCAAATATTTCCTAAAAAAATTGCTCCTTACGATGCATTTTTTTATTCTCATGAAATTTGAGATTCAGAGTCTTTATGATTCCACTGAACACATTTGCTATGCAAAAAAAAATCATAAAGGGAGGATACTGCTTATTTTCATTTTTTTGGAGAAAAAAAATCTCATGTTGCTCCACCTCAATTTAGAAGAACACATGTATCTTACACTAGTAACTGCATAGCAAATTTGAATTAGCATATATTGCGGAGTTTAACCACAAAATTTTACTTTGGTAGCATAAAAATTGCTTCGTAAGGAGCATTTTAAGTTTTGGAAAATGTCAGAAAAATCGAAACAGAAAAAAAAACACATATTGAAGTTTAAATTGAAGATATACAAAGATACCAAAAAGAATGGAAAAATCATCTGAGGAGAATGGCAAGAAATAGACTTCCAAAATTGGCATTCCAATATACCCCAACTGGACATAGGGACCAAGGAAGACCAAAACATCGGTGGAAAGATCAAGACCATCTTCGCTAGGTTTACCGTACAGGCCACATGACCTAAAACGAATTTGTTCATGATGATGATGATGATGAAGTTTAAACAGTAATGCTGACCACACGTGCAAGGGTATTTAAACTCTTACGTCACGGACTCAATTTTTCTCCTACAATAATTTTTTTACATGAAAATGATCCTAAAGAATCTGTTATTAAAAAAGAAAATAAACAAAAAATGTATTTTTTGTCATTTTTTCAACATTTCCATCATTCGGTGCCCTTGAAATGAGTACTACTCGCCCAAGTTAAGTCTGCACGGCTAGAGGAGAATTGTGTTAGCGCTAGTGCCGTCAAACAATTTCTCTTTGGAAGGTAAGAGAATCCCTAAACACATGTGAAAAATCATTACATGGTTATCAAACGAGAAATTTTGCCCTCAACTACTGAAGGTTTCATATAATTTAAAACCACAGCGTTTGTCATCTCTATATTAACAGCCTCACAACACAGGGGGCGGGAACTGGCATCATGTAATGAGCTGGCAAAACAAGGACATCTCATTCCCCAGTAGTAACATGGTTGCCGGATTATTCATTTGGTCAACGACTACTGTAATTGTCGGATCATTATAAAAACACAGTATTTGCTAGCCCAGTTAAATAACAAAATACAAGGGACAGGAAGTGGCAACATGGTAAGAGAAGGAAGAGAATCGACAGCACATTCCTAGCATATATTTTCCGCATGGAAATTTAACTTGGGCGAGAAATGGATAGTAGGGGAGTTAAAGTGAATATATTAAGGTAAAGAACCACACATCGAAAGTAACCATTTCTATCTCCATGAAATAATTTTTTAATCCATCCATTTCGGTTTTATTTTGAAATGCGTTAACATCCTTGCACTTATCATTTTTAAGATTGTTGTACACGTGCCAGTAGACTGTGTTCACTTGACTTGCACAAAAGCAAAATAATATTAAATTAAATTAATTGTGGCAACGAATTGCAGTTAAGTAACATAGACTGCGATGGACAGGACATGTGGTATGAATAAGGAATGAAAGAGGGGTACAGAAAATTCTTTTAGGAAAACCTGAGGGAATGTGCCCAGTACGTAAGCAAATAACCAGTGGGAGAATATTAACCTTGATTTGAGGGAAGTAAATTATGTAGGGGATGATTGGAAAAGATTAGCTAAGGATAGGGATGAATGGAGAGCTTATGTAAGCATGTCATCGCTTTTAAAGTGATCCTCGTCAAAACAAAACTATGTGACCTGTTCGCTTTTCATTGGTAATGGACACCGACGTACATTGTAGAAGCAATAAGTACGCGAAAAAATAGTTCCCTTCATTAAATTAAAAACATGTCCTCTGAATATACTTGTTATTCTGTGAATGAAAATAATAATATTCAAAACATACAAAATATTGTAAAATATACCTAATCAATAATTACAACTTAAAATAGTTTATTGCATATACTTACTTACTCACTGGCACTATCGAACCCGTAGGTTCATGGCCGCGCGGACATAAGCTCTCCATACATACCTATTCTGAGCTAATGCTTTCCAATCATTCCCTGTATAATCCACTTCCCTCAAATCATAGTTAATGTTATTCTCCCACCTCATTCTTGGTCTACCAACTGGGCGTTTTTCCGTCTGGCTTTCCTACAAGAAGCTTCCATGCAAGTCTTTCATTCCCCATACGTGCAACATGTCCTGCCCATCGCAGTCTACGAGACTTAACTATTCTTATTATATCCGGCTTCCTATAAAGGCCATGTAGTTAATTGTTATGTAGTCTTCTCCATTCACCTGTCTGTTCATCTCTCTTTGGTCCAAAAATTTTTCTAAGTACTTTATTCCCAAATACTCGTAATCTCCTTTCCTCCCATAAAGTAAGAATCCATGTTTCCAACCCATATAATATAACTGGTAGAATAATAGTTTTATATATTTTCAGTTTAACAGTATTTTGAAAGGAGTTCGGACATCAAAAGTCTCTGTAATGCATAATAGCACGCATTTCCAGAATTGAGCCTATGTTTAATTTCTTTGTGCATCTCATTCCTATTTGTGATTATTGTTCATAGGTCTATCTTGGTATATAACATTCATAAGAATGTTGCAAAAGAATTTCATTTTTTTTTAATTGGCCCCCTCTTTCTTAATTCCAACATCCTTAACAGAAGATATAAACAGATGAATTTAGCAATATTCTTAGCTATTAAGAATTATTGATGCTAAATTTGATTTCGAATTCTATCTATAGACATAACGCACTAGGGACTTCACTACATGAAAATATCTGTCGATTACAAGCGGTCATTGCATTCTTTTGGATTGCGATAGTATTTTGTTACTTCCGGATAAGAAAAAAGAGATAACTGCGTATCACTTCCCACTCGTCAGGAAAACCACATGTTTGTCCCGAGTACAGACAAACTTTTCTTGTGTGAAACTATATGTACTTAGTAGTATTATGTGAAGTATGTTTCACAAACGTTTAAATGATAGACAATTTGAAGGACAACCCCGTTAGCAGGCTGGGCAACTCTTGTCTGTTTGAATGTTGGACACAATAGACAGCCAAAAGCATTACATCTAACTAACTCATTCACTGGCACTATCGAAACTAATCGGACTCCCTTCGATTTTGCTGAAGGGGAATCAGAATTGGTGTCTGGGTTTAATGTGGAATATAGAAGAGGCGGATTTGCATTAATTTTGTTGACTGAATATGCAAGAATTTTATTTATAAGAATACTTTTTTGTGTTTTTTTCCTTGGATGCGATGTTTCTTCCTTACTATTTTATTTAAAATTAAGTTTTATTTCATTTATATTTATTTGGGTTCATAGCCGCGCGGACATAAGCTCCCCATATATCCCTATCCTGAGCCAAAGCTTTCCAATCATCCCCTGTATAATCTACTTCCCTCAAATCATAGTTAATGTTATTCTCCCACCTCATTCTTGGTCTACCAACTGGGCGTTTTCCCTCTGGTTTTCCTACAAGAAGCTTCCATGCACGTATTTCATTCCCCATTCGTGCCACATGTCCTGCCCATCGCAGTCTACGAGACTTAACTGTTCTCATTATATCTGGCTTCATATAAAGACCATGTAGTTCATTGTTATGCAGTCTTCTCCATTAACCTGTCTGTTCAACTCTCTTTGGTCCAAAAATGTTCCTAAGAACTTTATTCTCAAATACTCGTAATCTCCTTTCCTCAAAAGCAGTACATCGCCACTACAAATTAATTCATAGCATCGGAATGATGTATTTGGCTCGAGTTTGACACATACCACATGGTTTTAAAATGTTTTTACACAGATTCTATTTATATTACTTTCACGGATTATTTTTTTTTTAAGTATTAAAATACCTAGGAGCAATAATCACAAGCAGGAATGAGATGCACAAAGAAATTAAACATAGGCTCAATTCTGGAAATGCGTGTTATTATGCATTACAGGGACTCTTGACTTCCACACTCCTTTCAAAAAAACGTTAAACTGAAAATATATAAACTATTATTCTACCAGGTATGTAGATGCGAAACATGGACTCTTACTTTAAGGGAGAAAAGGAGATTACGAGTATTTGATCATATGGTTCTAAGGAAATTTTTTGGACCAAAGAAAGATGAACAGACAGGTGAATGGAGAATACTAAATAACAATGATCTACATGGTATTTATAGGAAGCCAGATATAATAACAGTAAAGTATCGTAGACTGCGATGGGCAGGACATGTGGCACGAATGGGAAATGAAAGACGTGCATGGAAGCTTCTTGTAGGGAAACCAGAAGGAAAAGTTCCAGTTGGTAGACCGAGAATGGGGTGGAAGTATAACATTAACCATGATTTGAGGGAAGTAGATTATACAGGGAATTATTTGAAAACATTAGCTCAGGATAGGGATGTATGGAGAGCTTATGACCGTGCGGCCATGAACCTACGTGTTCGATAGTGACCAGTGAGTTAGTTATCCACTTTCATCTGTTTGTGCATGGTATCTGCCTCGGACTTAGAAAAATGTTAGTGGTGCGAGTTGGAAACTTTATCCATATGTTTGTTTGCAGCAACCGATCGCTCACATGTTAGCAGAAAGACGGAAATCCGTGACTTCTACCCTTGTACGTTATTAGTTTTAACATGTCAGATGTAACCAGTCTCATGGGCTAGTGGTCAGCTTTTCTGACTACAGTTAATGAGGTCCCGGTGAGTTTTTCCTTAAAGGGAATTATTCCTGTGATTACTCTTGGTCTGGAATTTAGGTTAAGGACTCTCCTGGCGCTTCATTATCATTAATCTTATCATCGGAGTAATGTAACTACGCGTTCCAGCTGCCCTAACCTAAGATATGGATTTCAATTCCGTCATTGCCAGGAGAGTAAGCCAGGAATGTCATATACCTGGTGGCTGTAGCGAGAACAGGTTATCATATTGGCCAACACGTCACTTATTCTCCAATTGAAATATTCTGGTGGTACGGTGGCATAGAATAGTAAATAGTACAATTTTTATTTATATACAGAATTTGAATGTTTACACATCTTTCTGTGCCTAAAGTTTTATTTTTCTTCTCCACTCGTCTCTCTCCATCCAATTCATGTCCTCCAGCCCTCTTGCTCTCATTCCAGTTCTTATTTCCTTCATCCACGAGTTTCGAGGTCTTCCTCTCCTCCTTCTTCCAGGTGGACACCATTCCAATGTTTTCCTGGGTAAATTTTCTTCTTGCATTCGTCGTATGTGCCCATACAAATTTAATTGCTTATACCGTATATAATCTACTATTGAATAACCAATATTCATTTTTTCTCTTATGACAGTATTTCTTATTTTGTCTAACTTTGAACATCTTGCTGCTCTCCTCAAGAAATCCATTTCCATCGACATAAGTTTTTGTTCTAAGTTTTTGTTGAATTTCCAAACTTCAGCTCTGTATAATAATAATAATAATAATAATAATAATAATAATAATAATAATAATAATAATAGTAATGTTATAATTAGGTCTAGGCTTTTTATAACCTAAAAACCATCAAAATATGCAAAAAAGTCTATGCAGTTATTACCTAAAATTTACAAAATTATGCACTGTAACATAAAAAATATGACCTAATAATATTATGTAATTTGTTGTAAAATCAATTAATAAACTAGTTTATGGCAATTAACTATTTATTTAAGAATAAAATGCAAATGAGAAGTAAACTAAAGTATGGAATTTGATATTGTAGCCTTGCTTTTTATTTTATTAAAATTATCAGTAGCTATCTGCTTGTCGCGACACAATACGTAGGCCTAAACATATGCTCACGTGTACACATAAGGGAAAAGTCCATACTGTGAATTGAAACTAAATAGGAGAGGGTGATATATTTTTACAAGAAACAAAATTCTGAGAAATTTAGTAATTCAGACTGGAAGAGAGAAATCATACGATAAAAGTTGTATAATTCTTAAAAGAGTGAAAATATGACGAATATGATCAATAAATTGCTATAATATGCTCTGTCATATATAAATGGCCAAATATGCATAAATATGACTTAACATAGTAATCTAATCCAATTACCCTAACATACCGGGTGGTGAAATAGGGTTCGTATTATTGGAGGTAGGAAGCCTTGGCGCAGAGCTACGGGACTTGCGCTGGTTCGAGTCTCCACGGGGGAAGAAATTTTCTCATGGTATTTCGGCCAGTATGGGACCGGTGTTCACCCAGCATCGTGAGGCAATTGGGTAGCTACAATAAGTAGCGGCTCCAGGTTGAGGAAGCAGCTATAACGGCTGGGGGACTCGACATGCTAACCACATGTCACCCCTACACTGGCTGTTGATCATCTACCTCTGTGATTGACACATGTGGATGTGAAGGGCCAGCAGCCGGCTGGTAAAAGGGCAACCGCTGAAAAGTGGAAAGACCCTCAATCGGATTATTGGAGATTCAATAAAAAAATTCAATTATTTTTGTATAAAACCATATAGCTCTTCCCAAAAAAATGCTACAGCATATCGTAACAATCGTAGCCCTAGTAATAATAATGATAATAATAATATAATAATAATAATGCTAATAATAATAATAATTTTATATTCAGATTTTTAATGTTTACATATCTTTCTGTGCTTAAAGTTTTATTTTTCTTCTCCACTCGTCTCTATCCATCCACTCCATCTGTTCCAATCATTCCCGTTCTTATTTCTTGCATCCACGAGTTTCGTGGTCTTCCATTCCTACTTCTTTCAAGTGAACATCATTCCAATGTTTTCCTGGGTAACCTTTCTTCTTGCATTCGTTATACGTGCCCATACCAATTTAATTGCTTATATCTTACATGTCCACCGCTGTAGTCTCGAGGTAGCGTGCTGCTTTGTCACGCAGCGGGCCCGGGTTCGATCCCCGGTCGGGGCAGTTTTTCTGGGTGAGGTTTTTATCGGGGTTTTTCCTCATCTGTAAGACAAATGTCAGGAAAACTTTAGGGCCCAAACGGTCCCCGAAATCATATGACCATCATCATGATCCTTATCATCTTCATCATCATCATCATCATCATCCTTCACCGGTGTGGGAAGCTACCACACCTACAAATCCCTAGTAAAGCTGCAATAGCATGAAAATGCTATGATTGCAGTGAAGGACATGCCTTCGGGCAGAATTACTATGGATGGATATCTTACATAATTTAATATTGAATATCTAATATTCAAGAAGTCAAGATATCAGAGATGAACTACAAATCTATAATATAAACGAGAAAATACACACAAATAAACGTAATTGGTTTGAACATATACAAAGAATGCCAAATAATCGTTTATCAAAACAGCTGTTTCATTATAGGCCTCTAGGCCGAAGAAATGTAGGAAGACCAAAACGTCGTTGGATGGACGACCCGCGCCTGCAGCATGTAGTGCGCCGGGGAGCGGAACGGGCCAACAGGCCCATACCTTGAAGATGATGAGATGATGATGATATCTAATCTTTTTTTTTCTCGTTTGACAGTATTTCTTATTTTAATAATAATAATAATAATAATAATAATAATAATAATAATAATAATAATAATGGTAATAATACTAATAATGATAATAATGATAATGATAATGATAATAATAATAATGATATTGTAATGTGAATTCCTGGCACCACGGCATGAAACATCCTCAGGTTTCGAATATATTAAATAACCAGTAGTGGACAACCGACAAAGAGTGGTCCTTCATCTCGCGGGTTTAGTTTTAAGGCTAACAATTTCAACTGCAATAGCTGACTCACAAGTATTATCGAACCGTAGGTTCATGGCCGCACGGATAAAAACTTTCCATATAGCATCCCTATCATAAGCTACATGTTTTTCCAATCAACATCTTCCTTATACTTTATCTGCCTAAAATCAGGTTAATGTTATTATATCCACCTATTTTTTGGCCCTACTATACTTGGCCACTTTTCATCTTGTTTTCATCTAAAGAGTTCCCTGTAATAGGTTTCCAGAGATTATTCATCTCAAGGACTCGAAGTAGTTGCGAAATAATTTAAGTGCCAATTTCCATACATAAGTTAACGTAATTTATAGATAGATGACATAGATGGATATAATATTATTTAGGGCCTGTTGGAGTAAAGTCCATGTGGCCTTTTCTCTTCCACTCACCCAGGACAAACAGAGATTACATATAAATACAAAAAAATTACAATAATAGTCATACTAAACAATTAATTATCTGTCAAATTGAATAATAATGAAAATAATGTCTATTAATACAATGAAATTAAATACAATTAAAATTAAATTAATGATGGAATGAATACAGAAAGGAATAACAGCTCGAATCTACTATACATAAAAAGAAAAGAAAGAAAAAAATACAAAGAAAGTAATAAACTACAATGAATTAATCTATGCTTTTTATACAAGGCATTAGGTAAATATATTAACGAATCTTAAATCTATTTTTATTAAATAATGAAAAAACACATTATTAATTTATAAAAAGTAATATTAGTGAGTTGTTTCTGTTAGTAATTTTATTTTCAATTTGTTTCTGAAAGATGGTAAAGTTTGGCAGTCTCTGACATAGGAATTCCATGTTCTAGCAAGGGAAATTGTAAAAGATTTCGAATAATAGGTAGTATGATGAGGAGGGATATAAAGGACACTGTGCTCAAGGGATCGGGTATCTAATTTATGCGTATCAGAGAATCTAGTGAAGCGGTGTGATAAATAATAAGGTAATGATGTGTGTAATATGTTATAGGGAAGGCATAGGGAATGGATGGTTCTACGATCTTGTAGACGAAGCCATGACAATTGTTCCAGGGATGGTGTAACGTGACCAAATTTATGAGATTCGAATTTTGATTTCTAATTTGCATTTGTTTTTTCATATAAAATTAGTCCTAAATCTTGATATTTGATCTTGTTTTCAAACCGAGGTTTTATCTAAATTACCCAAATATCATTTTACGTGTCTACTATATAAATCATAATATATCTACTGTAGCTCTCAAGGAACTTCTGCTCACAACTTTGGGGTGAGAATGTGGGGCTGGTTAGCCTCAGCCACGAGGGTGCGTGATGGTGCAGGTCAAAGCGACAGACCGTCTTACACTATGTATCACATTCAATAGTAATTCTGTCCGAAGGCAGATCCTTCACTGCAATCATAGCATTTTCATGCTATGCCTGCAGCTGTGCTAGGGAATTGTAGGTGTGGTAGCTTCCCGTTGCTTTCCACACCGGTGAAGGATGATGATGATAATGGTGATGGCCATATGATTTCGGGGACCGTTTGGGCCTTAAAGTTTTCCTGACATTTGTCTTACAGGTGAGGAAAAACCCCGATAAAACCTCACCTAGAAAAACGTACGTAACGAAATTACCCTAATACTATCACGAAATTACCCGAGTTCTTCAAACCTCCAGAAAAATAGACATGTAATTTATGTGATATTGGTAATAAAATATATATATATATATATATATATATATTCGACAACTCAACATACATATTTTATTCATATATTCCTAAGATTTTAACCAGAAAATTTCATAATATTAAGGTATAACAATATAAAACCTTAGTATCACGAAATAAGCCGAGTTTGCTATAATTGTTCCTAATCGTTATATAAAGTAAAGTAATCCCACTACAGGCCTCAGGAGGCCCTTGGGGTAGTAGGAGGTTAAGGCTCCCACTATTTCTGGACAATCGGCACTTGCTGTCAGCCCTGCGTGACGGCCGCCTTTACCCCCAGAACAAGCGTCTGGTACTCATTTCCGTTAGAGGCTGAGTCGACCCCAGGGCCATAGTGCCGCCAGAAGGTTTGGGTCAGTTTAAAAATCCTGACCCCACCGGGACTTGAACCCTCGACCTTCCGGCTTGTAGCTCAGTGCATTAACCACTACGCTACGGCGTGCCCCCCAATCGTTATATATACATATGTACGGGGTGAATCATAAATACGGCTATACGTTTGATCGCGTTGTGTGATGAAAATATTAACATTACAGGAAATATGAAATTACCGTTGGAAAGGCAATTTTTCAAATTACAACAATGGAATATAACAAACCAGCGTAGAACTTACGTCATTAGTCAAAATGGCGTTGAATATGCAACAGCAAATTACAATTGCTGCATGGGCAATAACGTATGCTAATGATCGTGAGGCTGCAAGACGGGCAAGACGTGAGTTTAACATAGCATTGCAACCGTCGACTGTGGAGAAGTGGAGAAAACGACTGCTGGAAACGGGAAGGATACAGAAAATCAAATCACCTGGAAGGCCTCGCATTAACGCGGATGCAGAAACAACAAAGAGAAGTGTGGAGGCGTTCGACGCGTCGCGACGCTAAGCCCATAAAAATCAACCCGCCAAGCTGCACGTGAGCAGTGGTTTTGTTTTGTTCTATTGTTGTAATTTGAAGGATTCCCTTTCCAATGATATCATATTTCCTTTGTGGCAATTCATTCATCCAGCCTCCTGTGTAAATCTAAATAAATCCCTATCGGCAATAATAACCAGATGATATTATAACATCATTAAATGAAGCAGTTACTGGACTTAGGTCATATTTATATTCAAATTGATCAGGGAAGAGAGTGGAACCTGATTATGTAAGAGCAAAGGCCGTATAAAATGATCCAAAGAAGTCAGCATCAATGTAATCAAATTATTAGTTATTAAAGAATACTGACAACTCAGGTAATGTAAACCTTTCTTTTGTGAAGACGGAAGTGGCTGACACATGATAATAACTTACTAATGACAATGATCCTTTGCTCGACAGATTGAGTAGAGATATCTTCTAAGCCTCCAGTTAACTGATTTAGCGTGATAACCATAACCCATTAGCTAATGTACAAGCGGGGGTTTTACCCTGACACAAACATCGTTAGCAAAAAGTGTGGGAACATGGCAGTTTCTAGCGTCGGAAGCCTAGGAAAAAACCCAAGCCTAAGAAGAAAAAACCCAAGCCTAGCTAATGTTTGTGACTAGACTGTACGTGAAGCCAGCACGGGGAAAAAAGGTCCAACCTCTGAAGGCGTAAATCGCCAATAATAAATTTGTAACACCCCCGGGATCAAAATAGGAGGGCGCATTAACCAATTATATGTTTCGTTATATGTGCCTAAGCACAGACCTTAGGTCCACGTGATCGAGGTAGTGGGAGTAACTAATTTACCTATAGGCGAGAGAGGCTTCTCCTCGTCACTTACTTCTCGGGTCATAATTTCATCATCAAGTCACTTCAAAACACTACGTTCTAAAAAGTTGGATAAATTCACTTCATATATATATACAATTACTTGCAGTTTATAAAAGTCAAGAATAAACTACTTTTACCAGATATTCTTTGTACATTAATTCTGCCCAACGAAGTCCTCGTGGAATCCCGAGATAAGAACCTCAACTCTACCGAATACCAACCGAGCAACCTAAGTTCTCACACATGGAGAACTCCTTCAGTATTCCTAGTGTCACTAAATCCAATCTTTACCTCTTGGCCCAACAATAAACCCCTCTCCATATTGGCTCCCTAACGTGCGGGCAGAATAGGTCGTAAAGTAACACACGAATAGAAATCAACGGCAGAACGACTAAGTCCCACGACCACGAGGCAACCAGGACAGAGAAGATGATGGCAACAAGCAGACAGACAGCAACTGAAGGAAGGAAGCAGTAAGTGACACAACAACAGAATAAGCATTTTTTTTACTTTTTACCTATATAAGAAATCAAAATATTCCAGTGATTTAACGGAGAATATATCTGTGTGTATTTATGTTGTTAAGAAGTAGGAATAGAAAGAGGCAGGCAAATAAAGATAAAAAAAATGGATAGGAAACACGAAGAGATTAGGGAGAAGGCTTGTGGGCAACTGATTGAAGGAGAGAACGAAATCGTAAGGATGGGAGAGGACAACGAAGATGGCAGAGAGAACTTAGAGCAGAGCACAGGGGAAAGTAATGAAAACAACGCAAGAGTAGAAGCTAGAGGGGAAGTAGAGGACAAGGGAAATCCAAGCACCGACACCATGAAATACATGGAAATGCTAATGTCGAGAATAGAGGAGATGGATAGAAGTAGGAAAATGGATTTAGAGACGATAGATAGAAGTAGGAAAATGGATTTAGAGACGATAGATAGAAATAGGAAAATGGATTTAGAGGCAATGCAGAGGAATATGAAACAGGAATTTGAAACTTGGAGAGGACAGATGGAGATAAGCAGGGAAAAGGATGTATTTACGTTGAAAGAAACATTAAGGGATGAGATGAGAAAAGATAGAGAGATGCTAGAAGCGAAAATAAATGAATCGTCAGCGTGTGTAGAACTAAAGATAAATAAAATGGAACAAAAACTTATTAAAGACTCAGAGAAAACAGAAAACAGGGTAATAAGTCAAATGAGAACAGAGATGAACAACAGTATAATAACGTTACAAACTAACTTAGGGGAGAAACAGGAGGAATTACAAGGGGAAATAAAACGAGTCGACAAGAATGTGCTCTGTAGGTTGGAGAACGCGGACAAAAGGGTGAATGATATGTGTGTATCTGTACAAAAGCTAGCCGACGAACAAGAAACACTAAAACTCCAAGTAGCTCAGAAAATTGTTGAGCAGGATAAACGCTCAGAAATGATCGAAACAATAGTTGATTCTAGATTTAATGAGTTAGGCACTAATATAGAACAGAAAGTGACTAATGAAATCAGCAAACTAAATGATGAAATAAGTGTCATCACAAAGAACATAAATAGTAGAGGTCAAAAGGATAGGAACCCCGAAAATGAATCATACGCGTCGGAGAGTGTTTCTTGGACGACGGCTAATCACAAAACATATGCACGTATAGAGATACTAGGGAACCCAGAGATCGCTAGTAATTCTGTGGCGCATACTAACATAGATGATAGAAGTAAGAATCATTTGAAAAATTTTGACAAAAGTCTAGTAATTATATGTGAATCTAAGGATGAGATTGAGGCTGTAAAGACCCGATAAATTACCATGCGTGTGTTCAGAGTTGTTTGCGTGTGGGCGTAGTATCGCAAAACATGTATATAATAATAGTACAGGAGGCCTTTGCGAGTTAACAGACTGTGAAATTAGACACTAATAGTATTAAGGGTAGATAGACGGACAGTGAAAATGACACTCGGAAAATAGGAGGGAGAGATTTTTACACGTAAGAATGACAACGGAATGGATATATTACGTATGTGTGTATGTCTTGCATTGTACTATATTGTATTGTGTGCACAGGTAGACACTACTGTGATTTTAGGTATGAGATAAAGGTCAATGTAAACGCTGAAATTATGCAGTACCCAGGTAAGGAAGTGGTTATATACCGACAAAATTTTGATATAACATACAAAAGGTACAAACATATAAGCTCTACATAATCCCCAAACGAAAAAAAAAAAAAAACAAGACCTGATAAATTATACTTAAATGCATGAACCAGTTTTCACGGGATTCGAACTCAATACTAGCTGAGATTAGGACATAAATGAAAAGTATAGTAAAAAAAAAAATAAATAAGTGTTGTATGGTAAAGTACCAAATATAATCAGTAATTAAAATAAATAACACTAATAAAGTGATTAAATAGGCCTAGATGAAAACGCTAATCGCGAGAGGAAAGGGCAAAATGACTGCGAAAAAAAATAAAGTGAAATGTCAATTTAGATATTAATCATGATAATACCCCCATATTGATGAATATGATATAATTAATTGAATTAGGGTGAATACATAACACATGCATGTCCACTTTCAGCTAAGATTGAGGGCGATTAATAAATTGTTGATTTGAACTTATCGATAGAGAATGGATCTATATTTTTAAATGTTTTAACCCAATCGCTCGAGCAGGAAAGCTGCAGTATCTACTTAATCCAGTAAATGTTAAAATGAGCCCAGATAGGCCATTGTCATTGTTTAATACATATAGGTAATTGAAGAAACTTGTACAACAATCTGAATACGAATAATATCATGATGATTATGATTCTTTTGTCTAAAATAACAATCAGACAGCGTAAACATAGGAGCTAATGAGACAGGGTGAAGCTCAATGCACCTTAATTGAAAGGCCGAGTGACGGTGTGAACCTATAAAGCGTGAGGAATTTATTTGTTGATTATATTTACAGAATTTAATTTGTAGACGTGGGCCGAAGCGGCACGTCACTGTGTTTGTATAACACGTGCTATTTTGTTGAAAATATTTGAGGGCAAGGGATCCCGTATTATCTAATAATGAGATGAGATGAAGTCATGGTCGCTGGTGAAAGCGAATGTGACAATTTGTGCGAATTTGTATTCGATGTTAATAATGAGATGAGATGAGGTCATGATCGCTGGTGGAAGCGAATGTGACATACTATACGATTCTGCATTCGAAAGAAATGATTTTGCACGCTTAAGAAAATAACGTCGTTTGGCTGAGCAATGATATAGCCAGCTATGCTTTGGCAAAGTAAATGGGCCGAAATATGTTGAGAATAAAATATTAAGAATCATGAATATTTCATGGATTAATAATCATGATGAATTCGTATGTATGCAATACCTATGGGGAAAATATGATATCAGGATGTAATACTATCAATAATAATTGTTTATAACGATAGCACAGCTGCTTAAACGCGATATTTAGTATTTTGGTCGCAAAGATATAGATCCATGTAAATAAGTCTTATTGACTCAATTTAAATTAAATTTAGCAAAACTGAAGTATTATTCGACATATGGTTTGAAGTAGACAAAACTGGTTCATCGCAAATGAATTCCCAAGCTGTAGACGCACATTATAATGTAGGTAGATATTAAGGTGTAGACGAAATTGTAAATAAACAGTTACACATGAAGAAACAATCTATGCTATACTGGTATTCAACTAAATAGTTTTGAATGGTAATTGTATAAGCATGAATGGTTTGAGTAGACCACCAAATATATTAAGGGTGTATCTTTTTTTTCTTAATGAATATTTATGTATGTCTATATTGCAGAAAGTGAGTCTATTTAACCTCAAAGAACGATCCCAGGTAAAAGGGATACATATCAGTGTTTACAATCTTAACATAATTGACGTGCTGGCAACACTCTCAGGGTTAACGTGCTCTAACCAAAATATTATAGCCATTTTTTCTTTAAAGGCCACTATAGCTATGATACTAGCATTATATTACGCGAGAGGATTATAAACAAATAAAAAATCCCTTGATTTTTCCATTTGTTTATAGGGCATTTGTGGCAATTCATTCATCCAGCCTCCTGTGTAAATCTAAATAAATCCCTATCGGCAATAATAACCAGATGATATTATAACATCATTAAATGAAGCAGTTACTGGACTTAGGTCATATTTATATTCAAATTGATCAGGGAAGAGAGTGGAACCTGATTATGTAAGAGCAAAGGCCGTATAAAATGATCCAAAGAAGTCAGCATCAATGTAATCAAATTATTAGTTATTAAAGAATACTGACAACTCAGGTAATGTAAACCTTTCTTTTGTGAAGACGGAAGTGGCTGACACATGATAATAACTTACTAATGACAATGATCCTTTGCTCGACAGATTGAGTAGAGATATCTTCTAAGCCTCCAGTTAACTGATTTAGCGTGATAACCATAACCCATTAGCTAATGTACAAGCGGGGGTTTTAACCCTGACACAAACATCGTTAGCAAAAGTGTGGGAACATGGCAAGTTTCTAGCGTCGGAAGCCTAGGAAAAAACCCAAGCCTAAGAAGAAAAAACCCAAGCCTAGCTAATGTTTGTGACTAGACTGTACGTGAAGCCAGCACGGGGAAAAAAGGTCCAACCTCTGAAGGCGTAAATCGCCAATAATAAATTTGTAACACCCCCGGGATCAAAATAGGAGGGCGCATTAACCAATTATATGTTTCGTTATATGTGCCTAAGCACAGACCTTAGGTCCACGTGATCGAGGTAGTGGGAGTAACTAATTTACCTATAGGCGAGAGAGGCTTCTCCTCGTCACTTACTTCTCGGGTATAATTTCATCAAGTCACTTCAAAACACTACGTTCTAAAAAGTTGGATAAATTCACTTCATATATATATACAATTACTTGCAGTTTATAAAAGTCAAGAATAAACTACTTTTACCAGATATTCTTTGTACATTAATTCTGCCCAACGAAGTCCTCGTGGAATCCCGAGATAAGAACCTCAACTCTACCGAATACCAACCGAGCAACCTAAGTTCTCACACATGGAGAACTCCTTCAGTATTCCTAGTGTCACTAAATCCCATCTTTACCTCTTGGCCCAACAATAACCCCTTCTCCACCTTTAATAATAGTATTTTCGTCACAAAATGCGATTAAACGTATAGCCATATTTCTGAATCACTCCTTATATTGGGGCAGTATTTTGGAAGGGTGTCTGTTAAATATCACTAGGGTTACACTTTGATTTAATTGTGAATAGTTACTTGCCCTTCCTCGGTAGCTAGTCGGTTCCTGTTTCAGGGTGAGCGCTGGGACTCCTATCTATAACGGGTTCGGAAGGAGAGTTGCGTGGGAACAGACAATCACTAATTATTTGAATTATTTTATTTAATTAATCTCTGTCAATTTACGTTACACAGTGAAAATAAAACTTTTCTGTCCCTGGCCTTCGATATTTCGCTAATGAGGACTAGCAAATGACTTATGAGTTCGGGAGATTTTCCCTAAGTCCGTAATCGTTGTTACTAGATATTTTTTTACTATACAGTCGAGATCTTCTTCCTTCTAAGTGTCGAGTATAAGTGTGTCTTAAATTTTGTCCTCATGAGTTCCGTATCGAAGTCAGGACCAATTATTCCCATATATGGTCTTTACCCTAACTCTCATTTTGATTGGTTAGAATATTTAATCACATGTCATCCAAGGGCGTAACTATTTTATTTAAACCACCACCTACCTTTTGATTTTATTCTCACGGCTAGGGAGTGTGTTTGCCAGCTTGGGCTTAACGCGATTGTAAATTTGGAGTCTGACATTTCTCCCAAACGTGAGTTTTGAAGCTAGACCCAGCTTAAGCATTTCAGGTCTAATTTGAGGAGTTACATGTTTATGACCTCTTTTGCTTAGGGTTTCAACCGCTTCTTGTGAGAACTATTTACCAACATGAAACTTAATTTATTTTTAACTATATTCTATTCCTTCATTATTTATTCATTTCTTATATTCATTAATCACTATTAGGGCCGTATCATATTCGTCTCAATATATAAATGTGTGTATGTAATTAATTCTTTGGTGACGTAGAGAACATCTCAAAATCTTCATCCAATCGGGTAACATTATGATAATAATAAAATAATAATGCAACGCGCCGTACTCGAGCGGTTTAAAGCATGATACCTTGGTGCAGAGCTACAGAACTTGCGCTGGTAAGCTATTATTCCCCATGGGAAGAAATTTTTTTCATAGAATTTCAAAATAATTTCAAAAATTAAGATAATAATCCAACTAATTTAATTTATAAAATTATAAAACTCTATAGGGTCTTATCGTCCCATAAAATTATTTGGCGAGTGTGGGACCGGTGCCCAGTCAGCATCATGAGGATTTTGTATAGCTACAGTAAGTAGCGGCTCTAGTTTCTTAGGAAAATCAGCTGTAGCGACTGGGGTACCCAACATGCTGACCAAATGACACTCCTTTTCTGGTTAGGTAGTCTTTCCACCTCTGATTAACTCATGTGGCTGGTAGGCCTGGGGCTTTCTAGGCCTGTCGGGCCTGGAGATTTTTTATGTCAATAATAGTTATAATAATTCTTGTGTTAGACGTTGGACCATATGACCTGTTGTGGTCTCCGACTATTAATGGGCATCACAGTTACCTTTTGTATTGGGGCCTCTACTTATGGACTAGCCTAGAATTATTCCTCTTTTATGGTTTTTCCAATTTCTTATATTTATTTCGATATTATTATTATTATTATTATTATTATTATTACTGTTACTATTATTATTATTATTACTGTTACTATTATTATTATTCTTATTACTATCATTGTTATTACTATTATTGTTATTATTATTACTCCGATGGGCAGGGCATATGGTACGAATGGGAAATGAAAGATGTGCATCGAAGCTTTTAGTAGGAAAACCAGAGGAAAAACGCCCAGTCGGTAGACCAAGTATGATGTAGGAGAATAACAATAACCATGATTTGAGGGAATTAGATTATATAGGGAATGATTGGAAAACATTAGCACAGGATAGGGATGTTTGGAGAGCTTATGTCCGCGTGGCCATGAACCTAGGGGTTCGATAGTGCCAGTTAGTTATTTTATCACTATTTTATTATTATTATTTTATTATTATTTTACTATTATTTTATTATTATTTTCTTTTATTTTATTATTATTTTCTTTTATTTTATTATTATTATTATTATTATTATTATTATTATTATTATTATTATTATTATTATTATTATTATTATTATTATATTAAATCTACAGATGAAGATAATTCTGTAGTAAATGAAAAACAAGCAGCGTTTCTTTTTTTCAAAATAATGAACGTTATTTATTATCATTTACTGTATTTTTTTAGAATAATTGACGAAATCATTCCATCTTAGTTTCTATTAGTGGAATTTTGATACTTCATAATTTAAGTGGCTACCTATTTGTTCTCGTTAAGTGGATTCCATTCTAGATCATTCAGTAACTCAAACAAATATTTGTGTGTTACTTACTAACCGATCCCGGATCCTCTGGAATTCGACACGCTAATTATTACACCACAGAGATACCGTAAAAAACACACATTTAGAATCTATAAATAAATGCCTGTCAGTGTTGATGGCTGACCGTTACTATGGCAACGTCCATTATTCATAGAATTCGATAGAAATCGATGCGTTTTGTCGTTACCAATAATCTCTGTTAAAAAATTATTACAGCATATGGCATTGCCCCCATGGTTAGATAATACTGTATTATGATTCATCGATATGTAAACAAGTTTAATTCAGAGGTTGTTTAACGAAATTCATGTCGCGTCCATTTGATCACAGATCAAAATATAATTTTGATTTGTAAGGATCGTTTGATATAACTTACCAGCTAATACCTGGCGTGCGCTTACTTACTTACTCACTGGCACTATCGAACCCGTAGGTTCATGGCCGCGCGGACATAAGCTCTCCATACATCCCTATCTTGAGCTAATGCTTTCCAATCTTTCCCTGTATAATCGAATTCCCTCAAATCATAGTTTGTTATTCTCCCACCTTATTCTTGGTCTACCAACAGGGCGTTTTCCCTCTGGCTTTCCTACAAGAAGCTTCCATGAACGTCTTTCATTTCCCATACGTGCAACATGTCCTGCCCATCGCAGTCTACGAGACTTAACTGTTCTTATTATATCTGGCTTTCTATAAAGACCATGCAGTTCATTGTTAAGTAGTCTTCTCCATTCACCTGTCTGTTCATCTCTCTTTGGTTCAAAAATTTTCCTAAGTACTTTATTCTCAAATACTTGTAATCTCCTTTCCTATCTTAAAGTAAGAGTCCATGTTTCGCACCCATATAATATAACTGGTAGAATAATAGTTTTATATATTTTCAGTTTAACGTTTTTTGAAAGGAGTTGGGACATCAAGAGTCACTGTAATGCATAATAGCACGCATTTCCAGAATTGAGCCTATGTTTAATTTCTTTGTGCATCTCATTCCTATCTGTGATTATTGTTCCTAGGTATTTGAATTCAGCCACTCCCTCAAAATTTCCCTCATTTGTCATTAGCTGTCCATATCCATTAAACAACGAATTTCTACGTGTGACCATATATTTAGTTTTATTGATATTTACTTCCAGTCCTAATTTCTTAGTGTTACTCAATAGTGTGTGCGTGTTGGCCTTTAGTATCTCCTCGCTATCGGCCAGTAGTACTACATCATCAGCATAAACTAACAGCTTATTAATACCATTGAGTTGTAAGCCTTCCTCATTCTCTAAAGATTAAATGGCATGCTCTAGTACAAAATTAAATAGTAGAGGAGAAAGTGCATCTCCTTGCTTCAATCCATTCT
This sequence comes from Diploptera punctata, assembly GCA_030220185.1. Taxonomy (NCBI): domain Eukaryota; kingdom Metazoa; phylum Arthropoda; class Insecta; order Blattodea; family Blaberidae; genus Diploptera; species Diploptera punctata. Next base: position 1,293,668 of record JASPKZ010006086.1, read on the forward strand.
GGATTTCAAAAGTGCCCGAAAACTGTTTGCCCACACGCACCCTACTCTTTGTGTCATTTAGACACATTCGTATAAGTCTAACTTTTTTATGAATTCCGAACTCCAGCAGGATACTATATAACTTCTCCCTCTTAATTGAATCATATGCTTTTTTGAAGTCTACGTATAGTTGATGTACAGTACCATTATATTCCCATTTCTTTTCTAAAATCTGTCTTATACTAAAAATCTGATCTGTTGTAGATCTGTTTCCTCTAAATGCCTGGCGTGTGCTGCTACGCCTAAATAAATTAAATGCGTTTTTATGTTTAATCGAATAACCACGCCGCTTCATCAGACTATCCGACACACATAATCTTGACACTCGATCCCATCAGCACATTGTCCTTTATATCCCGCCTCATCACACTGTTTATTATTCATTATCTTTTACGGTGTCACTTACCAAAACATGGAATTCCCTTCCACCCTATGTCAGAGACTGTCAAACTATAACATCCTTCAAAAATAAACTTAAGAATTATTTACTAACAAACTAACTTATACACCTCACTGATAGTATTCTTTTAGCAATATTAATATATTTAATTATTTATGAAAATAATATTAAGAATAACAAATATTTTTATTTGTTTTGTTTTTAAATATTGTATAATCGTAAAATTAGTTCTCTATATCTCATTATTTTCCTGTTTTTTATATACACCAGACAGGGACAATTTAATATGCCTTGCTTGTATACATTTTATTATTAGTTTTAGTCTTAATTTTAACTAATGTTAACTGGTTGTAATATAGATCGTAATACGTATATTAGATATTATCTTTTGATCAAATTTTTACTTAGTGTTTAATATTAGAGTTAATTAAGATTGTTATATTCTGATGTAATATATGTTTGTCCTGGTGAGTGGAAGAGAAGGCCACATGGCCTTAACTCCACCAGGCTAAATAAATCTAATCTAATCTAAAAAGAAAAATAATTATAACTTTATATCGTAATTATTTTCTGGATACCTTGTACTGATTACCTGGCATTGCCTAGGAATCTACTTATCCCGATATTCTTGTCCATTAATGAGATGAAAGACAAAATTGGTTATTGTGAGTTATCCGTAAAAATAGATATATGCTGTCCCGGACTTATTAGAGTTTTTTTTTAGATATTCAATTCTGTGTAATCTATTTGGTGTATTTGTTATGGTTTAGGCAGTGAAACCCATTTAAGCGTCCAAAAAGTAACTTTTTTAAAACTCATGCCATGTAGTAAGTAATGTGTCATTACTTTACCACAATATTGTCACAAGTTAAGTCTGCTAACAATCCCTCTTCATAGCACTTCCATTTATCCTATTTCTTCCACAGTAGCCTATGCCCGTTCCAGGAATCTCCTTCATCGAGATATCAGTGGTTGCCGCACACTTGGCACTTTTAAATCACGCTTATACAGTTACCTGTTATCAATTAATTTTTCTCAAGAGGTCCCGCGCCTTAGCCGAGTGGTTAAGGCAAGAAGCTTTGGCGCAGAGCTACGGGACTTTTGCTGGTTCGAGTCTCCATGGGGGAAGAAATTTTTCTCATGGAATTTCGGCCAGTATGGGACCGGTGCCCACCCAGCATCGTGAGGCATTTGGGTAGCTACAATAAGTAGCGACTCCAGGTTGAGAATACCAGCTGGGGGATCCGATATGCTGACCCCATGTCACCCCTACACTGGTAGATGATCGTCTACCTCTGTGATTAACACATGTGGATGTGAGGCCAGCATCCGGATCGTCAGCCAAGGGCCTTCTAGGCCTGCTTGGAGTTTTTTTAATTTATACTATGGCATTAACCCTTAAATTCATAATGTATCCTTTTGGATAAATCAGTTGGTTCAATTAATCTAATATTATAAATAAATCAGAAGAAAACGAACAAAAAGAAACCACTTAAATGTCTGTGTAATCATACAATATACCTAATAATGAATTCCGTTTTCACTGCGGTCCGCCACAGTTAAATAGCTAACAGAAGAGATTTGTATTTTGCCAATTTATGGGTTGATAGTTTTTTCTTACTACCTTTTTTATCTTGTACATTTTATATTTCATTCGTTAAATCTAGATTAAATCTAAATAGTTCGTAAATATTAATTATATTGTATAGATGCTATGTAATATTTATTTGTATTGTAATTATACGTAAGAATCATTTTTTGTATTTTTTTAACTTGGTTGAGTGGTAGACAAGGCCTTATGGCGTTAACTCTTCTTCTTCGTCAGGCTCTACGACTTCCAGTGGAATGTCTTGGCTTTCTCAACTAGTTTACGCCATTTCTTCCTGTCTTGTGCAGTAGATTTCAAATCAAAAACCCCCATCTCTCTTAAATCTTCAATTACGTCATCTTCCCATCGATCTTTAGGTCTTCCTCTTGGTCTTGTTCCCTGTGGCTTCCAATTTAAAATTATCATTCGCCAATCTTCCCTTTGGCATTCTTAGTGTATGTCCAAACCATTGCAATCTTTTGGATTTGATGAAACTAACTACGAGGGCGGATCGGAAGGTAACGCACAATAATTTTTTTCTGCCTTTGTATTGCAGCTAGAATGTTGAAATTTCACAGAGATGTAGTTTGAAGTTTTCACTATAGATGGTATTTTTTTCTCAGGTGCACTCTTGCGAGAGAAGCTTGAACTATGCAACAAAGATGGCGCGCATGCTACAGTCGTCCACCTGTGAGGATCGGAAAGTAACGCACAATAATTTTTTTTTAAAAGTTTAATAGTAAAAAAAAGGAAAAAAAATCACAAATGAACTTACATCTTTTACCTACTTTTCGACATAGTCACCAACTTTCTCAACACATTTTTCCCATCGTGTTGCGGGATTGCTGCTGTTGTCGGCCGGCCGGAGCGTGGCGAATCACTAAGGTTCACGCGTCCCTCTTGGAAGAATGTGCACCACCTGGAGACATTGCTACGGTCCATACAATCATCCCCATACACACCACGCATGTCCCTGTGAATTTCACTGGGTTTATGCCCTTTGGTCCACCAAAATCGAACAACACTTCTCTGTTCCTCACAGGTGGACGACTGTAGCATGCGCGCCATCTTTGTTGCATAGTTCAAGCTTCTCTCGCAAGAGGTGCACCTGAGAAAAAAATACCATGTGTAGTGAAATCTTCAAACTATATCTCTGTGAAATTTCAACATTCTAGCTGCAATACCAAGGCAGAAAAAAATTATTGTGCGTTACTTTCCGATCCGCCCTCGTATATTTTCTTTATTATTCTTGAGGTAACTCTGCCAGGTAAAATAAAGCTATTATTATTATTATTATTATTATTATTATTATTATTATTATTATTGTTGTTGTTGTTGTTGTTGTTGTTGTTGTTGTTATTGTTGTTGTTATTATTATTGTTGTTGTTATTATTATTATTGTTGTTGTTACGTTTTATTATTATTTTATTATTGTTAATTGCCCAGAAAAAAATCTAAATTGTGGTAAAAACTCCATTCAAATTGGTGAAATAGTTTTGAGTCCTTAAAGGACAGACAGGTTCACACTCATTTATATATATATATATATATATATATATATATATATATATATATATATATATCCACCGCTGTGGTCTCGAGGTAGCGTGCTGCCTTGTCACGCAGCGGGCCCGGGTTCGATCCCCGGTCGGGGCAATTTTTCTGGGTGAGGTTTTTTTATCGGGGTTTTTCCTCACCTGTAAGACAAATGTCAGGAAAACTTTAAGGCCCAAACGGTCCCCGAAATCATATGGCCATCATCTTTATCATCATCCGTATCATTATCATCATCATCATCATCATCATCCTTCACCGGTGTGGAAAGCAACGGGAAGCTACCACACCTACACAATTCCCTAGTAAAGCTGCAAGCATAGCATGAAAATGCTATGTTTGCAGTGAAGGACCTGCCTTCGGGCAGAATTACTATGGATGGATATATATAAAGGTTAAGACTGCTATTATACTGTGCCCAAAGATAATGAAATATGTGTCTTCCAATGTCAGCTACAGCACTTATTCATGTTCGGATTGCGCATATTAAACTGATATATTGTAAGTATATGGCGTTGATGTGGACTATTTTAAATTTACGACGACGAGCAGCCTCCCATCAAATGACCTCCAGGTCATCAAATTTAACGCCCTATGCTCATCGATAGATCATCGGTTGATTAATGTCTTTGACATCGTCCGATTCCTAATAGCCAATTTTGTCGGTCCATACAATCTCCTGGTTGTAGATGTTTCTCCTTCATATATAAACTTATTCCCCGACTCCAGGAGGTTTTAGGTCTTCCTCTGCTTCATCTTCCCTCATGTTTCCATTCCAAAAGAGATTTGGTAGTCGATCCTCTTCCATTCCCTGGACATGTCCGTACCATCTTAATTGCAGAGTTTTAATATAATCTAAAATATCGTCTTCTGTCTTCATTTTCTTCCTTATAACTGAGTTCCTAATTTTTTCTCTTCTTGAAATTCTTGCTGCCCTTCGTATAAAATCCTTTTCCGTTGCCAAAATATACTTATTTGTTTTTGTTGTTAATGGCCAAAGTTCTGCTCCATAAGTAATGACGCTTTTAACAATTGTATGATATATATTCATTTTATTTTTATTACTTATATTTTTATCCCACAATATTCCATTGAGGCAAGCAATTGCAAATTTTCGTTTATTATTTCTATTTCTTATTTCCTCTTCATAACTCCCATTTTTATTTATTTTAATTCCTAAATATGTGATCTCATTACAAGATTTTATTGTTTCTCCAGACTCCAAAATTAAATTTTGTTGTGGTTCACCAATTGATAAATATTTTGATTTTTTCATGTTCATTTTGATTTTTTCATGTTCATTTTGATTTTTTCATGTTCATTTTGATTTTTTCATGTTCATTTTGATTTTTTCATGTTCATTTTGATTTTTTCATGTTCATTTTGATTTTTTCATGTTCATTTTGATTTTTTCATTTTCAAATTTAATTCCCATTTTTCATATTCTTCTATTAATTTTCTAAATCTTCATAATCTTGTGCAATTAACAATTGATCATCTGCAAATGTAAGTTGTATAAAGTTTTTTGTTTGAAATAGGAACTCCCTTGCTTGAACATTTTCTCCTGTATGATGACGTTATGGTAATATTTGAGCCGGAAAAACATGTAATTATAGGAAAATGGCAAATAGCTAGTTAGAGAGAATTGTTTGTTGAATCACAGTATAGTCTTAAGTTAGAAGAAAAAAAACTATTTTTTTTTAATTGTAGCCACTGTAATAGACACTGCACTTTTCATCATCATCTGTAGTCCTACAGCCCTTTTAGTTTAGCCTTGACCTTAAGAATTGCCGCCCAATTCTCTCTTTCGAAAGCTCTCTGTCTCCATCTCTTAATTCCTGTCTTCACAAGGTCATCCGGGACGTAATCTAACCACCGTAATAGTGGTCTTCCAACTCTTCTTTTACCACATGATAAAAACTATTTTTTTTTTTCAAATTGTGGCCACTTTTATAGATACTCATCTCTTAATTCCTGTCTCACAAGGTCATCCTGGACATAATGTAACCACCGTAATAGCGGTCTTCCAACTCTTCTTTTACCACTTGGTAAAAATTATTTCTTTTCAAATTGTGGCCACTTTAATAGATACTCCATCTCTTAATTCCTGTCTCACAAGGTCATCCTGGACATAATCTAACCACCGTAATAGCGGTCTTCCAACTCTTCTTTTACCACTTGGTTTATTATCTAAACATATTTTAGTAATTATGCCATTGTCCATCCTGATGAAGTGGCCTAGCCACTCTAACTGCCAAATTTTATATCGGTAACAATATTTGCATTAGAAGGTTAAAAAAAATAGTCTTGGTGCCAAGAGTATTCTAGGCACAAAATTCTAAAGAATAATTATCTACTCCATCCGCCATAATTGAATTACTCTTTAATTTCTAGTTAAATAAAGGGTGTATTGATGATCCCTAGACCTAGTGTAACCCGGCCTTGTGCCGCGCCCTGTCGGCATATTGATCCGCCGCTCCCCTATCTAGGGGTGCACAATAATATCCCTTTATTACACAGGTATTACAATTCAGGGTGTCGGAATTAGTGATGCGAGCTTTATATTCTGGAGTCTTTTATACAAATTCTCACTACCAAATGGTACACACATTTTATATAGAATGTTACTAGTAACACAAAATTATTTAATTTATTCATTCAGTTTTCTTCACAAGATTAAATGCTTTAGTGCAGTCATATTTTTTCTTCTTTTTTTTTACCGAATTCCGAAAGAATGGAATTATTGAGACTGTTCTTATAAACAATATTTTTGAAAAAAAATTTACATAATCTTCACCTTCTACTTAGTAGACAACGAAAATGACCATGACAAAAATGTGTGTGTATATTAGGGTTATAAATGTTTGGACTTTTGTGAAATAAAATATTTCCTGTGGAATGGATGGATGAACTTTTATTTAAAACCATTGAAAAAGCCCTTCATTTCACTGAGCTTCAATAAAAGGTCACCCCCCAAATATATTTATATATCAATATTTAATATTGATTTGGGGGTGATCTTTTCTTGAAGCTCAGTGAAATGAAGGCCTTTTTCGATGGTTTTAAGCAAACGTTCACCCATTCATTGCACAGGAACTATTTTATTTCAACAAACAATTCAAAAAGTTATAATACTCTAGTGTTATAACTTTTTGGACTTTTGTGAAATAAAATATTTCCTGTGCATGAATGGGTGTAAAATATATCCTGTACAATGAATGGGTGAACTTTTATTTAAGACCACTGAAAAAGGCCTTCATTTCACTGAGCTTCAAGAAAATGTCACCCCCCAAATATATTTATCTATCAATATTTAATATTGATTTGGGGGTGAATCTTTTCTTAAAGCTCAGTGAAATTAAGGCCTTTTAAATGGTTTTAAGCAAACGTTCACGCATTCATTGCACAGGAAATATTTTATTTCACAAAAGTCCAAAAAGTTATAACCCTAGTGTGTTTATATATATATATATATATATATATATATAGAGAGAGAGAGAGAGAGAGAGAGGGAGAGAGAGAGCACTGAAATCGAAGTCAGAATCTAGCAATGTCAAGCCACTGTATGGAGCAGATGGACTCCCTGTTTGAGTAAGAGCTATGTGGCGAGAGGCGGCGCGGACGGCAGGCAGTGAGGGTTATCCAGTCTACCGAGTCTGGAGTTGTATTACTTCACTATAGTTTAAATGAGAAATTTGGCGCTGGTTTTAGTACCTTGCAGTTAAAAAAGGCAGATTTTTTTGGACACGGCCTTGATACTCGTATATCACAACGTTTTCATGGGGGAAATTTCAAGGTAAGTTTCGGCATGCAATTGACAGTTCCCTTGTTAGGACAAACGCACACCATTCACTTCTACATGCAAGCGTTGCGTTTAAATTTCACTACTTCACCTCCCCCCCCCGAAAATGGGGTCTCGATGTCAGTTACTTGCAGTTAAAACCCGCAGCTAATTTTTATCACTTAATTCAAAACAAAACGCGGTCTGTCATAAAAATGTCAAGATAAATTACGATAAAACATTGATATAGATGATTATTTTAGTTTGACACTCTAATGTTATTTTATTATTGTTGTTGAGCCTCTCCTTTGTTAGTAGTTACTAGACCAAGTTAATTCTTTTGTTACCTTTCTTGCCCATATATGTCGGGAATGGCATGCGGTCAACACACCTACTCATGAGACATATAATAGGCAATTAAGGAATTACTAGGACGTTGAGGTCTGTAAATTTTGCTTAGATATCTCTTTGACCTGTTTCGGCCTCAATAGATACACCATCCACAAGTCATTTGAATTGACGTCTTGGTATTCTTCCTGCATGTTGGCATCTTTATACAGTGAAACCTGTCTTTGCCGGAACCTTTATAAGAAGGAAACCTGTAGAGACGGAAAAAAAATCTCTAGAACGGTACGATTTTATATGTAAAATCGCCCTGTATAAGCCGGAATCCTTCATAACGCGGAAACGGAATGGTTTTTAAAGTACCAGTAGTTAATGTTTACCTCAGTAAGATGGAAAATTATTCTTAAGCACGTTCTAATTACAGTATTAATGACCACACGTGAAAATTATCTATATGACGCTATTGCATTAAATTTTACCTTCTTGTGTTGCCATTATATTGCGGGGATACCCTTCCTTACGTGTGGGGAATCCCTCGCTTTTCCTTGCCTGCTTACGTAACCTGCGAGGGAGTTGGGAAACTCTTCAGTCCTCCTGTAGTTGAGTTCCTTCTCGCTTTTGTGTAATAAAGTTGTTTTGTATTAACGGGGAAAATGTGCTGTGTTACATACACTATTTTGTCTGTATTTCAGTTCAATACGTTATGTCTTTAAAGCGTGCATGTAAAACCCTTACACTGCGTGAGAAAATTCAAGCTTGTAATTTGGGAACCTTTTATAAGAAGGAAAACTGCCAAGACGGAAATATATTTAAGGAATCGGCATGTTCCTTCATAGACAGGTTTTACTGTATTTGTTTGGGTATCCTAGGATCTTCCATGCGATGAACATGTTGTATCCATCTTGACTTACACTCAGAAATGTTGTTTTCTGAAGGTTCCATGTGTAATTCTCTTAAGATGTCTTCACTTTTTATGATCTGTTTTTATTTAATTTCAAATATGAAAATAATGCAATATTAATTTATGTTACAAGACTAGCATCAAATGAAGTGTTTAATCTATCGACCAAATTAATACATTAGATGCTAATCGTACAGCTAAAGTTCCCGGTTGATTTATATTTCTAATTGTTTCAATACACACTAACGCTTATACAGTTACCTGTTGTCTAATAATTAATTTTTCTGTACAGTTAAATTTATTCTATGTCATTAATAATTTCTTTCTCATTTTTTCTATTTTTATATTTTATATTTCATTTGTTAAGTCTAGATTAAATTCAAAATATTTTGTAAATAATTATTATATTGTAGACATCTGCAAATTATAGCATGGAAATGCTAAGATTGCAGTGAAAGACCTGCCCTAGGACAGAACACTATAGAATAGAATTATAGACATACTTTGTAATATTTATTTTGATTGTAACTAGATGTAAGAATCATTTTTGTTTTTTTTTTACCAGGTTGAGTGGTAGGCATTGCCTAAAGGCCTTAACTCTGCCGGGTAAAATAAGATTATTATTATTACTATAATTATTACTGTTATTATTACTGTTATTATTACTATTATTATTATTACTATTATTATTATTACTATTATTATTACTACTATTATTATTACTGTTATTATTATTATTATTACTATTATTATTATTATTACTATTATTATTATTACTATTATTATTACTATTATTATTATTATTATTATTATTATTATTATTATTATTATTATTATTAATATAATTATTATTAAATGGCATTGAAAGTTCCCTTGATAGACATTAAAGCGTCAATAAGTAAGAATAAAATTAGAAATCCTTGCGTGTATAACAACATTGTCTAAAATTGTCGCCCTCCATGTTGGTTGAAGGTAAAGGAATATGTTGTTAGAGTGCATGACAGTGACCTCTAACCAGCAGGCGCCGGGTCAGGTTCACGGCCGCACTTTCACGTTCTACTTTCTCTTGCGTCATCTGTAGTCTACCAAAACGTGCACGCTAAACTTACACATGCACAGCCCTATAATGTATACTGTAATTAAGCACGGGGCCATTTGTCCAATAATTTTACGTGCAATATTAGTCCTATATAGTGTGTGTTACTCGACACAGCCATTTGCCTACCGGTGGGGGGTGGGGGGGGGTGGAAACAAGCTGTTCTCTGAAAATGACGCAATTATAAATCCATAACGACGGTAGGCGTTGAAAACCTCGTAACTCCATCAGTCATTGAAAACTACATAACTCCAGTAGCCAGCAGAGAAATATGTGATGCATAACCTGTTGAGAACACTGACTTCAAATTTATTAATAACTTGACTTGTATTTACCATTTTCTAAAATTGGTATGGTATTAGATCCCACAATTCCTTTTGAGACTCATAGTGGACAACCTGAAAAGAACCAACAATTGACTATTACAAAGACTATTTAACTCATGGCACAAATGCTAGTCAATGACCAATCACGTTTCAATTAATTTTGTTTTACAACCAATGACAGTCGTGTTTCACCTCGCTCTTTATCGATTTCTCTTTATCAGCTCCTGCTTTTGAGATATAGAAATCTCCTCCTTTTTAATGTTATGAACAGGACAGAACATTATTTTTCTCCAACAAATAAATTGTATATAGCAAATAATGAACAGATTCCTTGATTTTACTGAGTTGTTTACTAAAAAATAAATGAATAACCCGTAATGTTGATTATGATATATAGTTTTGTGTGTTTCATTATTTCTCCACTTGGGTACAATATTGCGATTTTATTTGGCAATAAATAATATCATCTATTTGCAGTGAATTAACATCTCACATATCTGATTTGTTTTCAAACATCGCCTTTTACATTAAATACATATTTTAAAATAACTATAGTTAAACAATGATTTGTCAGTAAACAGCTTAATTTTATTCGTTAAATAGTCCTAACATAGTTGGTATCAACACCAACTATGGACCACGGCCACAGAACCCGGAATCACTCAACATTAAGTCCTAACAAATGCCACTCTTGATTTCAAAATTATCTAAATAAATTCACTCCTCATTTCGTGAGTCGTGAATTTATCGATAATTTGGAAATCACTCGTGGCATTACTTATGATAAATACCAATTAGATAGTATAACTGTCACAAGATTGATGATCGGGACAAGAGGTACTATACCAGGATTCTTAGCCAAATTTTGAAATTCCTTAGATTTGGACAGGGTGTATCTTTCTAAAATTGCCATCGCTGCCATTAGAGGATCAATTTCAATTTTAAGAAACCATATTTACAAAATTTCTACTTTATAGTATGTATACTTCAATTAGGCCTACAATTTGTATTTACAAAATTTATTTCATCAATTACAAAAATTGTCTGTATCACTTTGTCCTTGAGACAATCCTCTAATGAGGAAAGTAGTATATAATAAAAAAAATAGTACAATATGTGGGAACTATTGCTTATCAATTTTCATAATTATTTAAAACAGTTATTTGTTTAACCTGTAAAATTTACCAAAATGGAGTTAAGAGGTTTTCATTGCCCACCATCGATAACTAACTTACTCACTATGTATGATAATCCGAAGTTTCACGGCTGTGCAGACATATGCTTTCCATATATCCCTATCATTGATAATTTTTCCAACCATTCTCTAGATAATCTACCGCCATCAAATAATGATTAATATAATTATTTTCCCATCTCATTCTTGGTCAACTTACTGATCGCTTTCTATTTAGTTCTCCAAGAAATTTCCATGCCCTTCTCTTATTACATCTGGTTACCCAAAAATATTAATGTAGCTTACTGTTATGTAGCTTTCTCCATTCAACCTGTTTGTTCGTATATTTGGTCCAATTTTTTTTCCCCCTAAGAACTTTATTCTGAAGTACGCGTATTTTTTCTCTTACTTTAGAAAAACTACATTTCACATCCATGTAATATAACTGGAACATAATAATTTATATATTTTAGATTGTTTTTTTGAAAGACGTATGCATATAAAGAGTGGAGTATATTTTTAATTTCTTTTTGCACCTCATTCCTATTGCAATTATTGTTCATAGGTATTTAAATTCAGCCACTTATTAAAAATTTCCCTCATCTGTCATTAACTGTCCATTTCCATTATATACTGCACATGTGACGGTATATTTAGTTTCAGACCCATTTTCTTAGTGTAATTTAATATATAGGGTGTGGCATAAGTCAGTTAACCACTGTACATGGTTGCAAGGAAAAAAATCAGATTGGTTGAAACTGGGGTTTGAATACAGGACCTTCAAAATATAACCTCAAACACTACTAAGCACAACATGATCTAAACGTCATAATTAGAACGAGGAATTATATGAAGAAAATTATACGAAAATATGAAATCGTAAAGACAAAATATGAAAATTATGACACAAAAATATTATGAAGCTACTATTTTCTAAACTTTTTACATATATTTATGTACATAGGCCCACTATAACTTATAAGTGTACATACCAACACATAAATGAGACAAACAGAACTTATTTTAGCTCAAGAAATCAAGACGGTCAATGTATTTCGATTTTAATTAGCTTTTTCATTCATTCTAATCCAATACAAAATATCATATTCATGAACTGAAAGAATTTTAATGGATCACGCCATAGCGTAGTTGTATAAGGTCGTGGGTTCGAGTCTCGATATGGTCAAGATTTTTAGCAGGATTAGATCTCCTGGTGGCTTTTGTGGACCTGGGGTCGACTCAGATCCTAATAGAAGTGAGTACTAGGTGCATGTTCTGGACACAAATGTGGCCATTTGGCAGATCCGACAACCCGGCGGACATCTCGTGCCTATTGCCTAGATTCTAGGCTCATGTTCTCGTTCTGGAGATCGAGTTTAGGACAAAAACCTCCTCTAACACTGTCACTCTGTGACTCCTGATCAAATTATTTGCTTTTATAAAATCTATCTATCTTGTTCAGGGGATACCAAAGAATTTTCACTTCTCTACCACATTATACTGTAAAAAATTACATAAATACATTAATTTCAAAAATGTGTTAATGAATTCCTAGAACTTTTATTGAAAAAAAGAATACCGGTAGTTGAAAGTTGAAAAAATATGAAGCAGTATGAAATTTTCACTAAAATATGAACATTTTGCTAAAATATTATGAAATATGAAGTTGTTTGTTGGTCTTATTTGATTATACACATAATAAATAATAGTTTTAAAAAACTAAAAGAACACGCTTTATTAGAAAACTAAAAATGAAAAATAATTTTAATTTCCAATACGCTTGGGATAAAATGAAGTGGTCAACAAAAAAAATCATCTCCAGCACATATAGAATAATATTAGAGTTATCAACAAAAAGAAAATAATTTTACCATCAAAAGCGTGGGGTGCTCTATATCAATTAATATATTTGATAATAAACAGATATTGGTAAAAGTAAGCTCTCCAAGAAGAAAATGTAAAAATCATAAAAAGCACCCCACGCTTTTGATGGCAAACTTATTTTCTTTTTGTTGATAACTCTAATTTTATTCTATATGTGTTGGAGATGATTTTTTTGTTGACCACTTTATTTTATCCCAAGCGTATTGGAAATTAAAATTATTTTTCATTTTTAGTTTTCTAATAAAGCGTGTTCTTTTAGTTTTTTAAAACTATTATTTATTTTTTATTTTTTAGTTTTAATATTTTACAGAATAAGATAAAAATGTAAATATCTTTAAATTCGATACTATTGTAGTATGAGCTAAAAGTAATACTCTTCTATAAAAAAAACCCTCCCAGCCGGATTTGAACCAGCGACCTATGGATTACTGAAATTATATACCACTAACAATTCATTGCTCTACCATCTGAGCTCTTACAACGATTGACTAAAAACTCGACAAGTCCGCAACCTATTATACCAGTTTTCATTTTTTTTTTATTTTCGGATCATTCTGGCCAGGATTTTAGAAACAAAATATGAAATTATTATATTGTCACGGGTCCTCTACACGTATACAAAGTTTCAAGTCGATCCAATGTTTCTAAGTGGGTGAAAATCTCGTTGAAAGATTCCGTTACATTGATACAAAAACACTTTTTTTGATTTTCTGATGATTATGGCCAGGATTTTAGAAAATAAATATGAAATTATTGTATTGTCACGGGTCCTCTACAAGTATACAAAGTTTCAAGTCGATCCGATGATTTTAAGTGGGTGAAAATCACGTTGAAAGATTCCGTTACATAGACAGATAGATAGATAGATAGATAGATACAGGTCAAGCTAATATAAAGCGTGTAAAATGTAAAGATACTTAGTCTGAGCGCTCTCTGACTAATAGTTTAAAACATGAAAGTTCATAAAATTCCTCGCTCATAAAACATGAAAGTTCATAAAATTCCTCGCTCTAGTCATAATATAGGACCATTTAGACACATTCGAATAAGTTTTTTTTTTTGTAGCAGGTACGTAAGGTATTATAATATACAAATATTTGTAGCAATTGATTTACCACAAAAAAAACACTGTTTGCACTTTCTTAAACTAATTATTTTCCAGGAAATGACGTTGCAGAAAAATATAATTGATATATTTACATCATAGGACATCAGAAATTAAATAATACCTATATCGTTGGTTATAAATTTCTCCACTAGGGTGCATTCTTACAACATTGCGATCCTTTGGAAATAAATAATATGATCTGGTTGAAGTGATGAACAAAATAAGCAAATGAAGCGTACCAATCGTTTCTCATTTGTTTTTAAACATAGCCGTTTACATTAAATATATAAATATTTTTAAATAACTATACTTAAATAATGATTTGTGAACAAGCAGCTTAATTTTATTCGTTAAATAGTCATAACAAATGCCACTCTTGTTTTCCAAATTCTCTAGATAAATTGGAAATCACTCGTGGTATTACTTATGATAAATGAGCACTGTTATATTATTACGCACGCGCAATGCAGAATACGTCGGATTTCTGTGATTTCAAAATGGCCGATTTCTTTAGAATTTCTTAAACATAAAAAAAATTGAAAAACAGAGAAACAAATTATTTTGAATGATTTCAAACAGTTTAATGAAAAAAAAACTACCGATTGAGGATGTGATGAAAATAACAGCAGAATTTACAGGTGAGTCAGAATAGAGCATATGTTCTGCTCATAATGGAATTGAATACAAAGGATATATATTGGCATAATGGAAAAAGCGTAAACATCTGATTAGGTAGGCCCATATATAATTTTTTGTCATAAATAATAAATGAAGTTCCTAATCTCACTGGTCAACATGATTTTTGTCTCATGAGTACCAATAGTTGTACTTAATGCAGTTTTTTATCGTATTTTCAAATATTTATTCGGAATTCCTCCATCGCCCACAGTTTTTTATTTCAATTTCAATTAATGGATTTGAATAATTATATTTTTAATAAACGTTTTTTCGTCCATTTGTCCATCTTGGAACAGTGAGCGATGAGCACGGGGAACACTTTCATCAGGAGATTTCAGGTATGGAAAAGAGATATCAAGACAAATGGAATCCTAATGTGCTGGCCGATTATTGTTGGACTAGCAAGAGGGATGCTCCACAGGCGAAATATAGCAGAAAATCATTTCTTACTTTCTAGGTGAGTCCGAAAGTTCGAATATTGTGTAGTTACGAATGTAGAAAATATTAAAGTGTTTGAAATTATAAATTCCTGTCTCTCGGAAGCCTTGCGTGATGGAGAAAAGCCTATATCATATTTGAATTCAGGAGAAAAAATACTATCAGAATCATATATTTTTCTTTCTGAGACAAAAAAGAGTTTATTATTTTTTTGTTGCTCAGTGTTATTGGTACTATCTTACGTTGTATTCAGTCTTATTTCCCGTAAAATACGATGTTGCCTAAGAACAATGTTTCTATCAATGACAGTTCCTTAGGCAGGGCGCCCACTGGAACGATAAGCGACAGCAACAAGACACGGATTTGTTGCTTTGCTTGTTGCTAGCGTGTATGTTTCTTTATAACCCGTAATATCGAATTGCAAGAAGCCCATTCGTCTGATACGACAGCAACTTGACACCAACTGTTTGTGTTGTGTCGCTCAAAGTGCTGCATGCTCCACTTTTTGTTGTGTCAGTTGTGAGTTGCTCGTATACAAGTGTAAAGATGAGAGACGATCCTGATTTCAATACAACATTTGTTGAACTTATTAAAGAATATCTCCTTGTCTTTATGATACTACATTGAACCAATTCAGTAACAGAAATGTTCAAAATCAGGCATGTCATAGGATTGCCAAGGAATTGTCGGAATCTGAGGTTAATAAAATTGTGGTTAAAGGATCAGTTATTATGTAATCGTTAAAGTAATTTTAAAAAGGAAATAATAAATAATTCAGTCATTCAAGATTACAATTTTTTCTGTCACCGAAAAAGATGCGGAACTTCATAAATTACAATGACTATTTAACTCATGCCCCAAATGGGAGTCAATGACCAATCACGTTTCAATGATTTCTGTTTTACAACCAATCAGAGTCGTGTTTCACCAAATATTTATCAGTGTTATAATTACCATATTAAAGAAAGCTCCTCTTTACAATATTGCGTTCCTTTGGCAATAAATAGTATGATCTGGTTGCAGTGATAAACAAAAGAAGCAGTAGAAGCGTACCTATAGTTTCTCATTTGTTTTCAAACATCGCCGTTTACATTAAATATATAAATATTTTAAAACAACTATATTTAAATAATGATTTGTGAGTAAACAGCTTAATTTTATTCGTTAAATAGTCCTAACAAATGCCACTCTTGATTTCCAAATTCTCTAGATAAATTCACTCCTCACTTCGTGAGTCGTGAATTTATCGATAATTTGGAAATCACTCGTGGCATTACTTATGATAAACAAATATTCACCTGATAGTTATCAGAAGGCGTTCTTCAGCACTAACTGAAATTCTGAGGCTAGTGTCCTTTTTAGAAATTGCAGGTCCAACTTTCTGTAGCAATAAGTTAAATGTTTCACTACTCCTCCTGTAGAATATTTTATATCTTTCCGGGTGCATATGTAATTCTTTGAACACATTAAAAGTACCATTTTGTTCTACATTAGCAAGGCAAAAAGGATGCACCCAGAATCGCCTTTTACGTCTTCTGTTCTAATAATTGATATTAGCTAAATAAACTAGATCGAGACATCATCGTCCTCCGACGACATGTTGTATCAGTCCAGTGAGCGTCAGGTCACTTTGCTGTCATAGTCCGTGTTGGATCAGTGTATTTGTTGTATCACTATCATATCACGATCATCTTAGTGGGCGCCCGGCCTTACACAATTCGTTTTATGGCGGGTAAAAGTAGCATCACGGTTCCCCCAATAGACGGAGACGGCAGCGTAACACTTTATGCAAGTTTGTTTACAATACAATTGGAACTTGCCTTGAAATTAGTATAGTCTTGAACACCACTTCTGATAGCTATCCGTTTTCACTTCTTTCGCAAGTTAATCATATTTTTATGCCAATTATTTACTATTATGAATGAATGGTAATGAATGGAGTGTTTGTCTTCCGTATGAAAATTGTGCTTTCATCATTCGAGTTAACGAATTGAGTCGTGTTAATGACCTTATTACACGTAACAGAATACCAACATAACTGGCAATTTCCCTCCCAGCGTATTTACATTATAACCCGGTCTCATTACAAGTATCAGACCAATTAACATCGTGACAACTCCTTTGTTTTCCGCAGCCCAACTTACATGTATAACATACTGCCTAATATCTTGGGAGTTTTCACTGCACAGAAATAAATAGCATCCCTTTACTAGACATCTGCTGGCCTCACGTTCACATATGTTAATAACATACTAGGGCATTCAACACTGCTATAATATCACTAAAATGTATTTAGGCTACTTTTGATATTGCGAGCTTCATTTATAGTCTTTTGTCAAGTGAACTATAATACGTTGCTAAGTCCTTGGAATATGGCGCACTCTATCTGCAGCACCATTTATGCATATATTTCTCATCTGATTGATCTAGAGCTTTCTGGATATCAACTCTTGATTGAAATCGAATGCCTCGTAGAGATTCTTTGATCTTTATAATAATAATAATAATAATAATAATAATAATAATAATAATATGTTTATTCTGGCAGAGTTACGGCAATAAGGCCTTCTCTTCCACTCAACCAGGACAAATTACAAGTACATATTTAACAGATTAGATTATATATATATATATATATATATACTATACTATACTATACTATACTAATTATAAAGAGTTAAAAATATATTAAATATTGCAATGTAAATTTCATGTTCAAACATTTTATACGATCATAATAACAATAACTGTAATAATAATAATAATAATGATAATAATAATAACAATAATATAAATGATAAATTATAGAGAAACACCAAATTAATATATGTACCTTACACTGGATAATGATGAAGCCAAGGTTGGAGCAAATATACATTTAGATTTCTTTTAAAAGATGTCAATGTCCGACAGCCTCTTATTTCTTGTGGCAGGGAATTCCAGTTGCGAGAAGTGAAGATAGTATATGACATGGAGTGATGTGATGTCCTATGTTGCGGTATATTAAGCAAGAGACTATGTTGTGATCTTGTGTTTAAATAATGGTTGGAGGATAGATACTGGAAACGAGAGGATAAATAATTGGGAATCGGAGTATGTAGGATCTTAAATAAAAGAACTAGACAGTGTAATTTTCTTCTCTCTTTAAGATGTAGCCATGACAATTTTATTCGTGTAAGGATGGAAAAATATGATCTTATTTTCAGACATTATATACGAATCTGATACATAAATATTTTGAAAGGCTTTCATGATTTTAATAATTAACAAAGTTTTTTTAAATAAAGATCTATCCTAATTGAGGAAGACGGATAAAATAGTAATTATAATATTATTAAAAAAAAATAATACATAACCTCAATTGTGATAACAATTAATGTTAAAAATATTGATTTAGAAATATTGTTAATGGAATGAAATGAGCAGCTTGAATGATGCATTTTATTGATTGCAAGAAGTGAGTAAATCATAATACGTGTATGTTGCTATAATAAAGAAAACACATTGTTTCAGGTGTGGATGTAACTGCAAACCAAGATGAGATATCTGACCACGAGACCTTCCAACTTGAGTTTGACTCCAGCACCAAGCGCTGGTACATCCGTACTATGCAGGACCGCTACTGGACACTGGAGACCGGAGGTGGCATTCAGGCCTGTGGAGACAAGAGGTAATTCTATTACTCGCCCAAATTCAATCTGTATGCGGAAAATATGCTATTTTCTGTCCAGCCTAAGAAAGACACTTCAGGAAAATAAATGGGCGGCTAATCCACAAAGCACATGCCTGCTGCAGTTACTGCGATTCGTTTGTGACCAAAGTACAGTTCAGCGGAAGCGAAAAAATAATCATCTACTCGATTAATATAATTACTAGAGCAAGGCAATTAATGATTTTGCATCTTTTTCTTATGAAGGTTGAAACATTGCTTGCATATATGAAAATGTACAGCATTAAAAAACGGATTAAATAAAAGCAATTCGATAGGGCATTTTTTGTATTTTCTTAACTTTTTAGGGATAGGTCTTTTTTGGCAATTTTTAGGTCATTTTGAGCATATTTTACACTTTCCCGGAAGGCTGTGACATTATTTGTATTTGATTTAAGATTTTTATTATAATTTATCATTTTTCCTTGTCAATACAATTTCTTGGAATTAAGTAGTTGTTTTGCTAATTACTACCCCTATTTTTCAAGGCATGTGCATAATGAACTTAGCCACTTCTAGGAATGTTATTCAATTTCTTAGAGCTTATGCTAGCTTATACCCTTATTCTGATTGTTTACTGCAATTCAAAATTGCTGTAAAAGTGCACCGTGTAATTGAAATGGATTTTCTACAATAAAAGGTACTGTAATATGTATTTTTAAATACTTTTCTTTTAATATTTTGATGTTAAGTTAAATTTTATGTAATTCAGTAATCAAGTGAGTACTTAATCTAATAAATAGTATTTTTATTGGCAATTCTTAACTTTTTATTCGTCTTTTTTTATTTTATTGGTCATTTTTTGCATTTTTAGGTCATAAATGCATTTTTTATTTTGCATTTTTTACCAATTTATAGGTCATTAAATGCCTTGCCCTAGTAATTATGTATTTAAAGCTATTTATGTTAACTATAGTTGACCAGAATACAGTATATATCTACATACTTCTTTGAAGGTCGGAGACTAACTAAAAATTCGCATTTCTTCGAAACTGAACGATTCTTGAGAGGAAGTTGAATGGCAGGTACAAATATGGCGGCTATCGGTAGTTTATATTAATTGGCGATAAAATGTGTAATCAAAATTATTAGAACCACAATGGGAAATTGTTAAAGAGTGGTGATAAACGGCGTTAAATGTATTTTATAAGTTTATGGAGCGTAATCCTGGCACTGTAGTGAACGATATAGTGTATTAATTTATCGGCTTGTAACAAACAGCTGACAAGAGTTCGCCTGCACTCTTACACGTGCTGCACGGAGTAATACATTCGGAAGTTAAATGTCAAAGTGTGCTTCTTACGTTGGACAGATAATAGGAATATGCTGTTGATTCTCTACTATCTCTTATTGTTGTCACTTCCGTCCCATGTGTTATTTGACTGGAAAGGGGAGTGCTGGCAAATACTGTACTTTTTACATGATCAGTCACCTACAGTAGTCGTTGACCAAATGAAAAATCCAGCAACCATGTTACTACAGGGGGGGCACGCCGTAGCGTAGTGGTTAAGGCACTGAGCTACAAGCCGGAGGGTCGAGGGTTCAAGTCCCGTTGGGGTCAGGTTTTTAAACTGACCCAAACCCTCTGGCGGCACTATGGCCCTGGGGTCGACTCAGCCTCTAACGGAAATGAGTACCAGACGCTTGTTCTGGGGTAAAGGCGGCCGTCACGCAGGGCTGACAACCCGGCTGACATAAAGTGCCGATTGTCTAGAAAAAGTGGGAGCCTTAACCTCCTGCTACTCCAAGGGCTTCCGGGCCTGTTGTGGGATCACTTTATGTTACTACAGGGAGCTGTTCCCCCTTTCCTTTCTCATTACATGTTGCCAATTCCTGTCCACTGTGTTGTTTTGTGAGGCTTGTAATAGAGATGTGAAAAACACTCAATTAAAAGAAGTCGTGGACTAATGACTAAATTATATAATTTGGCAACTATGTAATGATATTTTACATGTGTGCAGGGATTCTCTCTTCCATTGAGAAATAATCTGACGACTCTAGCATCTTTAGCCGTGCAGACTTAACTTGGGCGAATAATACATATTCCTTACTCAGAAGGGAACTGTCTACAATTTCATGCCGAAACCTACCTTGAAATTTCTTCCAGAGAAGTGTTATGATTAGAGGGCGCATTTATATGCACTAAAAACCATAAATATATGCATGCAACTATGCAGCAAAAAAGTTCAAAATATGCTCTGAAAATTAAAAAAAAATGCAGAAAAATTAATTTTCTTCTTACAGTAAAATACACTATTTTCTCACATTATTTTATTAACTTTTTTATGAAGCAACAATTGTAATATTTATTAAATGAATATTGAGAAGCTAAAGCTATTACTATGATAAAAAATAAGTACATTAATGAACACAATTAAATTATTGTAAATCATTGGTAAAGAGAAAATTTTTTGCCTGAACCGGGAATTGAACCCCGAACCTTTAGCTTTCCGTGCTAATGCTCTGTCCACTGAGCTAATTCAGGCTTCATCCCCATCCAAGCAGAAATCCTTCCTTTACCTTACTCTACTGGTCCCACATTCAATTGCAATAAATCATCATTCACAAATACATATAGCTATGTGGAGTCCCTTCATGTCTTCTTCAGGTAGAAGCCATTCATTGTGTATTTGTGAATGATGATTCATTGCAATTGAATGTGGAACCAGTAGAGTAAGGTAAAGGAAGGATTTCTACTTGGATGGAAATGAAGCCTGAATTAGCTCAGTGGATAGAGCATTAGCACGGAAAGCTAAAGGTTCGGTGTTCGATTCCCGGTTCAGGCAAAAATTTTTCTCTTTACCATTGATTTACAAGAATTGTAATATTTTTACTTTTTCTCTCTTAATTGAAGTTAATAATTGTATTGTATAGTGTCATTCTCATTATTCTTGTCTGTAATATGAAAACACTTGTCTGGTCCACTAACACTCACAAAATGGTATTTGAGAAAAGAATTTAAACGTCGATTCCCGATTTGTTTGTCACCGTGGTCAGTAATGTACAACAGGCTTCCTTTGTGAAGTGAAGTGTATTTTGCACACATCAAAGTATATTTCAGGAATAATTTTTTGAGTCTTTGTCGTGTATGCGGACAGTCTCAATAATGCTGATGTTCAAACTTCAAAGAATATCTCTGGTTGAAAACGAAAAAAAGGAAATTACCACCAGTAAACTATCCATTGTTGGCAAGCACGTTCATCTCTTCCGGAATCTTCCTTTCAGGAAATGGTTTAGGCTAGATTGCTTTTTGGCCTGTTAAGATTTAAAACTGCAGACCCATGCTCGGCATTGTCACTGTTGTGCGAAAATGCGAAATAGGGATGCTGGCTTTCTATGAAAACAAAATTGTCTTCATTTGCAAAAACATGACAATAATGCATAAACTTGTAATATTATGGGGTAGCAAACTAATATTTTAATACTAAATAGTGAAAAAGGTATAATATATGCAACCATATGTACATGTCAGTGAAATATGCGCTAATCCTGTGAATATGCATTTATATGCACTATAAAATTTTGCCAATTGATTCCAAATGACATGAAACGCATTTTCCTCTTCCATGCATATGTTTATCTTTAAAGGAATAAAACATGCAAATATGCAGAAATCCGCCCTCTAGTTATGTTGTATAAAAGGCATGTCCAAAAAATGTATCTGCCATTTTTAACTGCAAGGCACTAAAATCAAGCGCCAGATCTCTTATTTATACTATAGAGTAGTATTGCATCTCCCAAATTCATAGATTTAATTACCCTCACTACCTATTGTCCACGCCGTGTCCTGCCTTACTCCGCTCCATTGTAAGTCAAGCAGGGAGTGCACCTGCTCCGTATAGTGGATTGCCATTGCTGGATTATGGTTTGAATTTGTGTCCCTTTCAATTAACCCTTAAATTAAGTAAAGTAAAGTAAAGTAATCCCACTACAGGCCTCGGGAGGCCCTTGGGGGTAGTAGGAGGTTAAGGCTCCCACTTTTTCTAGACAATCGGCACTTGGTGTCAGCCGGGTTGTCAGCCCTGCGTGACGGCCGCCTTTACCCCCCAGAACAAGCGTCTGGTACTCATTTCCGTTAGAGGCTGAGTCGACCCCAGGGCCATAGTGCCGCCGGAAGGTTTTGGTCAGTTTAAAAATCCTGACCCCACCGGGACTTGAACCCTCGACCTTCCGACTTGTAGCGCAGTGCCTTAACCACTACGCTACGGCGTGGGGTTGGCAAAACAAAAATTTCTTCTGTTAGATATTTGAATGTGGCGGACCGCAGTGAAAATGGAATCTTATATAACTGTTATTATTAGGTATATTATATAATTAGACATACATTTAAGTGGCTTATTTTTGTTTGATTTCTTCTGATTTATTTAATATATTAAACTAACTAAACCAACTGATGTATCTAAAAGGATACATTACGAATTTAAGGGTTGAAAACAGTAAATAATTTTTTTAAGCACGGCCTTGGTACATCACAACGTTTCTCTGTGAGAAAATTCAAGGAAGATTTTTACATGCGGTGTTTACAGTTCTCTGTTAGAATAAGAAATAAAGTGAAGTAAATTATCCATGAATTATGTCAATATGCTTGACTTATACCCGAGCTGCCGATTCTCCGGCTCTGAAGTTTATGTTGTACGAAGAGTCCTCTACTGCCTATAAGAAAATGGTTGTAGTGGGAGTGAACGTTTGCCACAACCAATCACTGCTCTTGACGCAGATGTAGCGCGCTAGTAAGGTTTGAAATTGATGAGATGTTGTCAGCTGTATGTCTCCTAACCGCATACATAAAGCGGCCACTCCCACTGAATATCCATATCGGCAACACTGTCGTGAAAACGTCAAGGCCGGAGAATCAGTGACTGCAGTGTAGTGACATTAAAGGTCAGACAAATTAGAGGGTGGAGTTTGCAAAACATGTCAATTTTGATAAAAATTCTAATGAAGTAACACTATGTGGCAAATTATCAATATTATATAAACAATATTGTTTAATTGTTTCTTGACTCATCTCATACTTCTTAACTCCCACGCAGACTCGAGTTTCGTCACTTCATTTGTGACATTCTCAATGCTGTATGTACTGACTCGCTTTATTTCTTTATTTATCTATTTATTATTATTACGAAAGGGGGTAGCGTGCCGAGGAAATTATAGGAAATGTGAACAGGACTTCTAGAAAGAATTTACACACTTTTTACGACATAAAAGAAGCCATTTACACGGTTTAATATATCTATGAGAACATATTATCCTTAGGTTACATACGAAACATAGTTAAGATAGAACTTGGAAGCACCATTTAATAATAGGTTAATATTTGATTAAGAGTGATTAAAATTTAATTGTGGACATTCCCGAGAGAATTAAAAAACTATATAACAAACTTCTACTTACATAATTACGAAATGGGCCCAGCAGGGCGCTGGGCCTGCTTTGCGACCTCGCTGTCCGAGGGCTCCGACCAGACTCCTCAGACTCGCCTTTCTTCTCCCCTCTAGTAACGTTGGTTATTTTAAAAAATCCCCTGTCTCATAAAAATACCTGAGAAATGTTCTTTCACAACCCCTCGCCCTACAGTGTATTTTTCATTAGTGTTGATCTTATCTTAACATAACTTTTCTTTCAAGGGTTTGTTTTAAAATACCTCTTGTCTCCCAAAAACCCCCTTCGTCTCGCGCTCCTCACAATCCAAAGTCCTTCAGCATATTTTTCTGTTTGTTACTATTTTCCGTTCTATTATGTGACTCAAATAATTATTCCCTTTGTCTCATTATAACACTGTATTACGTTCACAACTGATGTCCAACGGACTTCTGCAGGATAGAAGGTCATTGGACATCAGTTGTGAACGTAATACAGCAGTGAGAATGTCACAAATGAAGTGACGAAACTCGAGTCTGCGTGGGAGTTAAGAAATATGAGGTGAGTGAAGAAACAATTAAACAATAATATTACGAGTAAACCTCAAAGTGTTATTTCCTATCTAAAAAAACTCCTGGCGCGACAGGCCTAGAAGGCCCTTAGCCTACCAGCCGGCTGCTAGCCTCACATCCACATGTGTCAATCATCAGCCAGTGTAGGGGCGACATGTGGTCAGCATGTCGAGTCCACCAGCCGTTATAGCCGGTTTTCTCAACCTAGAGCCACTACTTATTGTAGCTACCCAATTGCCTCATGATGCTGGGTGGGCACCGGTCCCATACTGGCCGAAATACCATGAGAAAAATTCTTCCCCCATGGAGACTCGAACCAGCGCAAGTCCCGTAGCTCTGCGCCAAGGCTTCCTGTCTTAACAACTCAGCTATGGTGCGGGAACTATTTCCTATCTACATAACTTAATTATATAAACAAATCTGAAATGTTCACATCTCACTTCATAAAAATATGCTACTCTCACCTGACATCTTTCGAAAGCCATATTTCATCCTCAACTGTACTCCGAGACTAAGTGACATGTTACAAAAGCTATCAATTTTGAAATATGTAAAACGAAAAAGAATATTTATACAATCGGAGAGAAGCTGAGGTTGAAAGAAATGGCTCCCATCTTCAGCCATCTTTAAAACTGATTTGAAATGTAACAGTCTTAAAAAGATGGCTGAAGATGGGAGCAACTGTTCCTGAAACTGCGGACCTGTGCTGTGAAGAACACAGTTTATGAAGCGAGATGAAAAAGACATTTTAATTTTATTAATTTAAAAGCCTCATAAAGTTAATTCCTATCCTAAGTTTTATGAAATATTTAAAAAAAAAAAACTATGTTTAACTAAGGGATACAAATGTATGGTTGCAGATCTTCAAATGCTCTGTTTGACTTGGTGTGGCAAGGTGATGGATCTGTTGGATTCCGTGCTAACAATGGCAAGTTTATATCCACCAAGCGCTCCGGACATCTGTATGCTAACTGCGACACTGTGGAAGACAATGCAAAATACTTCTTCTACCTCATTAACAGGTTAGTGCATTTTTATATACTAGTAGAAAATTAAACATCATATTGCATTTAAAATAAATTCTGTTCACTTTACCTCATACCCCATCTTCTAATTAAACAGGTTTCAAAACCTGGGCGATTTCGTCAGTACTTTCACGACCGATGTTCTTTCATCCAGGAGCAACGCTTCTAACTTCATATGTTGGTTTGGTGGACCGATGTACCTCCGAATGAAATCAACTTCCCGACAATTTCAAAATTAATTAATTTTTCGTTCTTGTTTTATTGAATATAGATTTTTTCCCAAACTGTGAGCTCTTTTGGTTTTTATATTTGTTTTAATGAGGCTAGTTTAATTAAAGCAAAAGTAATAACATCTTGTGTTTAAATTTAGGTAAAAAGTTAATTTGTTTTTCACATGAATAGTCTTGAATCCTTCTCCTTCACTCTTACCTTAACTACTTGCCTATGTACTATTAAAATACTCAGAACTGTACCAGCTTTATAAATCACCAGAAATTGTAGCCTCAATAAAAACAGGTAGATTGAGATGGGCCAGACACGTACAAAGAATGGATACAAGCGAGATACTTACGAGCAATGCAATCAAAGCCAGATAGCAAGAGGTCAGCTGGAAGACCAATGCTTAGATGGAGTTGTTGAGGATGTGAAGAAGCTTGGCATTTGCAACTTGTGGAAGGTCACCCATGATAGACAGATCGGGATCTTTCCTACAAGCAAGCAAGATGCAACTAGGGCTGTTGTCCTGATGATGATGATGTGCAGTTAAATTATATCATTCCACAAGGAAATAAAAAAAAACGCTCTGTACACATGTAAAAATGTATTTCAACTTTATTATGTTGCATCATAATAGTTGCATTTGATTTCATGTAACTATGAAGATGAGGCTAACAAGCCTTGAAATATATGTCATCTCTCTAACAGAAACAATGATATGAGGTAAGAATTATACAGACAAAACTTTTTATTAAGTTGCATTTGAGTTTCACGTGTGAAAACGATAACAGTGGTCTCACATTGGTAAAAATAGATCCACGAGTCGCCAACTCAAGAGTTGAAAGACCCATGCAAATCATCAATGTCTGGACTCCTGTTCCAGAGATTTCTCTAAGCTTCTACTTCCTCTATTGGGAAAGATTGATGGTCAGAAATTTCCATACTGGAAAGGTCTCAACTGAGGACCAAGAAGTTTTAGGCTCGAATCTATGAACACATTAGACTGTAAAAGTCATTCTCTGCTGAGAAAGTTGCATCCAAAGACGTTTTTGCATACTCAAAAATATGTTCTTGTGATAATAATTGTCGAAATTCCTAAGCTACCTGGTGAGGTGACTTTGTAGAGAACGAATCGTGAGTAACCCGATGGGAACCGATGGTAACTGATGTAGTTTGAAACATTGCCGCATACCTTGCTGCTTTATCCAAGATGTCGGACCTTGAAGACTTCAATCATGTTTTCGGTATATGCGGAGAAGAGGAATTTGATAAGAGTCTACCAAAGAATTCAACTGGAAGAACAGCAGAATCGGCGTAATATCGCGTGATGCAGACGTCGTCATGTACGGTATTATTTGCGGGATGCAAGCGTAAATGCGTCCCTCTAGCAGATGAAAATAACGGAAGTGATTTTATCGCTGAGAATTTTGGGTAATTTCTTGCCAATATTAGGAAAACGATGACTTTTATGCATGACCAGTTAGTGGGTCACTAATTCGATCTTTGCACTTGCTCACGGAAAGTCAGCTCACCAGTGATTGGAAGTAATTTCAGTAGAGACTAATGTGGCCCTTAGTCTCTGGCATATGCAGGGTGAACGGTAATTACACCAACAAACTTCAGGGATTGATTCCTGACTAGAAATGAAGGAAAAAAGGTCCTATAAACATGTGTCTAGAAATGAAAAATGTGCGTGCAACAACAACAAATCATCCTGGCATACAGTACATAGTGTAATCGCATCCACGTCACAGCAGATGTCAACGTGGCTTCCATGGGATGAAATGCAGCATTCACACTTCGTATCATGGATTGCCTCACTCTTTTGCATGTTCCAGCCTCACTCCCAATAGCGTCACAGGCATCATGGACATGCTGTTAAAGGGTATGCACATCAGAAACTGGTTCAGCATACACAATGCTTTTCAGATGTCCCCAGATGTAAATATCCAAGGGGTTTATGTCCGGTGATCTAGCAGGCCATGCAACAGGGCTGAGAGAATATTGCCATTCGTCAGTGCCCTACTGTGGCAACGATGCATTTACAGACACTTATTCATAGGACATTTTTTTCCTCCATTTACAGTCAGGAATCAATTCCTGCAGTTTGTCAGTGTTAATTAAAACTCACTCTGTATAAACATTGCTAGGGACAAGAAGTAAGTTGTGTATTGACGGTGATATAGTAAATTGTGAGAGAGAAGAAACTGCAGTGAGTGAACTCGTCAGAGACTGTAATAATTGTGTAATAGTCTTCTTTTTCTTCTTCTTCTTCGCGGTTTAGGCTTATTTACTAGCCTGTTCCGGTAAATTGTAGTTTTATTAAAAGTGATTGTTTGCTTTTTGTTACAGGCCAATCCTGGTGTTGAAATGTGAACAAGGCTTTGTTGGTTACAAGAGCGCCACTTCCCCCAAACTAGAATGCAACAAGGCAACATACGAGACTATCCAGGTGGAACGCAGCGAGAAAGGAGTTGTGTTCTTTAAGGGTATGTAATATTACGCATAAAATGATGAAATTTAAATAAATAATAGTTTTAAAAAACTAAAACAACATGCTTTATTAGAAAACCGAACTAAAAAATGAAACATAATTTTAATTTCCAACACACTTGGGATAAAATTAAAATGGTCAACAACAAAAATCATCTCCAACACATATAGAATAAAACTAGAGTTATCAACAAAAAGAAAATAATTTTACCGCCAAAAGCGTGGGGTGCTCTTTATCAATTAATATATTTGATAATAAACAGATATTGGTAAAAGTAAAGTCTCTAAGAAGAAAATGTAAAAATCATAAAAAGCACCCCACGCTTTTGATGGTAAAATTATTTTCTTTTTGTTGATAACTCTAGTTTTATTCTGTATGTGTTGGATGATTTTTTGTTGACCATTTTAATTTTATCCCAAGTGTGTTGGAAATTAAAATTATGTCTAATTTTTTAGTTCGGTTTTCTAATAAAGCGTGTTGTTTTAATTTTTTTAAAACTATTGTTTATTTTTTATTTTTTTATTTTAATATTTTACAGAATAAGATAAAAATGTAAATATCTTTAAATTCGATACTAGTAGTATGAGCTAAGAGTAATACTCTTCCAAAAAAAATTCTCCCAGCAGGATTTGAACCAGCGACCCATGGATTACTGAAATTATGTACCACTAGAGTTCAGCACTCTACCAACTGAACTCTTACAACGATTGACTAAAAAGTCGACAAGTCCGCAACCTATTATACCAGTTTTCATTTTATTGATTTTCTGATGATTCTGGCCAGGATTTTAGAAACAAAATATTAAATTATTGTATTGTCACGGGTCCTTTACAAGTATACAAAGTTTTAAGTCGGTCCAATGTTCCTAAGTGGGTGAAAATCGTGTTCAAAGATTCCATTACATAGATACAAAGACACTTTTTTTTTATTTTCTTACGATTCTGGCCAGGATTTTAGAAACAAATATGAAAATATTGTATTGTCACGGATCCTTTACAAATATACAAAGTTTCAAGTTGATCCAATGATTATAAGTGGGTGAAAATCGTGTTGAAAGATTCCATTACATAGATAGAATGGATAGATAGATAGATAGATACAGGTCAAGCTAATATAAAGCGTGTAATAAAGTAGTTAAAAAAGATATACATTTAAAATTTTATAAAACGATGGTTGTTCCAACACTATTATCTGGATCGGAACACTTGGTCTTGACCAAAAACCAGGAACGAAGAATTGAAACTTCAGAAATGAGGTTCTTGAGGTGGTGTGGCTGGCTATACAATAGCAGATTGGAAAGTAGTGAAGATATATGAACAGAACGAAACGTTAAAAACTAATAAATATTGAGCCATGAAATCTCACCTCATACTCGTGATCTTCAAGCTTGGAACCACAGTTTCGAGAGGCATCTCTCTCATCTTAAAGCCATCTTTACAACTGTTGAATTTTGTTCTACACCTACATCTTTAAAGTTGCCATCTGGTGTCAAATCACCATGAACCTAAAACCGTCAGGTGGTAAAACTAGAAACCAGCTGTTGTTGACTGTAAAAATATAAATATCCTATTAACATGCCACATGGAGGTCCTTATGCAAGGTTCCAGATTGTTAATTGGGAATTTAACACTACTTTATAAAGCTTAGTTAAGAAGACATTAATTGGGAATTTAACACTATTTTATAAAGCTTAGTTAAGAAGACATTAATTGGGAATTTAACACTACTTTATAAAGCTTTAAAGACAATTAATGTCTTCTTAACTAAGAGGCCACCATGTGCAAAGATAGAAGCAACGGTTTCAAAGCATTTGGTGAGAAAAATTTGCATCTAGATCGCAACTCGCCTCGGTAGCTCAGTTGGTAGAGCATTTGCCCCTGAAAGCCATAGGTCCCGGGTTCGAGTCTCGGTCTAGGCGAAAATTTTTCTCTTCAAATATAATTTATCCTTCAGTGAGAAGTGTTAAATAAATAATAAAAACCATTAGTGTTGGAACTTCCGTACGGATTAAACATTTTTGACTTGCTTGTATAAATTGTGAATTGCCTCATACTGTTAATTGAATTTTTATTAAAATTTCCCATTCTTTGATAATAATAAAATAATCAGTTGGTAGAGTATTGGCCTAGAAAGCCAAGGGTCCTGGGTTCAAGCCCCAGTCTGAGCGTATAATTTTTCTCTTCAAATATGATTTATCCTTCATTTGATGTATGAAATGAATAATAAAAATATCGAAAGAGGCTGTACTGGCTTTATAATGTAATGTAAAATTCCCAAATAAATGTCTTCTTAATAAAGAAGCCGCCATTTGCAAGATAGAAGCAAAGATTTAATAGCATTTGGTGCATGGGAATTTAACAGCATACATAAGAGAGAAATTTGCATTTAGATTGGAACTTGCTCAGGTAGCTCAGTCGGTAGAGTATTGGCCTAGAAAGCCAAAGGTTCTGGGTTCAAGCCCCAGTCTGAGCATATCATTTTTCTCTTCAAATATAATTTATCCATCATTGAGATGTATGAAATGAATAATAAAAACATCACTTATATAAATTGTGAATTGCCTCATGATGTTTCTTGATTGAATTTTTATTCAAAGTCCCCATTCTTTGATAATAATCAAATAATTGATTGTTTTTACAGGACAAAATGGCAAATATTGGCACGTGGATGGTGAATCTGTAACTGCTGACTCCGACACACCCGAGGGCTTCTTCTTGGAACTGCGTGATCCTACAAGGATATGCATCAAGAGCGTTTCTGGAGAGTATCTCGTAGCAAGCAAGAATGGATCTTTCCGACTTGGCGATTCAGATTTTGAAAATGCTACCAAATGGGAATATTAAAATGGGGAAAGATAATATATTTCCTACTCCTCTTATGTTATTTATTTAAAAGAAAACTTGCACAAGTATTTAAATTTCCATAATATACAACTGAAAAAAAATAGTAAAAAAAGTTTTATATAAATTATTTATAATTAACATTATTACGAGCTTACTTGATCATTTAACTGACTGTGGATCTAAGAATCCTGTCTCTGTCCAATATGATATAGCAATTCCAAAGATGCTTTAAAAACCTAAATAGTTAGTATTTAAATAAGTTTTAAAATCCATGTGTGTAAAATTTGAGGGGTGAACACATGTATTTAATTGGTACGTATACTTCTCCTCAAATGCTGGCATTGGTTAATAATTTAACAAGCATTGGTCTACATTGAGAATAAGGACCAAAAACCAGAAACATTTTTCTAATTCTCACTGCCACATCACATTTCAGGGCTATACTCAAAAATTACAGTAGAAATTTGATTTGATTTATAATACAAGAGATCAAAAATACTTTTCTTTTAATAATAGAAATGTTGATATTTTCTATAAGCAATATTGAAAAGAATTTAAACATACAGAAAAAGAATCTGACATTTTATTACTTATTTTCTAGTAGTACTCAAATTCTTTACTACCTGTAGGGCAGGGCTGCCCAAACTTTTTAATGGGCCAGGCCAATAACTGATTGTGTAATTGTTTGCTGGCCGGAACAACTTCTTGGCAACAGCAATCAGACACTTTTTCACAAATTCGCCATCAGCAATTAGTTTTCAAACTTCATAACTCGCTTCGGTAACATTTGTCTTACACCACCACCACCCTGAATTAATAACTGCTGTTGTGCCGTAACTTTAGAAAGGAGCTCGTTC
This sequence comes from Diploptera punctata, assembly GCA_030220185.1. Taxonomy (NCBI): domain Eukaryota; kingdom Metazoa; phylum Arthropoda; class Insecta; order Blattodea; family Blaberidae; genus Diploptera; species Diploptera punctata. The sequence continues at coordinate 1,326,057 of JASPKZ010006086.1, forward strand.
GCTTTTTCAGTACGCTCATCTCCATCAAATTTATCAATTGGCTATGCTTTATTTGGTAATGTCTTTTAATGTTATATTCTTTCACAACTGCAATAACATCGTTACAAATAACACATAACACTTTGTTTCCACGCTCCTTCACAAAGTACTTGCTGATCCAGGATTAGTTAAACTCCCTACACTCGGAATCAACTTTGCGTTTTTTTTAAGTATTTTCTCGCTTTAACACTATTTTTACAACTAGTCCGTGCACAGGCAACTGTTTGATTGACAATATAACAAGCGAAACAATTAATGTTCAAAGTTTGGAGTGGGGAAGAAAAGGTAAATAAGAGATGAATCATCTCTATTACTTTGTCAAGAGAAGCAGTGACACCTCAAATCCACATTCCAGAGAGATGAATTTCACACAGGGATGTCCAAACTAGATGTTACATTTTAAAATTTAAATTAAAAATATCAAATTAATTTGTTCATTTCATTCCTTACGCAGGCCATGTGAAATGCCATGGCGGGCCAGTTGTGGCCTGCAGGCCATAGTTTGGACGGCTCTGCTGTAGGGCAAGTAATAATTTTAGATCATTTCTATGTGTAATAGTTTGGTGTTTGCATATTGTACAATGAGGGCTGGAGTGATACAATTTTGGTAGAAATATTCTCCTAAAGAATGTTGATCCTTCGTGGTGCATCCTGGGAAATGTCTTTTGCTGGCAAAATGATCTAAATCAATTAAAACAAGTACAGGGTGTAACGTATTTTAATGCCCAAACTTAGAATTTCCAGAAGTCTTATCAGTAGTTCCTTCATTGGTACAGATCCTTGTCAATGACTTGACACCAAAACTTTTCCAAGTTCCTCCTTACCAATTCTAATAAATATTTAAATTGTGCCACAATCACAACACTGTCTCCATTAACAAATACTTTCTCTTCAAGTTCTTTGGAAGCAGCACGCATCTTAGAACATATTTTTTCTTTGCTTAAGACAGGATTACTTGGCACTAAAATTCTTTCCTTAACTTCTCCATCAGCATCAGATGAACCTCTTTCAGGTTTATCTTTTATAACCATGTTCTTTAACCATAAAAGGTGGTCAATATTGAACCCAATCTCGTCTTCTTTCCATCGTTCATCTCATATGGAAATGTAGATTTTTCACCCTGCATGTAAATAGTTTTGTGTGATTGGCCACATTTTCCTTTAAGTATCTGCTCCTTTTCAACTTTTTGGGCTAAAAACTAAAAAGAAATTAAGAATAGTTTGATAGACTTCTAATTCTTCTTCCTCGAGGGCTACAGATATGTAATATATATGCTTAGAGGAAAACAAAGATTTACAGCAATTTGAAGTTGCTCTTTTGTTTTGTGCAGCATCAATGAATGTATCATTGTGTTCTATCTCTGCAGCCCACCAGGAATTTCATTATCAATCCGATGATGCCAGACTAGCAAATCATCAATTGGATGACATCTAAAAAACTTCAAGAGAGAATATAGGTCTATTTCCTAGTTTTGGATAGGAGTTCCTGTTGCTGCTCATCTATGTTTTGCTGCAAGTGCATAGTCTGCTAAGAATCTGGCTCTTATGATTGCAAATTGTGTGAGCCTCATCCAAAATAATGTGTTCACACTTACCTCCAAGGAGGATGCCCTGTTTAGAATGATACACAGTACAATCTTTCTTCAGAATCACTACTTCTCCTTCCAAATCTTACTATATTATAAGTTACTATTACTTATATCATGTTGAGCCAGTCTTAGCTTCAGATTCTCTTGGTAGACTTCCTCCTTCTTTAACCTTTCTTCTTGTGAGAAGAATTGTTGAAAGGGGTCAGAGAAAGAATTCCTCTTTTGACATGTTACTGGTGAGATTCTTCACTGAACTTCTGAAATACATTTAAAATAACTTTTTTTTTTGGCCACTAGTCAAAGGTTTGCCAGACTTGTGTTTTAAAAATTTAGGTGGCGACACAGCAACAGAAGACTCGATGCCTTCAGCCATTTGGTTGCATCAGAATTGATTGAAGCATGACTCAAAGCATCATCCATTTTTAATAAACTATTTTAAGTTGTAATCATTGATTAGGTATATTTTAGAATATTTTCCTATGTTTTTAACATAATTATTTTCATTCACGAAGAATAAAAAGTTTATTCAGGGGACATATTTTTAATTTAATTAAGAGACTTACTTTTTTGCATGGATATCAAAGAACAGACAAAAAACATAACACAGAAATAAGACAACAACTAAAAATAGAGGAATTAAACTCAACAATAGAGAAATACAGAACAAACTGGAAAGAACACTTAGCAAGGATGACTGAGAATAGAATACCAAAAGCAGCATACAACTATTCACCATGAGGAAGAAGAAGCTTGGGAAGACCAAGGAAAAGATGGAAAGAGCAGCAATTTGGAACCGGAACAGACTAGTAAATAAGCCTAAACCGTGAAGAAGAAGACTTTTTTGCATACTTATTGCTTCTACATCGTACGTTGGTGTCCATAACCAATGAAAAACAAGCAGGTCACATGGCTTTGTTTTGATGAGGATCACTTTAAGAGTGGATGGCCTTTACAGACCATGGGTTCATCTTCATGTAGTTTATGTCATGCAGGGACTCGGAAATCTATTCCTACCAATGCAAGACCACTATTGTCAGCTTTTCCCGTGAAATTAAACAATTATCTATATCCAGAAGGTGAAAATTTCTTAAGTTTCTTTCATTTTGGTCCCGAGATTAGGAGCAAAATCTGATGCAATACCTGGTCAATTGAATCAAACTGGATCATCAAACTGGTGCATCACAATAGTATAGAATGATAAAACTGATTGTCAAATCACCATGAATCTAAAACTGTCAAGTGGTAAAACTAGAAATTAGCTAAGGATTAAATTAATGTTTTTATTACCTCACCTCATATCCTTTTTCAGAGCTTATCTCCATCATCAGTAGCCTCTGGTCGATTGGTGTTACATCGTTTCTTGGTGGTTTTGTTCTTACCACCAAGAAACGATGTAACACCAATCGACCAGAGGCTACTGATGATGGAGATAAGCTCTGAAACTGCAGTCTGTGAAAGTTAAATAGAAATTAGCTGATGTTGACTGTAAAAATATAAATATCCTAATAACATGCCACATGGAGGTCCTTATGCAAGGTTCTAGATTCTTAGTCTATGGTACAGAAAGAAAGAAAATTGAAAAGTCCTATGCAGCTAACTTAAATCTGGAAAATTCCCATTTCTTATTCTATAACAAGCTTAAATCAGTCTACACAATTAAGTGAAGAAAAATCTCCATTTGTCCACCGAAAGGATTCAAACTTGGATTATCCAGCCAACAGTCAAACATCTTTACTGCCTGCACTACCTGGTCTGTAATTGGCGGTATAACCATTCCAACTAATACCGAGTAAATGCAGTATTGAAGCAGGTCCAGATGCTTAAAGATGGCAACCCCATCGCTGGACTTACCACCTCCTTGCTAGCAACTAGTTGGTGGGACATTCAATTGCTTTCAAGCCTGATAAAAGGAAAAGCCAGACGGATCACCATGATGGCAACTTATAAACGAATAAGGCTAATGAATGGGAAAAAAAAAAAAAAAGTAATTAGCAAACAAATCCTATTCCTATGTTTAAACACCAGGATAATAATACTCACCCTTCTGGGTAGGTGAAAACCAGCATTTACAATTTATTTTTTGCAGTGTATAGTCAAAGTTGCTATTGGAGTTTCATTTCTATTAAGAAGAGGATATGACAACTATGTATATTGGAGAAACATCCAAATATTCTTAAGCACGTTGTTCATCCATGGACAAGGACAATAATTCTGGTGTGACCCTTGTTGCTTTTCGACGAGAGTGCCAGCATTGTTTTACCTTCTCCCTTATCATCTCTCACACAAACACTTACACTATATAAACTTTTAAACATACCTTCTTGATAAAAGTATGTATCTCCTATGTAACATGGTCTGCTAAATTGGCACATAAATTGGAAATGTACCACATTAATGCCAAGTATCTGACTAGTAAAAAATCAGGAGTACAGAGGGTGGTATTAATACATACATGCACAAAATCTGTGCCTTGTCCAAATGCGCTGGTTTGGACATATAAACAAAATGCAGGAAGACAAGCTTGTAAGAAGAATATACAAATGGAAACCAATATGCACCAGAACACTGGACGCCCGAAGAACAGATGGCAGGATGATGTTACAAAAGATATATTAGAAATGAAAATTGGAAATTGGCCAGTCTGTATCCAGGATAGATGCAGGTGGAGAAAAATTGTTGAGGAGGCCAAAACTTCAATGATGTTGTAGTTGCCTACTAAAGAAGGAGAAGAAAATATTCTACAAAAAAGTCTGTGACAGTATTTGTCTTTTAAGGATAACTCACAATCATTTTTGTCTTTCAGCTCATTGATGTGAAGAAGATCGGGATAAGTAGATTGCCAGGCAATGCTGGGTAATCAGCACGGGGCATCTAAAATAATTATGATATAAATTTATAATTATTTTTTACTTATTCAACTAGACATGTAAACACATTTAATTTATTTGGGTACAGCAACTCATGCCAGGTAAGATAAAAATCGTTGGACATAAAAATAGATCTCTTATATTATAAATCCACTGAACTGCCATGCCAAGCCTTCATTTCTTCATAAAACAAATGAATAAATAAAGTAAATAAATTTGTGAAGTGAACAGTGGTGTAGAGTTTTTAGATAGAAAATTTTATATGGAAACAATTTGCGTGATTGTACTTTTTTATACATTTTTCCATATGTTTTTTATACCGAATGAGAGATTCTGCACAATTTTTCTTGAGGTGAAAAAAAATTTAAACTTTTTTTAAAAAGATGTTTTCATTTTTTTTTCAATTTGATGTAAATATACGTAGATTAGTCAATAATGAGATGCATGTCAAAAATACTCAAAACACTTGTAACTTACAAGGATACCAGAATCTGCATTTATGAGATATTCCAATGGAGTTGGGCACGAGGATAATTTTTATCTTGTCCCTCCTCTTTAAGCTTTGGTCTATTTGCATTTCTACGTCTTGAATGTTTTTTTTTTAAATGAGATATCATTCCAATCTTAGTCTGTCCTTTTTAATTGTAAAATGCTCAAAAAAAAGTGTGGAGGTAATTTTTGTGTAAGTTATGCATAAAAAAATAACCAATATAAGTCTGTGTAATTGTTGTGAGTGAGGAACATATTATAAAAAGCGTTCCTATAATTTTTTTGGCACCACCATTGTAACATAAAGACTGTTGCTAAGGCCTGTCTAAACATAAATCTAAGGGCTAAATGTTTATTTATATGTCATTTATTACTTTGCATATCTTGGTATAATTGTTTACGTAGATATAGAGTAATCCTAGTATCTATGGTTTTGCCATTGTAAAGAAAAGAATTCTTATTTATCACATAATTATGTATTATATTTGTAGCAAATATTGGAAATTTAGTAATTATTAATTATAAATCACTTGTTTTGTTATTTAACTCCCTTATGATAGTTTCCAAATTTCCTCTAAATCCTTCTCAAAATATATTGTTTAATCTATTATAGGAAATACCACTATGAGGTTTAATTTGATTTAAAATTCGTCTAAACTTTGCAACCTGTGACACGACTTGTTTAATTCCTTCATAAACTCCTGTCAAATTTTATTCTTAGGGCTTCATTTTTCAAATTATTTCTCACCATTTACAATAATTTTTATATTTTTTCTAACGATTATTAAAATATATTTTTCTATGATATTTACGAGGGTGAATCAAATATAAACCGGAATTATTGTTTACAATTTTATTGAATTAACAAAAAAATACAAAACCATCACCTCATTTTTCTACATAGTTTCCTGCATTTCCAACACACTTTTGCCATCGAGTTTGCAACTTTTTGATGCCGTCCTTGGAGAATGAGGGATGACGTGTAGTCAGCCAGTTGCGCACGAACTCCTCTACCGCTGCATTGTCACCAAACCGCCTTCCTCCCAGGTCTTCTTTCAGTGGCCCAAACAAATGGTAGTCACAGGGTGACAAATCTGGACTGTAAGGAGGATGTTCCAGAGGTGTCCAATGCATTTTCGTCAGTTTTTCTTGTGTCAACCGAGCAGTGTGTGGCCTTGCATTGTCATGCAGTGCAATCACATTTCGAATCGGTTTCCGGTGGCGCTTGTTGTGATATGCTGCTTTTGTCTCATCCAAAAGCCGGCAGTAGTACTCTGCATTCACTGTTCATCGTTCATGAAGGAAATCCACTAGCAAAACTCCTTCAGAGTCCCAAAAAACAGTTGCAAGGACCTTTCCAGCAGAAAGGCGTGTTTTGGCCTTAACTGGTCCAGCCGCACCTCGCTCTCGCCACTCCATGCTGGAATGTTTTGACTCTGGGGTGTAATGATGAACCCAAGTTACATCAGATGTCACAATGAGATTCAGAAAATCATCTCCTTCCTCCTCGTAGCGACTCAGATGCCTCGGAGACACTTCCTGGCACAAATTTTTTTGTTCCTGGCTGAGGAGCCGAGGAACCCACATGGCAGACAATTTTCGGAATTTGAGTTCATCACTGATGATGGCTTGGACACTTCCGAAGCTTATTCCAACATGTGAAGCAATTTCAGAAATTGTTACATGCCGATCCTCCTCAATAAGGTCCCGTACAGAACGAATGTTGTCTGCAGTGATGCTTGTTCATTGCCATCTTTGGTGGGGCTCATTTTCCACTGAATCCCGGCCCCGCTAAAATTTTTTTGTGCCAATCATACACCTGCGTCTTCGAAAGGGTTGCTTCCCCGAACTGCGCATGGAGCCTTCTCAAAATTTCAGAAGGTTTAATGCCTTCTTTCACCAAAAACTTAATAATAATGCATTGCACAACAGACATGAGTACCTCTTGCTCGCTCATGGCGTACTGAAGCAAGTGGTCCCTCTTCGGAGTGTGAAACATCAAGATCCCTACTCCAGACACCCTCACCAACTTCCCCTCCAAATCGCAACCTTTGCAGTTTTGCTACCAGAGCCTCCAGATACAAATTCCGGTTTATATTTGATCCATCCTTGTAACTACATACGTAGCATGAAGAGGTGGCAGCCACAATTTTAACAAATATTTTATACAACAACAGAAATGTGTTCCAGTGCAGCCAACATAGTATGTATTAATTAACTGTATACATATTAATAAATGAGTTGGAGAAAATGTTTTAACATCTCACCTCACAAAGTTGCGTGTCTTCATGATACTGGTTTCAAAAGTATAGTATTACTTCCATCTTCAGTCACATTCCAACTGTTGAAATTTCATCGTTAACATCATCTTCTGAACTGCCATCTGGTGTAGATTTTATGAACTTGGAGATTAAATTATTCTCGTCGGGGATATCAAAATTCATTGCTTTATATTTATTTTTTATATCTAGATATTCCATTATGTCTTGACATAGAACATTGACGGGTTGGAGTGAGAGACAAAAAAAAAAAAGGGATATAAAATTTCCCAGACACATAGGCTAATAATAGGCCAAATGCAAATTTAAATAGTATAAATGGTGTATAAATATTAAATGACGTGTTGTTTTTTTTTATATGGCTTAGCCAAGCTATAACACATATTTCCTATCGTTTGTATTTTTTTTAAATAAATAGAAAATTAATACATATTGATGTATTTGTGACAAACTTAAAAATTTAATTTTTTTATTATTGATTTCGTACATCTCAATGATGGATAAATCATATTTGAAGAGAAAAATTATACGCTCAGACCGGGACCCTTTGTTCTCTAGACCAAGTGCTCTACCAACTGAGCTACCTGAGCAACTACCGATCTAAACGCAAATCTTTCTCTATATACATTGTAATTCCCATCCACCAAATGCTGTGAAGCCATGCTTCTATCTTGCAAATGGCGGCTCCTTTATTAAGAAGACATATTTGGGAATTATACATTACAGCCAGTATGGCTTTTTCCAAGTTTTTATTATTGATTTCGTACATCTCAATGATGGATAAATCATATTTGAAGAGAAAAATTATACGCTCAGACCGGGACTTGAACCCGGGACCCTTGGTTCTCTAGACCAAGTGCTCTACCAACTGAGCTACCTGAGCAACTACCGATCTAAACGCAAATCTTTCTCTATATACATTGTAATTCCCATCCACCAGTTGGTAGAGCACTTGGTCTAGAGAACCAAGGGTCCCGGGTTCAAGTCCCGGTCTGAGCGTATAATTTTTCTCTTCAAATATGATTTATCCATCATTGAGATGTACGAAATCAATAATAAAAACTTGGAAAAAGCCGTACTGGCTGTAATGTATAATTCCCAAATATGTCTTCTTAATAAAGGAGCCGCCATTTGCAAGATAGAAGCATGGCTTCACAGCATTTGGTGGATGGGAATTACAATGTATATAGAGAAAGATTTGCGTTTAGATCGGTAGTTGCTCAGGTAGCTCAGTTGGTAGAGCACTTGGTCTAGAGAACCAAGGGTCCCGGGTTCAAGTCCCGGTCTGAGCGGATAATTTTTCTCTTCAAAAATAAAAATTTAATGTATTGTGGTCGAATTTCGAGCGCTGGGCGGCCACTAGTAAAAATAAATTTCCTAATGTCATTGTTAAAGTTGTATTAATTTGACGCTTATAATCTGTTACTGAAATTAGATAGGGATATGGGATAGCTTAATTAGAGATTGGATGAAACCCATCTATTAACAATATTTAACATACAGTATTTAAAAAATTTAGCTTTTAAGGAATTGCTCACTATTTATCAATAATTTTACAGATTCTATAAATACTAGACTTAGTTAGGCTATAATTATAGTCGATTAGATATTAATCCGCCGCTGTGGTCTCGAAGTAGCGTGCTGCCTTGACATGCAGCGGGCCGGTTTCGATTCCCGATCGGAAGAAGCTTCCTGGGTGAGGTTTTTTCGGGGTTTTTCCTCACGTGTAAGACAAATGTAAGGAAGCTGTAAGGTTCAAATTGTCCCCGAACATCACCATCATCATTCATTATCATATTCGCCGGTGTGGAAAGCAACAGGAAGATTCCACACCTATAAATCCCTAGTAAAGCTGCAAGATTCATGCTATGATTGCAGTGAAAGATCTGCCCTTGGGTAGAACACGATAGAAGAGAATAGATGGAGATTAATGATTTGGTTTTGCCAATCCCTAATTAAAGTCTTTAAGTTATCTCATAACCACCGCTGTGGTCTCGAGGTAGTGTGTTGCCTTGTCACGCAGCAGGCCCGGGTTTGATTCCCAGTCGGGACAGGCTCCTGGGTGAGGTTTTTTGGGGTTTGTCCTCACCTATAAGACAAATGTCGGGATGCTTAGGGCCCAACGGTCCCCAAAAATCATCCGGCCATCATCATCATCATCCTTCACCAGTGTGGAAAGCAACGGGAAGCTACCAGACCTATAAATTCCCTAGTAAAGCTGCAAAGCATAGCATGAAAATGCCAAAATTGCAGTGAAAGACCTGCCCTCAGGCAGAATTACTATGGATGGATGGAAGTTATCTCATAAAATTATATAATATTAATACTGGATTATGAATTTTAAATATAATCACCTTGAGTCAGATATATATATATATATATATATATAGGCCTATATATTTTTTCTTCAGATTCTGGGGTTTTTCTGAATTACTTCAGTTTAATTCATTAAAAGATGTAAACCGTCAAACTTCATGTATATATATATATATATATATATATATATGTGTGTGTGTGTGTTTGTGTATGTTATAACATCGATAAAGCGTCACTCCTATAAAGTAAAAATATTTTCTTTAATTTGCCTACTTGTTATATTAGCTAGTTACCAGATGGCAATGAAGACCAAGTTCTTGCTACTTCTCATAATAATGGAGAATATAAAATATATATATATATATATATATGGGTGTACAAGAGGAGCCGGACATCATAGACATTATAGAAAAGATTACAGTGGTATGGCCATGTCAATAGAATGCCAAAGCAAAGATTGCCTAAAATTATTATGGAATAGATCCCTTGGATAGAAGGGGTACAAGCAGCTATGAATATCAGAGGACTGGAGGAAGATCAATGAACGTACAGAGAGAAATGGCATTTGGTTTCAGGAAGACAGCGGCAGCTGCCATGATATCGGATGATGATGATGATATATATATAAAAAAATGTTTGTATTAGATTTGCTCGATGGTGTAATGGATAGCATACTAGGGTACCAACCCAGAGATCCGGGTTCAAGTCCCGTCCAGGCATTTATTTTTCTTATGTCATATATATATATATATATATATATTATGCAGGTTTTTGCGGATATAAGTATGAATATGAAAGTTTTCTTGGGTTTTCCGCATCCTGGATTCAAGTTTGGGCTCTGGCCACTGATTCCAATGTTTCGGCATGATCCCACATGCCATTATTAAGGAATGATAAGTTCGAGTCACAGGTTTAGGTCTTATATAATAAAATACATAGAGTTTTCGCTGTGGTCCATTTCCGAAGACGTACACCCATCCAAGGTTTAGTTGTTATGTAGTTAAATACCTTCAGTTACCACACAGAAAACTGAAGGTATTTAACTACATAAGAACTGAACCTTGGATGGGTGTACGTCTTTGGAAACGGACCACTGTGAAAACTCTATGTATTTTATTATATAAGACCTAAACCTGTGACTCGAACATATCATTCCTTGATAATGGCATGTGGGATCATGCCGAAACGTCGGAATCAGTGGCCAGAGGCCAAACTTGAATCCAAGACATGAAAAACCCAAGAAAACTTTCATTTTCATATATATAGGTATAAATTATAAAATTTACCATTATCACCAATTATTCACTCTATGAACCTGTAGGTTCAGTGCTGCATTCACAAAATTCTCCGTTGGTCCCTATCCGCAGCCAACTGAATACAATCAGTTGAAATAATCAATATCTATTTCCATCCGAAAATTATCCTTCATCAATGCCTAGTCCTACCTAATGAATCTTTTTCCCCAAAGTTTTTTTCAATAAAAAATAAAGCGTTTTATTAAGAATGTTGGTTATTTCAATTTCCCATATATGTGGTGCCATCCGGCGACAATTTCATAAACATATGCGATGGACGGCCAAACACGCACTCACTACTGAATAACACTTAGAAATTGGGACTGGAAGTAAATATTAATAAAACTAAATATATGGTCACATATAGAAAGAAATATATTATATAATGGAAATGGACAGCTAATGACAAACGAGGCAAATTTTAAGTAAGTGGCTGAATTCAAATATCTTCTTCTTCTTCTTCCTTCCAAGTATTAGGCCAAGGCCTGTTACGATCCTATAGAAAATTTACGGGAAATTCTTGTATAAGACTTGAAAGCATAATAATAGTCCCTTCGATTGGTTGCTGGCCAAAGGAAGGCAAGACCAGTGATGGGGCTGCCATCTTATAGCCTCTGGTTAGGCTTTTCTGGAGAAGAAAAGAAAATAAAGGAAAGAAGAAATGGAAGAAAGGAAAGACTCCCTAGCCCTTGGATGCCCTAATAGCGTCGGGGTCGAAAAAACAAGAGTTAACCAAGAGAGCTTAGATAGTAAAGTTAAAAGAGTGCAAAACACAAGAAAGTGGAAGAAATGTTTTGCACAGCTTGGGCACCTTGTGGTCGCCATCCACATATCCCCTAAATGAGGACCCCTGAGGGGAATTCAAATATCTAAAAACAATAATCACAAATAGGAATGAGATGCACAAAGAAATTAAACAAAGGCTCAGTCCTCAAAATGCGTGTTTTCTTGCATTACAGAGTCTCTTGACGTCCCAACTCTTTTCACAAAACGTTAAACTGAAAATATATAAAACTATTATTCTACCAGTTATATTATATGGACGCGAAACATGTACTCTTACTTTCAGGAAGGAAAGGAGATTAGAAGTATTTAAGAATAAAGTTCTTAGGAAAATTTTTGGGCCAAAGAGAGATGGAATAGGGAAGTCAACATAACTGTGAACTACATGGTCTTTATTGTAAGCCAGATATAACAGGTCCACCGCTGGGTCTCGAGGTAGCGTGCTGCCTTGTCACGCAGCGGGCCCGGGTTCGATCGCTGGCTGGGACAAGCTTCCTGGGTGAGGATTTTTTTTCAGGTTTTTTCCTCACCTGTAAGACAAATGTCAGGAAGCTTGGAGCCCAATCATACGGCCATGGTCGTCATCCTTATCATTACCATCACCATCCTTCATTGGTGTGGAAAGCAACGGGAAGCTACCACACCTATAATTACCTAGCAAAGCTGCAAAGCATAGCATGAAAATGCTATGATTGCAGTGAAAGACCTGCACTCGGGCAGAATTACTATGGATGGAGATATATCAGTTAAGTCTTGTAGATTGCTATGGGTAGGCCATGTGGCACGAATGGGGAATGAAAGACGTTCATGGAAGCTTCTTGTAGGAAAACCAGAGGGAAAATGCCCAGTTGGTAGAACAAGAATGAAGTGGGGGGATAAACATTAACTATGATTTGAGGGAAGTAGATTATACAGGGAATGATTGGAAAATATTAGCTCAGGATAGGGATGTATGGAGAGCTTACGTTCGCGCAGTCATGAACCTACGGGTCCGATAGTGCCAGTGAGTTAGTTAAGCAATGGACGGTATGCGCTCCATGTGAAGTGAATCCAGTATCACGCCGAGCGTAACGCACGAACGCGACACGTCGGGCGTGACGCGCAGTATAATAAACCATAGCTTTCGTTTTTCTATGTTTATGAGATGCTCAAATGAAATACATGAATTCGAATGAAATGATTTGAAATATAATCATGATTATAAGAATGATTACTGTTAATTGTAAAAAATGATACATTAGGTAAGTGTAATTAATTTCGTTTTTGAGTTTTAATAGGAGAGAATAATGTTTGTTTATGATACTCATTTTTATTTTAAGTTATTTTACTGACTGACTGATTTGTGACAGTGACCTAGCACTGTCCAGAGTGCTAATTTTGGAGCCAATGTTTGCTCCCTGATAGCTATTTATTGATTTGTATTCTGTAAAGGGTTTATTGTGCTGTCCCTAGCCTATATGGCGATTTTTTGGAGCAGTTTTGTACAATTTTCATGTGACGTATGATTAGGTGATGAAGATGCGATCACTCATTTGCACGGGGCATCAGAAACCACTAGTCTGACGAGCTAGGCTCAGTCAGAGGCGTGGAATGAGCCACTCCGTACATTGAGTAAGCGTAGAGCTTCATCACTGGGAGAAGCACCATGTTGGCGTTACTGTTAGTTAAATATGTTTCGGTGTGTAGTACGCCGCTGTTGCTGTTGTCCTATATTGCGAACAACAGGATTCGTGTGAGTAGATATGGCCGTGGCCATGCTATTCACACGTTCCTGCACTAGTTCCTCAATATAGGGAATATTTGCAGCTCTGTGAAGCTCAGTTATCCTTGTGTACCGAGGGGCCGAAAATATGATTTTAAGGCATCTGTTTTGGATGATTTGCAATTTCCTTTTGTGTGTACTTGCAAGGATGCTCCAAGCTTCGCAGCCATATAGCAACATACTACGTATTATAGCCACGTAGAGAGTGACTTTTATTTTTGTGGATAATTTCTCCGACCTGAAGAATGGATATAATATACCGATTGCGCATTTTGCTTTTTCAATAATGCGTTCGGTATGAATTTGGAATGTTAGACGTTGGTCTAAGTGAAGACCAAGATACTTGACCACGGTCTCAAAACGGAGATATTGTGCTCCGAGATTAATTGGAAAGTCTGGGATGGCATAAGTTTTACGGAACAGGATTTGCTGTGTTTTAGCTGGATTGATCTGGATGTTCCAAGTTTGGAACCAGGAATGAATGAGATCTATGGCTTGTTGGAGGATGCGTCTGTTGAAGCCGCGGAAGGAAGCTTGGTAAAATATACAAGTGTCATCGGCATACGTTGCCAGATGGACTTGTGGAGGTGACGGTAAGTCGGATACATATAAGGAATATAATAGGGGTGACAGGACAGCTCCCTGTGGAACACCCGCTAGTTGAGTTTTGTGGTCAGATCTTGATCCTCTTACAGATACATAGAAGTTTCTGTTTGTCAAATATGATGATAAAATTTTGACAAGTGGTGCCGAAAAGTTGAATTTAATTAATTTGTATATAAGTCCATTTATCCAGGTCGTGTCAAACGCCTTCTCAATGTCCAGAAATAGTGCTAATGTTGTTCGTTTTGCATTGAAGCCTGTCACAATCTGATCAACCAGTCTAGCTAGTTGAAGAGGAGTGCTATGAGAATTCCTAAATCCGAATTGATGAGTAGGAAGAAGGTTTCTCTCCCGTACTTCATATTTAAGTTTTTTCAGAATTAGTCTTTCTAATAGCTTTCCTAGAGTAGGTAGCAGACTAATTGGTCTTAGATTTTCAGGATTCGATGGATCTTTTCCTGGCTTCGGGATAGTGATGATTTTAGCCATTTTCCAAGAGTTTGGAAAGTGGTTAAATTGGAAGCAGTATTTGAAAATTGTTAGGAGAAGGATAAGTGCTTTATTCGGGAGATGCTTTACAGCAAGGTTAGGGATTTTATCTGTACCAGTCGCACACGAGGAGCGAAGAGTACTGATATGGTATCTGAGGTCTGTGACATGTATGTCAGGACGCTCTTGAGGGATTGGTGTAGCCAGGAAATTTGCAACTGTATTGTTAATCTCATTTGCATGATCTGGAGTCGTCAGCTCGTATGGTGTGAATCGATTGGCAAGATTATCTGCAAGCAGTTGGGCTTGATCATAAGGATGATAAGCCCATCCAGCTTGAGTCTTTAAAGCAGTCGGGGCACTAGGTGCCCTGGCATTTTTAATCCTTTTGATTATTTGCCAGGGAGGAACCTTGTTCAGATTGGCTTCCAAAAGAGATTTCTCCCAGGTTGAAAATTTGATTTCCTGCAATCGGTTCTTCACCAGTCGCGCATAACGATTGTAGTTTCTTTTGAGTGTTGGATCTCCAAATTGTCGGTATTGTTTAAGGAATTGGCGTTTCATTCTTAGGTAAAGATTCAAGGTGTGGTCTGGAGCATTAGGATTTATGGTTGTCTGTGTGGAAGTTGTTGACAATTGGAGAGCCGTGTGTACTGTAGCTTGGAAGTTGAGGATGGTTTCTTCCAGCTCGTCTGCATTTGTGATATGTAGGCGTGGATTTATCCAGCGTGTGAGAAGATGTGAATATTCGGACCAGTCTGTATCTGTTGTATGTACTCGGAAAAGAGGAGTTAGAAGGCAAGTGGTATTGAGGGTAAAGAGGATTGGAGTGTGGTCAGAGTTGAGGATGCCAGGGAGAGTGGTTATGAATGGAGAGAGTTGTACATTTTTAGTGAGGGCTATGTCGAGAATATCTGAGCTTAAGCCATGGATATAATGACGGAAGAAAGTGTGCTCTCTTGGTGCTGAAATTTCAATGTGTTCCTGTTGACAGTAATTGTGTAATATTACACCTGAAGGGTTTCGCACTCGACAGTTCCAGAAGGTATGTTTAGAATTGAGGTCTCCTGCGAGTAGAAATCGCTGGGAGAGGGACGTTAGGGTATTGAGATCATGTCGAGTGAGGAGTTTAGCTGGTGATTTGTATACTGAAGTTATGAGAATATCTGCATTTTGGGAGATGGGCAGGTAGATTCCAGTGGCTTCGAGAAATTGTAGCCTGGGCAGATCGGCTACTCGATGGCCAATGGATTTTTTGATGCAGATAGCTGTGCCACCAAGAGGAGCGTTGAGTCTATCATTACGATAGATGAAGTAATCTGAAAGCTTGAATCGTTGTTGATTTGGCTTAAGGTGTGTTTCATTAAGAAGGGCTATGTCTATGTTATGTTCTTTAAGTGTTATCTCCAGTTCTTGGACTTGTGAGATTAAACCATTAGCATTAAATGCCATGACATTGAGTGAGGACCGTCTGAAATTATCCATTGGTCCCGAAACATATATTAACTATTTGTGAAAGAAGCTGGAGACGTTCCTGCGACGATTGCATCCGGTTGAGTACAGGCTGCATCATCTGGATTATCTCCTGCATCTGTCCAGTAACGTTTTCAGTTTTTTCGGTCGTCTGGTGTGAAACAGTGCTTGGTTGTGCGTTTTGCTTTCGCACAGGGTTTACAATATTACTATATGAGATTAATGGGTTTATTTTCTTCGACGTAAATGTGCGAACCGGTTTCTCATCTGCGGGTTTTTTACTTTTAAGGTAGGCTTGGTGCGCTGCTTCATATTTCGGGCATCCGCGATATGAGGCAGGGTGTCCAGTTTGCTGACAATTCGCGCATTTTAGTAGCGAGGTGTCACTCCTCGCTAGATCGCGTTGAGGGCAGTTCTTGTGGCTGTGCTCAAGAGAGCAGATTACACATTTAGGTGTGACATTGCAGCCAGCGAAAGTATGATTAAAGCGTTGGCAGCGATAACACTGTTTCATCCCAGATTTCGGCCGATAGGATTCGACTGACACGACAGTGTATAGTAGTCTGTTGAGGTTGTATATTTCTTTATTTTGCTCGGAATTTTCGAGTTCTACAATGAATAGGGGCATTTTTTGAGTAATTGAATCGACTATTCTTGTGAGTTGTCTCACCGAACGTACAGTGTATCCTATGGAGATCAATTCTGCCTTGATCTCCTCAGGAGCCACTGTTGATGGGAGACGTCGTAACATAACTCGTATGGGTTGTTCACTTTAGGTTGGAAGGTGTAGTACTGCCTAGTACCAGCCTTTAAATATTGGAGCACAGCATTGTAGTCCTCCATGGTTGGGCAGTAGTACCTGATCCCTTCAGGAGTTACAATTACTTTCGGATCATTTTTCATCACAAACTTTACCTCCTTATTTGTCTGGAAAATATTATTGTGACCTAAGACTGTGATGGGTGGGGGTCTGATTGAGTTTATTTGCGCCCTAGGAGGCTGCTGTGGAGCATTTGGTGCAGGTGTCTCTACTACTGTATTTGAAGTATTATTATTGCAGACTATTTCAGGTTTTTTCGGTAATTTCGCTTGAGGTTTCGTGTCAGTCGAAACCTTGGTGCGTGGAAGGGTTTTCTGAGCCTTTGGAGTGGTCTCAGTAGGTCGCTCGTCCTCTGACAGGATTGAGAACCTGTTGGAGATAGCCACCTCTGAGTGCACATTTTCTCTGACAGGCATGTTGACAGATTCATTGCTATTTTCTGCTTCATTAGTATTTCTACGTTTTTTGTGTCTTTTCTCGTTGCTTGACCAACGCACAGAAGGTGCGTTTTATGCGATACTTCTTGCATGTGCTCTAGTAGCCATTCAAAATACTTGGATGGCTCTTTGGCATCCCGAATTTACTTTTTACTTCCGCGATACATGCCTGTGAGAGCTCATATGCAGCCACAGACCGATCCACTTCTGGGAAGGTACATAGAAAATTAAACTGCAGATATATAATGTTCCTAATTTGAGATGTAACTTGAATGTATTTGGATCCCGGTTTAAATTTCTGATTTTCAATGTACGTCTCGAAAGCAGTCAAGTACTCTTCCCATATTGGATTAGATCTATACTCCAAAGTCTCCATTTCGACGTCACTAAGTTGTAGAGCCGATGCCATAGTGCTTGGTGAGGCCAAGACTTAGTTCAAGACACGGTCTACAACTCTACAAATGAAAATTGTACACATACACTCTCCTACCTTTGGTTATGATGAACACTATTTGCACTGATTTTTCACTTATTTGCACTATAAACCCTTTACAGGCGCACTTAGGCCCTTTAGGCCCACTATAGAAACTACACTAACTTCACTGAACTGCACTTGGTACGTACTAGGATCACTTATTAAAAAATTTTTATTGAACTTTTCTGTAGAACAGTCGCCATCTTGGTCATGCTTGTGAGTTATTTTACAAATCCTATTGAAAACACTCGTTTTAATTTTCGAAAGTTGGCTTCATTGTAATCATTAGCGCAGGGATTGGTGATCATTGGTAATAGCTAGGGATGCAACATCGTTCATAAAAAAGAACATCGATGTTTTGAAAAGTATAATATCGATGTCGAAAACATCGATATCATCGCCGGTTTATACAGCCCAGGAAATGAACTTTCATGTCATCCCACATTTCTAAACCATCTGCTTTTATAGGAGTTATAGCAACTTTTAATATAATTGATGACTTTACCCTTAGCAGTCGCATCATTGATATAATATGATAGATGTTGGTAGGCATGACAAAATATCGTTCATAAACATCGATGTATCGTTTTAACAACAATGTATCGTTTGCATCCCTAGTAATAGCGCATGCTTAGTGCTCATAATGGCTAGATTAGCTGTTTGAAAGTTACCGTTTGTAGCACGATGTTTCATCACTTTTTGAAATCTTCAAAGAAGATACCGAGAAAAACAATTACTAATGTATAACTTTAATTCAAAAGTGTTAGTAGGTAGAATCACATCCATATCTTATTATGTAGCCAGAGTCTCTTTCTCGAAACATAACCTCAAAGATATTCTTCTCAATATGCCAAGAAATAACAAACGTACTGCAGAACTTCAAAAACAACGCCAGAAAATGAAAGAAAAAGCACAAAAATATATACCTGGTACAGTTTCTTTGCAAGTACTTGGCAGCGGTGCCAAAGGAGCACCACGTTCACTTTATGTTTTTACTGATCAGTCCAGGTAAGATTGTACATTTTATGCGTGAGAAATATTTTATAGACTGTGAATATAAATTTAGGTTAATTGCCTATAAAACCTAACCGTTTATTTAACTTAAAAAAAAAAAAAAGGATAGCCAAAACGAGTAACTCGCCATAACCTTAAATTATTCAGTGACTTGTTCTTTATAATAACCCAGGATAGGCATTGGTGTTATATAAAAAAAGAAAATAATATTAAGACTAAATGTCGTTGGAATATTAATTTTCTTCTATAATGAACGATTATGTTTTCTAAATTGGATGATATGCATCAACTGACTTAAGTGCCATTTAAAAAATAAAGTTGAGATTTTGATACCATGTGTTGCACTGGCTGATGAAGTACGTACACTTTTATTGCTGAATCTTTAAATATAACCTTATTATTAAAGAAACATATAAATGCCATCAGTCCTATCAGATATTCTATATTTTGCAACACACGGTTACGAAACCAGATCTCCATGAGTGCTAATTTAAATTTTGCTCATGCAGCTAAGTGCCAAATGTTCCCGCTCTTAGATTGTTGATGCATAACTGTTAAACAAGGAAAATAACTTGCAATTACCAGTATTGTTAGTTTTTGCCCTTAAATAAATAGTGAAGATTGGGAAAAAGTTCGCTATTTGTCTGCCAAGAATTCTTTTAAGTTCTACAGAATCGCAGTGCGCATGCACGAGTTGCTGCTGTAATGGTTAATGTAGCTTCCGGATGTCTCTGAAGTCGGCATTACCAACTTTTGGAATAAATTCCCAAACGCTAAAAAATTGATGTAAATCAGCATCCCATTTCACATTCAGTACCAGGCATTTAAACCCACAGGCCAGTCATTTAAATACCCCAGCTATCCTTTTCGTGGCACTTCAGAAAATGGACCATTATTCACAAACTATTAGTCCTAGAAATTCAAATTTTGTACATACCTAAAGGCGATATCCTAGTAGGATTTGATGGTGAAATAACTTGGGTGATTGACATCACATGGTATCGGCGTATCAATTTCAGGAAGTGGAAGTTCATCTTCACTTTCACTTTGTGAATCTTCTAATTCAGGAATCAGTTCATCACCTGAATCATCATTATACAAAATATTCACTAATTCTTCTTCAGTGAGATATTTTTCTTTCGCCATGGTTTCACTCATGCACAAACAGCGCGATAACGAGAAACATATACGACTGCATTGGAGGCTGGAGTCATGTCTGGGTGAACGAATTCCATATGTTGTTTGTTTTAAAAATAAAAGGGGATTCACCAAGGTTAAACATGTCAAACGGGAATAAAAATGTACATTTACATGCCATCTATGATCTCCAAGACATACTAAGCCAACACAATATTTAGGTGCCGAATATAAATGCGGTTTGTTTGCACCCGCTCTAAAACGAGTTAACTGACCGACGGCCGCATACACGATAGTCTCTTTAAACACCTTTACTGGTTTACGGTACTGAATGTGACACATGTAACAAAACAAATTGGATGCATATTTTTAATAAACTGTAAACTAATTTTATGTAAACCAACTTGTCCCATAGGAACCTTACAAAATGAAGTTAATTTCTTGAAATATGATTTGGAATTATTTGCGAATGTTGGTAACACCAATCTGAGAGCTATCTCTTGCGGATGTTACATTAAACATTTGCACGTGTGTAGAACTTGATTCACAATATTTACGTAATTATGTAAACATTTAAAAATCATAGGAAATGTTTATAAAATGGTTCCAAAATGTTTAAAATAGTACGAAACATTATTATAAATGGTGGAAAAGTGTTTAGTGCAACAGTTGCATAAGAATGTATGGAAAATTGTGGCAGACAAATAGGGAACCTCAGCTGAAGATTGACTTAAACTTTAAGCATATTTTCTCAAAGCTTACATAATGGTGCATAGCCGATTGATGCATAATGCCGTCCAATTATTACTTGTTTTAGAGACAAATGATTTTTTTTGTTAGGTATCTATTCAACTGTGGAGAAGGGACACAGCGACTGGCTCATGAACATAAAATGAAATTATCCAAGTTAGAGCATATTTTTATCACAAATACATCATGGGAAAATATTGGTGGTTTGCCTGGAGTAGCACTTACAATTCAAGATGTTGGTGTACCGGAAATTACATTACATGGACCCGCTGGAACGGTAAGTCTTGATTCAGTGATGCTAGCAATGATGAGCAATCTCGTCATTTAAAAATATGAATAAAAAACATCCAAATTACATTATATGATAATGAATATCTCCAGAATATGTATAGACTCCTAGCAACATTGTGAGCACTCACCTTGATGGGATGAGAGAATTTAAGTTGTTAACAAAATTTTAAAAAAATGCCCACATAAGCTGCTTCTTCTTCTTCCTTCCAAGTATTAGGCCAAGGCCTGTTACGATCCTATAGAAAATTTTCCCTCCAGCGTTTCATAGGACGGCCCAGTGATCTTCGTCCTCTTGATATATAATTATAAACAGCTTTGGGGATCCGATTTGAACTCATTCTTTCAAGATGGTGTTTCCAATTTAGTTGGTACTGTTTAATATATTCCAAAATTGGTGTAGTCTTCAATTCTTTTAAGATATCGGTGTTCCTTTTCCGATCCCATCTGGTGTAACCCGCTGTTCTGCGCATGAATCTCATTTCACAAGCCGTTATTCTGCTTTCATGTTGTCTTTTTAGTGTCCATGCTTCACTACCATAGGCCAAAGTGTTATATAAATGTAATCTGGTGTTTTTTTGTACAAGGGATGGTTTTATAACCTGATTAATAATTCCCAAACTTTTATTATAACTAGTCATTTTTTCAGGGATATCCTTTTCATCCCAGATAGAGAGATAATATCCAAGATATTTAAATTGATTAGATCTCTCAAAAATTTTTTCTAGAGACAGATTTTACTTTGTATGGGGTCCTTCCCATGAAATGCCATTATTTTAGTTTTGTTAATTGATATTTCCATATTAAATTTGGCACCTATTTTTTGTAAATTATAAATTGATCGTTGCAAATCATTTTTGGAAAGTGCCAGAAGAGCTAAATCGTCTGCAAAAAGAATAGCATCGAGTTTGAGATTCCTATTGGTGGGCATAAGCTCAAATACACCAATGCAGCCCCATTGCAATAAACACATGGTGTGGATTCATCTTCAAGTAATGTAACTGTGCAATGGAATCATGTCATCAGTTATAGCTGGAAACATGTAATGAAGAATGAAAAGAAAATAGATAGATCATTGGTTGATTAATGTCTTTGACATCGTCCGATTCCTAATAGCTATTTCTCCTTCATGTATTAACATATTCCCTGACTCCAGGTTTCCATTCCAAAACAGATTTTGGTATGGTGAAATTAAATGTTTCTTACCTCTCCTCATAAATTAAACCTCATAGTGATTAATTCCGATAAAAGTTAAAGATTTTGGTAGTCGATCCTCTTCCATTCGCTGGATATGTCCATACCATCTTAATTGCTGAGTTTTAATATAATCTAAAATAGTGTCTTCAATCTTCATTTTCTCCCTTATAACCGAGTTCCTAATTTTTTCTCTTCTTGAAATTCTTGCTGCCCTTCGTATAAAATCCATTTCCATTGCCAAAAGATACTTATTTGTTTTTGTTGTTAATGGCCAAAGTTCTGCTCCATAAGTAATGATGCTTTTAACAATTGTATGATATACAGGGTGGACCGCTCGAATGGACCTAATTTCAATTGCTTGTTACTGGCAAACGGTTGAAGATAGAAACTTAAAACAACGTTCATAGTACAGAAAAACTCACCAAGTTTCGAATCCTGTCGGTAGATGGCACAAAGATACGTTTCTCGTTCTTAGATTTAATTGTTTGTGAAAATGGCGACTCCGCAGATGAAAGCGCAAGCTGTTTTGTGGTATGCGGAGTTTAAATCAATCATTAGAGTTCAAAGGGAGTTCCGGCGTGTGTTTAACCGTGATGCTCCAACTGCTAGAAGCATAAAGAAGTGGCGTGATACATTATTAGCTACAGGATCTGTGTTGAAGAAGCATGGTGGTGGTC
The DNA here is from genome assembly GCA_030220185.1 of Diploptera punctata. Taxonomy (NCBI): domain Eukaryota; kingdom Metazoa; phylum Arthropoda; class Insecta; order Blattodea; family Blaberidae; genus Diploptera; species Diploptera punctata. The sequence goes on from JASPKZ010006086.1 coordinate 1,348,835, forward strand.
GCAGAGCATCCGATGAAATGGTAGCAAATGTTCAAGCCGCATTTGAGCGAAGCCCCCGGAAGTCATTAAGAAGAGCTTCGCGGGAACTTCAAATACCAAAATCGACATTACAACGGATTGTCCACAAACGCCTCAAACTGCACGCATATAAAGTGCAGTTAGTGCAACGTCTGGAGCCGAATGACATGCCGAAACGAGTGGAATTCGCCAATACGATGCTGGACCGTCTCGGCGCTGATCCTGACTTCATGACCAAGATTTTCTTCTCGGACGAAGCCACTTTCCATTTGTCAGGCAAGGTAAACCGGCATAATGTGCGGATCTGGGGATCGGAGAATCCTCACGCTATTCAAGAGCATGTTCGTGATAGTCCGAAGATGAATGTTTGGTGCAGTTTGTCACATAATAAGGTCATTGGACCGTTTTTCTTCGCCGAGAAAACTGTTCGTGGTACCACATATCTTGACATGCTGGAGCAGTTCTTCTTTCCACAAATTGAACAACTGCAGCCTAACATCGTTTTCCAGCAAGATGGTGCTCCTCCCCACTGGTCCAATGAAGTTCGTACGACTTTGGACAACATTTTCCCTGGCCGTTGGATTGGTAGGGGAGGACCAATCGCGTGGCCCCCGAGATCTCCCGATTTAACACCACTGGATTTCTTTCTCTGGGGCTATGTCAAAGATAAAGTTTACACCACCCCAGTCAAAGACCTTCGTGATCTTCGTGAGCGCATCATAGAGGCTATTGAGAACATTCCAGAAGACATACTCCAACGTACTTGGCAAGAAATTGTTCATCGCTTTGATATCGTCACAGTGACTGCTGGGGCTCATATAGAGATGTGGTGATCTGGATATCAAAACTTGGTGAGTTTTTCTGTAATATGAACGTTGTTTTAAGTTTCTATCTTCAACCGTTTGCCAGTAACAAGCAATTGAAATTAGGTCCATTCGAGCGGTCCACCCTGTATATTCTTTTTATTTTTATTAGTTATATTTTTATCCCACAATATTCCATTGAGGCAAGCAATTACAAATTTTCCTCTGTTATTTCTATTTCTTATTTCCTCTTCATAACTCCCATTTTTATTTATTTTGATTCCTAAATATGTGATTTCACTACAAGATTTTATTGTTTCTCCAGTCACCAAAATAAAATTTTGTTCTGGTTCACCAATTGATAAATATTTTGTTTGAAAAGAAATTAATATGTATATTAAAATTCATCGGAGAACATATTGTTTAAACAACTCACCTCATAGGATTCATGCTTCCATGATATCGCGATTTCAAACATAATCATGTTCATCGTCAGCCATAACTCCGACTGATGAAATTCTTCGGCCGTCAACTATTCTATTGTCGCCATCTTCAGTGCTGCCATCTATGGTTGAATTTATGAACTTCGAAATCAATGTAATTTCGTTAGGGATATCAAAATTCATTGATCTATTTTTGTTTTTCTGAATGTATATTTTTTCCCAAACTGTCAATTCCAAAGGTTTCTCTACTTGTTTTAAAAGTTTAGCTTCTCTTCCAATTTTATGATGTTCTAATAAACTATGTGCAGCAATTACAGATTTTTCAATTTCACAATTTTTAATATTTCTGAAATGTTCTTTTGTCCGAATTTCCAAATTCCTTTTTGTTTTTCCTATATATATATATATATATATATATACCTCATAATGTTTACTTCCCAACATTAATTAAATATAATATGTATATGTTATTTTTCTTAAAAAAAGTCAAAATGTCTTTAAAGTTGAATGAGGAATCCATCCAGTGATCTGAACCCTCTATACAAAATCTTGATCAGCAACAGTTTGTACCACTCCAAAAGCATAAGGTGAAATATATGTTTCAAAAGGCTTTCTGAATATTTGACAGTATGTAATAGTAGAGGATGGCAGATCTTAGATAACAATTTTTTATTTTTAACTTTTACATGGTGACCTCAGCAATGTTTCATAATGAATTTTCAAGATATTAAGAACATGGCTGCATTGATCAATATATACCGTGTCCATAGAAACACTTCTGTTTATAAACAGGTATAGCATCGCTGTCAGTTGTTGGATTTACGTGAATCTGGTGTCACTAGAAAGAGAATCTCAAACAGTTTAGTACCTACCTCAAAGTCACTGAATGTGTAGAACGTAGGATCTTCGAAACAGTGGATTTAGGAATTTTTAATTCTTGGCTAGACTTTTGCAGGATTTTTGAGGACTACGTGCAAATGACTCCCGCACATTTTCCACATTGACAGGCCATTTTCCGTGAAAGGGTTTTCCTCTTATCACATATGCATCTATCCCCAAAAAACTGTCTATACCATTTCAGAATTGTTTTGTTACAAGGTGCTTCATGTTGGAAATTCCATCTGTAAGCACGCTGAACACTTACTACACTTCATGTGCTACGGTATTCCAGTACCAGGAATTTCAAAGTTCATAATTCTCTCCTTGTTCTTCTGTATATACATGTCTTCGAGAAATCTACAATTATGAGGTGAGGTGTTAAATTCTAACTTAATTATTAATTAAAATAAATCTCATAGTGTCACTTCCTTTAAATATTCCATCCATAGTAATTCTGCCCGAAGACAGGTCCTTCACGGCAATCATAACATTTTCATGCTATGCTTGCAGCTTTACTAGGGAATTGTGTAGGTGTGGTAGCTTCCCGTTGCTTTCCACACCAGTGAAGGATGATGGTGATGATGATAATGATAAGGATGATGATGATGATGGTAATGATAAGGATGATGATGATGATGAAGATGATGGCCATATGATTTTGGGGACCGTTTGGGCCTTAAAGTTTTTCCTGACATTTGTCTTACAGGTGAGGAAAAACCCCGATAAAAACCTCACCCAGAAAAACTGCCCCGACCGGGGATCGAACCTGGGCCTGCTGCATGACAAGTAATTATTAATTAACTTTTATAATATTTATGATGTGTTCTGTTGAGGTATTATTCAAAATTAATATATAATTATGGAATATTCACCTGAAAGGTCCGTCTCCTCAACTTAATTAATCATTTAACTGTAGCGCTTTCGGGACTTGTCCCATCATCGGCAGGATTCAAAACTGGTGTTTCACTGAAGATCTGGTAGAGGGGGTTGCATGTATTGGGTTCGTTTTCGTTTATCAGGCTGTCGTTGTTGTGAGCTGCTTTCATGATTTCCATCTCTTCGAGTAGATAAATTATTTATTATTTTTTATGGGTTTTAAGCTTTTTTTTATTTCCCTTATTATTTAGTGAACATATTTAAGTAGTCACAAAGTTAAAAGAGGAATTTAAACAACAACGACAGCCTGATAAACGAAAACGAACCCAATACATGCAACCCCCTCTACCAGATCTTCAGTGAAACACCAGTATTGAATCCTGCCGATGATGGGACAAGTCCCAAAAGCGCTACAGTTAAATGATTAATTAAGTTGAGGAGACGGACCTTTCAGGTGAATATTCCATAATTATATATTAATTATTAATTAAAATAAATCTCATAGTGTCACTTCCTTTAAATATTAATGATAATAAAATTATTTTTTTTGTGACAGGATGAGATTTTCACAGCAACACAGAGATTTGTTGTTTTGAAAGATTTGGCAATCAATATGGAGTCTTGTACATCTGAAGATTTCTTTGAGGATTCGGTGATGACTGTAGAGTACGTACCTGCTGTAGTAGAAAAGGAATCTATAGGTGTTGGTTCAACATCGCCTGAACATCGAACTGGTTCTAGTTCCTACGAAAGCGATGATGATGTAGATTACTATGCACATGAGAGAAAAAGGAAAAAGCAAAGAAATTCAAGAGACAGAAGTTATGGTAAGTGTCAGCTAGATGGTTCTAGACAATCTATGAGAAGTTATGGTAAGTGTCAGCTAGATGGTTCTAGACAATCTATGAGAAGTTATGGTAAGTGTCAGCTAGATGGTTCTAGACAATCTATGAGAAGTTATGGTAAGTGTCAGCTAGATGGTTCTAGACAATCTATGAGATTTTAAATATTGTGGAATTTGCCCCAATAGTTAAAATGCTGACTTTTGGAGCTGATAATAATAATAATAATATAATAATAATAATAATAATAATATCACTGGCACTATCGAACCCATAGGTTCATGGCCGCGCGGACATAAGCTCTCCATACATCCCTATCCTGAGCTAATGCTTTCCAATCATTCCCTGTATAATCTACTTCCCACAAATCATAGTTAATGTTGTTCTCCCACCTCATTCTTTGTCTACCAACTGGGCGTTTTCCCTCTGGCTTTCCTACAAGAAGCTTCCATGCACATCTTTCATTCCACATACGCGCAACATGTCCTGCCCATCGCAGTCTATGAGACTTAACTGTTCTTATTATATCTGGCTTCCTATGAAGGCCATGTAGTTCATTGTTATGTAGTCAGTAATAATAATAATAATAATAATAATAATAATAATAATAATATAATAATAATAATAATAATAATAATATATTGCTTGAAGGATACATTATATTTGAAGAGAAAAATTTTCACCCAGACCGAGACTTGAACCCGGGACCTTTGGCTTTCTAGGCCAATGCTCTACCATCTGAGCTACCGGGACGGGTTGCGATCTTGATGCAATTTTTCTCTTTTATACATTGTAATTCTCAGCACCAAATGCTATGAAGCCTTTGCTTCTATCTTTGCAAATGGCGGCTTCTTAGTAAAGTAAAAGTAAAGTGATCCCACAACAGGCCCGGAGGCCCTTGGGGTAGTAGGAGGTTAAGGCTCCCACTTTTTCTAGACAATCGGCACTTTGTCAGCCGGGTTGTCAGCCCTGCGTGACGGCCGCCTTTACCCCCAGAGCAAGCGTCTGGTACTCATTTCCGTTAGAGGCTGAGTCGACCCCAGGGCCATAGTGCCGCCAGAGAGTTTGGGTCAGTTTAAAAATCCTGACCCCAACGGGACTTGAACCCTCGACCCTCCGGCTTGTAGCTCAGTGCCTTAACCACTACGCTATGGCGTGCCCCGCTTCTTAGTTAAGAAGACATTTATCGGGAATTTAAACACTACTTTTTAAAGCCAGTAGGGCTTCAATTGATGTTTATATTATTAATTTAACACTTCTCATTAAAGGATAAATTATATTTGTAGAGACAATTTTTTGCCCAGACCGAGACTTGAACCCGGGACCTTTGGTTTTTATAGGCCAATGCTCTATCATCTGAGCTACCGGGGCGAGTTCCGATCTTGATGCAAATTTTTCTCTGGGCGAAAATATTTCTCTTCAAATATAATTTATCCTTCAGTGAGAAGTGTTAAATTAATAATAAAAACATCAATTGAAGCTCTACTGGCTTTATAAAGTAGTGTTAAATTCCCAATAAATGTCTTCTTAACTAAGTAGCTGCCATATGCAAAGATAGAAGCAAAGGCTTCATAGCATTTGGTGCTGAGAATTACAACGTATAAAGAGACAAATTTGCGTCAAGATCGGAACTTGCCCCGGTAGCTCAGATGGTAGAGCATTGGCCTAGAAAGCCAAATGTCCCAGGTTCAAGTCTTGGTCTGGGCAAAAATTTTTCTCTTCAAATATAATTTATACTTCAGTGAGAAGTGTTAAATTAATAATAAAAAGTCAATTGAAGCCCCACTGGCTTTATAAAGTAGCGTTTAAATTCCCGACAAATGTCTTCTTAACTAAGAAGCCGCCATTTGCAAAGATAGAAACAAAGGCTTCATAGCATTTGGTGCTGGGAATCACAATGTATATTTAAATGCTCAATGCATTTTTCCAAAAACCGAATTTAAGTTACTTCAAATTATATCGACTATTTTTAGACATTCAAAACAAACAAAAGATAACGGTACTTGAGATCACAATGAGGGTGAAGGCAAAAACACATATTTCTCTACTATTCATAAATGTTAACAAAAGATTTCTCAGCCAAGGGATATGCAAAATATATAACAGCAGAGTAAAGCGAGTGTATCTCATCTTCTGAGTTGAAGGCCATTTAACTGCCGGTGAGTCTACTTCGTTTTTTGAGGTGAATGGGTTAAGGGGATCACATATCAGGATGAACTACTCTGGGAAACTTGGGTAACTCTGAAAACAAATAGCCATAGTGAGGCTATGACAAAAGGTAATGGATTTTAATATCCTTTAGTTTTTTTTCTCAAAATGCAGTAATTTTCAATACATTTTAACCTTAAAAATTAATAATTAATTCACCTTTTACTGGTCCATAAATATCTTTCTCATAATTTTTTTCTCATGTTTTTAAATTGCAGCTGGAAAACGCAGGAAATCAAACTTGCTGGAGATGAAAGAAAATGTAGCCATGAATTATATTTGTCGTCTGAAACCAAGACCAGGTGCACTGTCATTGAATCAATGTGTGGAAAGAGGAGTTCCAGCAGGTCCTCTCCTCGGTAAACTGAAAGCTGGAGAAGATGTGACATTGCAAGATGGTACCATTGTCAAATCATGTGATGTGAGACTACCAGATGATCCTGGACCTGTTTTTATAGGTCAGTTTTATGTAGGACTGGCAAAAATGCTTATAAATTTAAGGGTCTAAACAAAATTTTAATTTCTAACTGTGGATAAAACTGGTTAAATGATGTATAATTTGCCTTTTGGACTTCGTAATTATTTCATAAAATGTATTGTGGGAAGTAACATTTTGATGCTGTCAAGTTAATAAACAAAATGAGTTGTAATTATCTCACCTCGTACTTGTACACTCTTTGTTCTTCAAAGCACAGGACTGGTATCAGGAAATGTTATACCTGTCTTCAGCCATTTTTACAACTGTTGAATTTTTGTCTTCATCTTCTAAACTGCCATCTAGTGTTTATTTTATGAACTTCAAGATCAAATCTTGCTCGTCGGGAATTATTTAAAAATTCATGGATTTGAATTTGTTCTTCAGAATATGCTTAGGTTGTAACTTTAATAGTGGCAACTATTTATTTATTACTAGTATACAAGTGACAGACCTGTGAAACTTCTACAGTCCTTCAATGTAGTACCCAGCATTGTCTACAACTCGTTGCCAGGGATGTCGAAGTCGTAGTATTCCTGTAGCAGCTCCTGTTTTGTTGATGTTTCTGATGGACCGCCTTAATGCCAGCAGAATCTCAGGAACAGTCTGGAATCGAATGTTGCAAAGTGATTCCTTCATCTTAGGGATCATATCATAATCACAGGGGTTTAAGTCCGGTGAATGTGGTGGATGGAAAAGCACTTCCCATCCTCAGCGATGGTACAGATCAGTTACAGGGTGTGCCATGTGCGCCCGAGCATTATCCTGCAAAATGATTGGAGGGTTCTACAAAAAATGTGGGCACTTCCTTTGCAAATGCTGGTCTCAGGTTTTTTAACCAAGATCACTGTTCCTGCTTTGTAAACATGGCGAAATACAACAGCTTAGAGGAGCAACTCAGAGGAAACTAATTTCCTCTCTCCAAAAGCACATGTGCTTTGAGACGTACGGACAGGTCCATTTATTGTTAAATAGGTCAGACATATATTAACATGTGACAGAAGTTACAACAAATAACTCAGTCTGGTTTTGGTTCTACAGCAGTGTTGCCACTATTTTTGTTACAACCCATGTATATCTATTCCCAAACTGTCAAATCCAAGGGCCCTGTGCTTTGAAGAACACAGTGTATGATGTGAAATAATCACAACTTATTTTATTTATTTACTAATTACTGCTCAATGAATTTTTATAAATATAAATTCAAATTGAAGTCAGTTATAAATAAGGGTTTTAATATTAATTTGAGGTTTCTTTTAATTATTATAAGTCAGGGATTTAGACTCGCCTCATATATTTTAATTCTCTTGCAGACAAGGGTTTTTTCATATATGCAATGATATTGTCAGTGCTTCCTAACTATTGAATTTGCAGTTGTTGATCCTACAGGTTGATTTCTGCTCTCCCTGTTGGCTGACCGATGAACTTACAAATACATTTTTTTTTTATTTTTCCCCGGGAATTTCAAAATTCATAGTTTTCTAATGATTTATTTTAGGAAGTAATATTTTGAGGTTCTTTTTTATCAAGTTTTTTTTTTTTTGAATAATCAATTGAATTGGTGTTTCCGATTGAGGGTCTTTCCACTTTTCAGCGGTTGCCCTTTTACCAGCCGGCTGCTGGCCCTTCACATCCACATGTGTCAATCACAGAGGTAGATGATCAACAGCCAGTGTAGATGTGACATGTGGTTAGCATGTCGAGTCCCCCAGCCGTTATAGCTGGTTCCTCAACCTGGAGCCGCTACTTATTGTAGCTACCCAATTGCCTCACGATGCTGGGTGGGCACCGGTCCCATACTGGCCGAAATACCATGAGAAAATTTCTTCCCCCATGGAGACTCGAACCAGCGCAAGTCCCGTAGCTCTGCGCCAAGGCTTCCTACCTTATCGAATTGGTGTTTACTTGATGAAAATCCATTACTTATTTAATTAAATAAAAATAAAACTTACAGTTTTATTTGATTTTCATATTTATTAAGATATAATTTAGTTACAGCTGTTTTGGTACACTGTACCTTCTTCAATCATATAAAACAAATTAATTTGTTAACATGACTGAAGAAGGTACAGTGTACCGAAACAGTTTTAACTAAATTATATCTTAATAAATATGAAAATCAAATAAAACTGTAAGTAATTAAAACATTTTGTCTGTTCATTCTTACCTCTTAGGGCCGCATGCAAATACATTAGTCTCTACTCAAATTACTTCCAATCACTGGTGAGTTGACTCACCGTGAGCAATTGCTGAGATCGAATTAACGGCCGACTTACCGGTCATGCATGAAAGTTAACGTTTTCGTAATATTGGCAACGAATTACCCAGAATTCTCAGCGATAAAACCACTTCCGTTATTTTTGTCTGCTATAGAGGAACACATTTACGCTTGCGTCCCGCAAATAATACCATATACAACGACGTCTGCATCGCGCAATATTACGCCGATTCTCCTGTTCTTCCAGTTGAATTCTTTGGTAGGCTCTATCAAATTCCTCTTCTCCGCGTATACCAAAAACATGATCGAAGTCTTCAAGGTCCGACATCTTGGATAAAGCTGTAAAGGTTTCAAACTACATCGGTTACCTCGTCAGGTAGCTTACAATTATTATCGCATGAATAGATTACTGAGTAAGCAATATGTATTTGGATAAAACTTTCTCATCAGAGAACGCCTTTTACTGTCTAATGCGTTCAAACATTCGACCCTTAAGAGTTTTTTGTCGGAACATGTTTCAGAGCTTCTTAGTCCCATCATCAGCGATTATTAATTATTAATTATTAAACAAACCTCTTAATGTTACTTCCTATTGTATTTTAAAATAAAAACTAAGTTTTATTTTTATTTAATTAAATAGGTTTTTTTTTAGTCTGGAGATATCTTACCTCAATTTAATGTTGATTTGTTCTCGAACAAGTTTTGATATATTCTTCTATATCATCTTCAGCTTGGCTAGACTGATGAGTTTCATGTTGTGAACCCTGGATGTCGATATTAGCTCTGTCTTCTGGTTCTTCGGCCAGCTGGAAGACGGAGCTAATATCGACATCCAGGGTTCACAACATGAAACTCATCAGTCTAGCCAAGCTGAAGATGATATAGAAGAATATATCGAAACATGTTCGAGAACAAATCAACATTAAATTGAAGTAAGATATCTCTAGACTCAAAAAAAACTTGATTCATAGTTTTCTCCTTATTCTTGTGGATGTAAATTTTCTCCCATACCATCCTTTAGTATTTAATAAGTTTTAAAAAAATTTCAGCAAATTTAACATTAAATTAGCACCGAAAAATTATTGCAGCGTGATTAGATTAATTAAAACCAACAAAAATGAAAAGATTGATGAAGGCAACAAATCAGGGATTTATCAAATTGATTGTAAAGATTATGAAAAAATATACATAGGAAAAACAGAAAGGAACTTGAATACTAAGATTGAAAGAACAACATAGAAATGTTAAAAATGGGGAAATAGAAAAGTTCATAGTTAAATATGGGAAATAACATTATGAGGTACTTAATTCAATGAATGAATGAATGAACCATAGGTTCATGGCCATGCAGACATAAGCTCTCCATACATCCCTAACCTGAGCTAATGTTTTCCAATTATTTCCTGTATAATCTACTTCCCTCAAATCATAGTTAATGTTATTCTTCCACCTCATTCTTTGTCTACCAACTGGGCGTTTTCTCTCAGGTTTTCTTACAAGAAGCTTCCATGCACGTCTTTCATTCCCCATTCATGCCACATGTCCTGCCCATTGCAGTTTATAAGACTTAACTGTTCTTATTATATCTGGCTTCCTATAAAGACCATGTAGTTCACTGTTATGTAGTCTTCTCATTCACCTGTTTGTTCATCTCTTTTTGGTCCAAAAATTTTCCTAAGAACTTTATTCTCAAATACTCGTAATCTCCTTTCCTCCCTTAAAGTAAGAGTCCATGTTTTGCATCCATATAATATAACTGGTAGACTAACAGTTTTATATATCTTCAGTTTAACATTTTTTGAAAGGAGTTGGGACGTCAAGAGTCATTATAATGCATAATAGCACACATTTCCAGAATTGAGCATATTCTTTGTGCATCTCATTCCTATTTGTGATTATTGTTCCTAGGTATTTGAATTCAGCCACTTCCTCAAAATTTCCCTCATTTGTCATTCATTAGCTTCCATTTCCATTATATTATGTACTTCTATATGTGATCATATATTTAGTTTTATTGATATTTACTTCCAGTCCCAATTTCTTAGTGTTACTCAATAGCGTGTGCATATTGGCGTTTAGTATCTCCTCGCTATCGGCCAATAATACTTCATCAGCATAAACTAACAGCTTGAATTAAAATACCTAGGAACAATATTTACAAATGTGAATGAGATGCACAAAGAAATAAAACATAGGCTCAATTCAGGAAATACATGCTATTTTGCATTACAGGGACTCTTGTTGTCCCAACTTCTCTTAAAAAAATGTTAAACTGAAAATATATAAAACTGTTATTCTCCCAGTTATATTACATGGATGTGAAACAAGGACTCTTATATTTGAAGAGAAAAATTATACGCTCAGACCGGGACTTGAACCCGGGACCCTTGGTTCTGTAGACCAAGTGCTCTACCAACTGAGCTACCTGAGCAAGTACCGATCTAAATGCAAATCTTTCTCTATATACATTGTAATTCCCGTCCACCAAATGCTATGAAGCCATGCTTCTATCTTGCAAATGGCGGCTCCTTTATTAAGAAGACATATTTGGGAATTATACATTATAGCCAATATGGCTTTTTCTTACTTTAAGGGAGGAGAAAATGTTACGAGAATTTGAGAATAAAGTTCTTAGGAAAATTTTTGGATGAAAGAGAGATGAACAGGTGAATGGAGAAGACTACATAACAGTGAACTACATGATCTTTATAAGAACCAGATGTAATAAGAACAGTTAAGTCTAATGGACTACGATGGGCAGGACAAGTGGTATGAATGGGGAGTGAAATGTGGGGCATGTAAGTTTCTTATAGGAAAATCAGAGGAAAAGTGCTCAGTTGGTAGACAAAGAATGAGGTGGGAGAATAACATCATAATGATTTGAGGGAAGTAGATTACACAGGGGATGATTGGAAAACATTAGCTTGGGATAGGGATGTGTGGAGAGCTTATGTCCGTGCAGCCATTAACCTATGGGTTTGACAGTGTTAGTGAGTTACTATTATTATCGCCTCACTCTGATTGGTTGTCAGCAGCTCTCTTTTTTTCCCCGCAGCTGTTAAGAATAATTAAATACAAAGATGCCGACTACCACCACTATAATAATTCTGCATGTTAATCATTTTCAAGCATAGTCACACGATATCCGCTTTTATATAAACAGACAACCATCGTAGTGAGATGACAATTCTATTATTATTATTATTATTATTATTATTATTATTATTATTATTATTAATTAAATAAAAATAAAACGTAGTTTTATTTGATGTTTTTATTATTGATTTAACATTTCTCAATGAAAGATAAATTTAATTTGAAGAGAAAAAATTCCGCCTAGACCGGGACTCGAACCCGGGACCCTTGGCTTTCCGGGCCAAGTGCTCTACCAACTGAGCTACCGAGGCGAGTTACGATCTAGATGCAAATTTTTCTCTTATATACGTTTTAATTCCCTATCGCCAGATGCTTTTGAAACCATTGTTTCTATCTTTGCAAATGGCGGCTTCTTAGTTAAGAAGACATTTATTGGGAATTTAACATTACTTTATAAAGCTAGTAAGGCTTCTAATGATGTTTTTATTATTGATTTAACATTTCTCAATGAAAGATAAATTTAATTTGAAGAGAAAAAAGTAGTTTTATTTGATTTTCATGTTTATTATATAATTCAGTGACAGCTGTTTCGGTACACTGTACCTTCTTCAGACATGTTAACAAATTATGAATTGTGTTCTAACTGATCTAAGCAACAATACAACAATTGTTTATTTTTTATTTAAAAAATATAAATTATATAAAAAATAAACAATATTAAAGAACCTCATAGTGTTATTTCCTATCTACAATACAACAATACTTATTTAAATTTTTAAATTTAACAAAGGGGATTCATTCAAATCAAGTTGAGAATTTAACAGTTTTTTACTACTTTTAAATTTATTAATTTCTACAGCCTCCAAAAGATCTAACTTCTTACCCTTATCACAAATATGTAAAATTTCAAAATTTGGATCGAAACAATGATTAAATTGGAATAGGTGGTTAGCATATTTTGAATTTTCTAAATTTGTGTTATATGCTCTCATGTGTTCCTTTATCCGAGAGATAAAAGGTCTACCAGTTTGTCCTATATAGACATTGTCACATGTGCCACACTTCAATTTATATACACCTGATAATTTTTCTTTTTTTTGTTTTGGTTTTATTGTTTTTTATTATATTTTGTAGAGTTTTATTAGTTTTAAATGCCACATTAATGTTCAACTTTTTAAAGTTTTCAGATATTTTATTTAAAAGTGGGCCACAATTCATAATTTGTTAACATGTCTGAAGAAGATACAGTGTACCGAAACAGCTGTAAATATGAAAATCAAATAATTTATTTAATTAATTTATTTAATTAATAAATATGGATTTTCATCAAGTAAACACCAACTCAATTGATTTTTATTACTATTATTATTATTATTATTTATATTTATTATCTCTTTTTTTGAAAGACTGAATTGCCATTTATCTATCTAATAAATGCCCTAACTTTGTGTATTTTGGGATATTATTTTTCCTTTGTCATTATTATTTTATTTTCTACATTTTTTTATGCAGATTTTGCAAAGTATTTTGCCCATCTCTTTATGACATCAGTTGCATTGCTTAATTAAATGCTTTCTTTATTTTTTTAAAGTATTGAAAATATTAAAACATTATGTATGTTTTTCTTTTGCAGTTGTGGATTGTCCCATGCTTTCATATATTGACTCTTTAGTGAAAAATCCAATGTTTGCCAGACATCAGTCATCTGCAAAATCAGAAGTTGACATTGCATACCTAGTGGTACACTTCACTCCAAGTTCTGTCATGGAAGATCCGAGGTAGCTAGCATTCTTGTATTTTGTAATAAACCAATGTCACACCTATGTGAAAATGTCATACTTACACACACATGCAAATAGACTAGAACCATCCCATTTCACTGCATTGGACCTAGTGAAGGCACGAACTGTAGTATATACATATATATACACAGGGTGTGCAAAAGAACACCAAAAACAGAGGAGAGGTGGTATATTGAGATATAAGAATCAAATGAATCGTGAATTCTTCTTACCTCATACGTCTATGTTTTTTTAAACACAGCACCGCAGTATCGGTGACCATTGTCACCATCATCAGCTGTTTTCACAACTCAATTTTTTTTCTTTTGCCCATAATTATCCAAACTGCCATCTGGTGTTCTTTTGAAGGAGTCATTTTCTAAACTGCCATCTGTTGTATTTTTGAAGAACTTTGTAATCAAGCTCGATTCGTCTGGAATCTCGAAGTTCATGGTTCTAGTATGGTTTTTTTTAATATATGAACTTTGAGATTCCGGATGAACCAAGCTTGATTACAAAATTCTTAAAAAATACAACAGATGGCAGTTTAGAAAATGACTCCTTCAAAAGAACGCCAGATGGCAGTTTGGATAATTATGGGTAAAAGAAAAAAATGACAGTCGTGAAAACAGGTGACGATGGTTGCCGATACTGCTGTGCTGTGTTTAAAAAAACATAGAAGTATGAGGTAAGAAGAATTCATGATTCATTTGATTCTTATCAATAAAACCTCATAATGTTAAAAATTCCCAAATTTATTATATTAAAATATTGAGATATGTTGATAATTTTTAATGAGGTACCCATGTCTGGAAATGATGCGTTTTCACACTATGAGTAGCTAACTTCTCAAGAGTTCCGTTTATGCATTTTCACACTATGACAGTTAATTATGTCTGAAGAGTTTTGTTAGTTGGATTTCAAGACTCAATACTTGGCAATATTGTCGCAGTCACATTAAGTTTCAAAATATCCACCTCCCATCTTATTGCAGAGTGTACATCGGTGGTGTAGTGATTGGCACATGTGTTCAAATACGCCTGGTCTTAATAAATGAGTTGGAGAAAATGTTATAACATCTCACCTCACAAAGTTGCATGTCTTCACGATACCGGTTTCAAAAGTAATACTATACTTTTGAAACCAGTATTGTGAAGACACACAACTTTGTGAGGTGAGATGTTAAAACATTTTCTCCAACTCATTTATTAATATAAATACCTCATAGTGTTTCCTCCCACTGTAAATTTAATTAAATACGCCTGGTCTTGTTTGAATTATTTCTGCAGCAGCGTGGATTCGGGCTATAAGATCCATGCGTGAATCTACTTGAGTCTGATAAACAGATTGTTTCATTAAGGGAGACTCTTTCATGTCGACCCATAAAAAGTATTCGAGAAGGTTAAAATGAGATATTCTTGGAGGCCATAGAACTCTCCTCGACATGGATACATGGTATCCAAATGTCTCATCACATTGGCATGGAAGGAGCTGCAGCTCCGTCATGTTGCAGCCACATTCCATTGCGAAACCACATATCACAGGTTCCATACCTGTGAGGTGTTGTCAAGTAATGAGTCTTCAAATCCTTCGGACTAACGCTGATCTAGAGACTTATTTAACTAGTCATAGTATGAAAACGCATCATTTCCGGACATGGGTACCTTATTAAAAATGATCACATGTCTCAATATACTACCTCACCTCCGTTGTCAGTGTTTTCTTGCAACAGCCTGTATATATATATAAATTTTTTTTTTTTTATTGCTTTGTGTGAAGTCTTTCATGTGGCACGAATGGGGAATGAAAGAAAGTTATATATTAAATTTGGGAATTTTTAAATTATGGTTCAATTAATAAGAATTAAATGAATCGTAATTTCTTCTTACTTCATACTTCTATGTTTTCACGTGAAAACAGCTGACGATGACGACAATGGGTCGCCGATACTGCAGTGCTGTGTTTAAAAGAACATAGCAGTATGAGGTAAGAAGAAATCACGATTCATTAAATTCTTGATGAAAGACATGCGTGGAAGCTTTAAGTAGGAAAACCAAAAGGAAAATGCCCAGTTGGTAGACCAAGAATGAGGTGGGAGAATAACATTAACTATGATTTGAGGGAAGTAGATTATACAGGGAATGATTGGGAAACATCTCAGGATAGGGATGTATGGAGAGCTTATGTCTGTACTCTAATGTATATGTTGGCAAAGTTTCAGAGGCCTATGACACTTCCAAGTGCCCTAAAGTGCTGATTAGGCCTGTATGTTACATTTTGTATTTAAACTGCATGCAAATCTTTAAACTTGTTTTTTCACACTTTTATTCACTGCATTTTTGTACATTCAAAATTGAATGGAATTCACAAATTTCGTCCTAGAAGGTTCAAATTTTTATTACATGTCCTAAAAACAATGAGTGACAAAGTAGTTCATGGGTTTTATGATAGAAGTAGTATTTTAAGAAATAAAAAATAAAATGTATGCAATTATTAATTTTTTTTTGTAATTCTACGCATGAGGTACAACATTATTTTTTTCTCCCTTTGTATTCACATGATAAGAATTCCAATGCATGATGTTTTTCTAAATATTTTAGGGATCTTGTAAAAAAAATCAGACAATTTACTAAAAAATTGTGGAACCCATTTAATTATAATATATGCAAATTTTAAAAAATATAAAATTTAATAACTCATAAAATAAATGTCTCAGAAGAATGAAATTTAAACACATCATTATGTTGACGATTTTATTATTAATTTAACACTTCTCATTGACGGATAAATTATATTTGAAGAGAAAAATTCTCGCCTGGACCGAGACCCGAACCCGGGACCCTTGGCTTTCCGGGCCAAGTGCTCTACCAACTGAGCTACTGAGGCGAGTTGCGATCTAGATGCAAATTTTTCTCTTATATATGTTGTAATTCCCTCGTGCCAAATGCTTGAAACCGTAGCTTCTATCTTGCCTCGGTAGCTCAGTTGGTAGAGCACTTGGCCCGGAAAGCCAAGGGTCCCGGGTTCGAGTATCAGTATAGGTGAGAATTTTTCTCTTCAAATGTAATTTATCCTTCAATGAGAAGTGTTAAATTAATAATAAAATCGTCAATAGAAGCCCTACTGGCTTTATAAAGTAGTGTTAAATTCCCAATAAATGTCTTGTTAACTAAGAAGCCGCCATTTGCAAGATAGAAGCTACGGTTTCAAGCATTTGGCGCAAGGGAATTACAACATATATAAGAGAAAAATTTGTGTCTAGATCGCAACTCACCTTGGTAGCTCAGTTGGTAGAGCACTTGGCCCGGAAAGCCAAGGGTCCTGGGTTCGAGTCTCGGTCTAGGCGAGAATTTTTCTCTTCAAATATAATTTATCCTTCAATGAGAAGTGTTAAATTAATAATAAAAACATCAAAAGAGGCTGTACTGGCTTTATAATGTAATGTAAAATTCTGAATAAAGGTCTTCTTAGTAAAGAAGCCGCCATTTGCAAGATCGAAGCAATGGTTTCATAGCATTTGGCACTCGGAAATTAACAGTGTATATAAGAGAAAAATTTGCATTTAGATTGCAAGTCACCTCAGTTAGCTAAGTTGGTAGAACACTTTGCATAGAAAGCAAAAGGTCCTGGGTTCGAAACCCCATCTGTGCGATATATTTATCATAAGTAATGCCACGAGTGATTTCCAAATTTATCTAGAGAATTTTGGAAATCAAGAGTGGCTTTTATTAGGACTATTTAACGAATAAAATTATGCTGTTTACTCACAAATCATTATTTAACTATAGTTATTTTAAAATATTTATATATTTAATGTAAATGGCGATGTTTGAAAACAAATGAGAAGCGATAGGTAGGCTACGCTTCATATGCTTGTTTCATTTATCACTGCAACCAGATCATACTATTTATTGCCAAAGGAACACAATATTGTAAGAATGCTCTCTAGTGGAGAAAAAATGAAACACATCAAACTGTATATTAATTAATTTCTGTTGTCGTATGATGTAAATATGACAATTATATTTTTCTGGATTGTTACCTGGGAAAAAATACATTTAAGAAAGTGCAAACAGTGGTTTCTTTTTTTTGGTGGTATAATCAATTGCTACAAATGTTTTTATATTAACTCCCGCATGCGGCATGTGTTGACATTCATGCACTATATATACAATCTGGTAGCCGTATTTCTCGCAGGCTCGGTCACTGCAAAATAATGGTCAGACCTGTTCAGAATATTAAAAAGGAGGAGCCTTCTTTAATATGGTAATTATAACACTGATAAATATTTCGTGAAACACGACTCTGATTGGTTGTAAGACAGAAATCATTGAAACGTGATTGGCCATTGAGTCCCATTTGGGGCATGAGTTAAATAGTCTCTTCAAATACATCATTATGTATCATGCAGTGAATGTTTGTACAAAAATCAAGTCTGTAGCTCAAAAAATGTAGAAAATAGAAATTTCACCCATCAACCCCCTTAAACAAGAAGACTTTTTTTTTCTTACAGGTACCAGAAATGGATGCAGGATTTCTTTCCGAGTACAAATCACTTAGTAATTAATGACAGTAACAACTGTATGGGTAGTATTGCAGTTCATCGGATTCAACACAAGTTGAATCTCCTTCATGCAGACATTTTCCCTCTTCTGAAAGACAAGGGGATTCCATTGGAAGAGCCAACAACTACACAGAATGGGAGCTCACAAAGTGAAGAAGTTAGTGAAAGAAAAGAGACTGATATAAGTGATTTAAGTGACAGGACGTTGAATTCTAATACATTTTCAGTAATTCAAGCAGGAACCTTCTGCACTGTGCATCTGAGGCCAAAGAGACTTGTTGACAGGTGAGAAGGTTGTTTGGAGTGAATCTGAACCCTCAAATATTAATCTCATATTCAATATGCTATCCCTCATAGCCACCGCTGTGGTCTCGAGGTAGTGTGCTGCCTTGTCACGCAGCGGGCCCGGGTTCGATCCCCGGTCGGGGCAGTTTTTCTGGGTGAGGTTTTTATCGGGGTTTTTCCTCACCTGTAAGACAAATGTCAGGAAAACTTTAAGGCCCAAACGGTCCCCGAAATCATATGGCCGTTATCATCATTAGTATCATCATCTTTCACCGGTGTGGAAAGCAACGGGAAGCTACCACACCTACAATTCCCTAGTAAAGCTGCAAGCATAGCACGAACATGCTATGATTGCAGTGAAGGACCTGCCTTCGGGCAGAATTACTATGGATGGATCCCTCATAGAACATTTAATAGGGTTTTATTTAATATATGTGGTCACAGGAATATATTTTTTAAAATTGTTTATAGTTGCTTTAACATCTAATTTGGATGTTATGTAGGTAGGAAATAACACTATGAGGTTTATGGTGAAATTAAATGTTTCTTACCTCTCCTCATATAAATTTTCTAAATTGATTTTGAGACTATAACTGTCTCAACATCAGAACATTGTTGGCGACTGGTTTTGTGTCGATTGGAAGAAACTCTTCTTCTTCCCTCTGTTGAGTTTCTTCCGATCGACATAACACCAGTCGCCAACAAAGTTCTGATGATGAGACAGTTATAGTCTCGAAATCGCAATCAACTTAGAAAATTTATATGAGGAGAGGTAAGAAACATTTAATTTCACCATAAATTAAACCTCATAGCGATTAATTCCTATAAAATTTAAACTATGAGGTTTCTTCAATTAATTTGAGTTGTTTTTGACTCACCTCATACTTGTTAACTCCCTTGGGTTTCTTCACTGCATTTGTGACATTCTCAATGCTGTATCACGTTCAGTTATGAATGTCACAAATGCAGTGATGAAACCCGGGTCTGCAAGTGTCTAATGCACTAGATATTGTGTCCGCTGCTGTGGTCTCGAGGTAGCGTGCTGCCTTGTCATGCAGGGGTCCAGGTTTGATCCTCAGTTGGGACAAGCTTCCTGGGTGAGGTTATTTCAGGGTTTTTCCTCACCTGTAAGACAAATGTCAGGAAGCTTAGGGCCCAACGGTCCCCGAAAATCATCCAACCATCATCACCATCATCCTTATCATTATCATTATCCTTCACCAGTGTGGAAAGCAACGGGAAGCTACCACACCTATAATTCCCTAATAAAGCTGCAAAGCATAGCATGGAAATGCTATGATTACAGTGAAACACCTGCCCTCGGGCAGAATTACTATGGACAGATACTAGCGAGGAGATACTGAAGGCCAACACACACACACTATTGAGTAACAGTAAGAAATTAGGACTGGAAGTAAATATCAGTAAAACTAAATATATGGTCACACGTAGAAATTCAGTATATAATGGAAATGGACAGCTAATGACAAATGAGGGATTGAGGAAGTGGCTGAATTCAAATACCTAGGAACAGTAATCACAAATAGGAATGAGATGCACAAAGAAATTAAACATAGGCTCAATTCTGGAAATGCATGCTATTATGCATTGCAGAGACTTTTGATGTCCCAACTCCTTTCAAAAAACGTTAAGATGAAAATATATAAAACTATTATTCTACCAGTTATATTATATGGGTGCGAAACATAAACTCTTACTTTAAGGGAGGAAAGGAGGTTACGAGTATTTGAGAATAAAGTTCTTAGGAAAATTTTTGGACCAAAGAGAGATGAACAGACAGGTGAATGGAGAAGACTACATAACATAGAACTACATGGTCTTGATAGGAAGCCAGATATAATAAGAACACTTAAGTCTCATAGACTGCGATGGGCAGGACATGTTGCGCGTATGGGGAATGAAAGACGTGCATGGAAACTTCTTGTAGGAATGCCAGAAGGAAAACACTATGATTTGAGGGAAGTAGATTATACAGGGAATGATTGGAAAGCATTGGCTCAGGATAGGGATGTATGGAGAGCTTATGTCCGTGCGGCCATGAGCCTACGGGTTCGATAGTGCCAGTGAGTAAGTAAGTAAGTATGATACTAGGTATTACTTATTCTCACAAACTGAGCCAAAAATTCCATAAGACAGTTTCTTCTCCCAAAGAAAATATGAACTCAAAAACCCATAGCTCTGTCCAAGGCATGATGCCTCAGGCCACTTGGCTGTGGTACAGGACATATTGTATATAAAATTGTTTTTTTTAAGCAATGGAGAGGGAATGTATATAATTAATCATTATGTCTAATAGAACAAATGTTATTCTCACATTTTGGATTAAAAATTCTTCCATATAGTGGCCAAAATTCCATGAGAAAATTTCTTCCCCTGTGGAGACTAAAACTAATGTAGATTCCACAGCTCTGCGCTGTGATTCAATCTTTTGAAAAATTCACAGTTTTAAAGTGATAATTTATATTTGAAGAGAAAAATTTTCGCCTAGACCGAGACTTGAACCCGGGACCTTTGGCTTGCCGGGCCAAATGCTCTACCAACTGAGCTACCAAGGCGAGTTGCGATCTGGATGCAATTTTTTCTCTTATATACGTTGTAATTCCCTATCGCCAAATGCATTTGAAACCATTGCTTCTATCTTTGCAAATGGCGGCTTCTTAGTTAAGAAGACATTTATTGGGAATTTAACATTACTTTATAAAGCTAGTAAGGCTTCTAATGATGTTTTTATTATTGATTTAAAATTTCTCACTGAAAGATAAATTATATTTGAAGAGAAATAGATCGCAACTCGCCTCGGTAGCTCAGTTGGTAGAGCATTTGGCCCGGCAAGCCAAAGGTCCCGGGTTCGAGTCTCGGTCTAGGCGAAAATTTTTCTCTTCAAATATAATTTATCTTTCAGTGAGAAATGTTAAATCAATAATAAAAACATCATTAGAAGCCTTACTAGCTTTATAAAGTATTGTTAAATTCCCAATAAATATCTTCTTAACTAAGAAGCTGCCATTTGCAAAGATAGAAGCAATGGTTTCAAATGCATTTGGCGATAGGGAATTACAACGTATATAAGAGAAAAAATTGCGTCTAGATCGCAACTCGCCTTGGTAGCTCAGTTGGTAGAGCATTTGGCTCGGCAAGCCAAAGGTCCTGGGTTCAAGTCTCGGTCTAGGCGAAAAATTTTTCTCTTCAAATATAATTTATCTTTCAATGAGAAATGTTAAATCAATAATAAAAACATCATTTATAGTGATACTTCAGTAGTATGCCTTGGACCACTTACTGATGGTGTAGGACAAATTGTTAATAAATTACAACAGGAAGTAACATGAGGTAATCTAATATATAAAAATGAATGTTTGTTTGTTTGTTTGTACTCTATGCGCGGCCATACTGTTGGTCCATTTGTGATGGAGTTTTTTGCAAAATTTTCAGGAGATTCCCGGGATGAACATAGGCTATAAGAGAGTTGAGATACTCAACTCCTACACCCTTAAAAAACACCCTTTGTAGTGAAAAACATGAAAAAGTCCCTTTTTTTATTCTTAAATGGCTTACGCTGCCTAAACCATAACAAATACACAAAATTAACGTACACAGAATTGAATATCTCAAAAATCTGTACAAAAAAGTCCACAACAGCATATGTTTATCTTTTAGAGAAAACTCACAATAGCCATTTTTATCTTTCATTGATGCCAAGGAGATAAGGTTAAGTAGATTCCCGGCCAAGCATGTGCTGCCGTACCATTCATCCGATTGTCTTGGGGCTTGTTGCAAAATGTTCAGGATTTTTCTGGGAAGGTTATAGGTTATAAGAGAGTTTTAATGCTGAAGCCTTTCACCCTTAAAATTCACCTTCTGTAGTGAGAAAACATGAAAAAAATGTCGCTTTTGTAAGCTTAAATGGCTTACGCTGCCTAAACCATAACAAATACACGAAATTATTGTACACAGAATTGAATATCTCAAAAAACTACAGAAAAGTCCTCGACAGCATATGTTTATCTTTTAAGATGACTCACAATAACCATTTTTATCTTTCATTGATGCCAAGAAGATCGGGATAAGTAGATTCCTGGGCAAGCAGCGCATGGCGAGTATTCTTTTATGGAGAATTCAAAATATCGAATTTTACCTTTCAGCTCATTTATGCCAAGTACATTGGGATGCTTAGATTCCCGGGGAACGCAGGGTAATCAGCACGGGGTGTCTAAAAATAATGATATACATTTGTATTTATTTTTCCTCTTCTTCAACTAAATGCAAAAACACATTATCATTTATTTATGTGTAGTAGCGCATGCCAGGTATTAGCTAATTCTTAATAAGGCAAATCCGGAGTCATATCTCATAACTAGAGCGAGGAATTATATGAAGAAAATTATACTAAAATATGAAATCATAATAACAAAATATGAAAAATATGAAAATTAGAAAACTAAAATATTATGAAGCTACTATTTTTTTAATTTTTTACATATATCTATATGCACAAGTCCTGTATAATTTATGGGTATACATACCAGCACACAAGTGAGACAAGAAGACCTTTTTGTAGCTCAAGAAATCATGAGTTTCACTGTATTTCAATTTTAATTATTTTTTCATTAATTCTGACTCAATATAAAATATCATGTTCATGATTTGAAGCAATTGTAATGGCTCACGTTGAAGTGTAGTTGTTTGAGAAGTCACGCTAACAAGCCGGAAGGTCATGGGTTTGAGTCTCAATGGGGTCAGATTTTGAGCTGGACCAAACCTTCTGGCGGCATCTTAGCCATATGGTCTACTCAGCTCTTAATTTAAATGAGTAACAGATGCAAGTTCTGGGGCAAAGGCAGCCGTCATGCAGGACTGAACCCAGTAGACATCCCTTGGCGATTGTCTAGAAATGTGGAAGTCTCAACATCCATCTACCTCAAGGGCCTCCCAAGCCTGTAGTTTCATACTTTATTTCAAAAAATTAATACTGGGCTTATATAAAACACGATCGATTAATTTATCCAATGATATTTAATTACGAAATCTAAACAGAAGCAAAAAACAAAACATAGTAACCGTAGTAACATGCTTCCATCGAATATACCACTGACAAAATTTAGAGTAGGTACAGTTTGGATGACTTCTGTTTACCTTGCATAAAGATAATGAATTCCAGTATATGTAAATGTCACAATAACATTATATTTGATGAATCAGAACACACATAGACCAAATCCTAACTAATTCACTGGCACGATCAAACCCATAGGTTCATGGTTGCATGGACATAAGCTCTGCATACATCCCTATCCTGAGCTAATGTTTTTCAATCATTCCTTCTATAATCGAATTCCCTCAAATCATGGTTAATGTTATTCTCCCACCTCATTCTTGGTTTACAAACTGGGTGTTTTCCCTCTGGTTTTCCTACAAGAAGCTTCCACGTATGTCTATCATTCCCCCATTCGTGCCACATGTCCTGCTCATCGCAGTAAACCAAGTACTGTATGCCATATTTGGAGAAACAAGATGTTAAAATGAATTAGCCCATAAATAATTCTAGGGTGTATTTCAAAACTCTCTTTGCAATTACAATTATTTTTAATTCTATACATTACATGTATGAACATAGTGAAATGTAGTTAGAATTATTTTAACATTAGTTTTTCCATGAAATTTTCCCGAGCACAGTATGGTATACTTGTGCTTTGGATAATCAAATTATCAATTCTGTTCGTAATACACAGTTAAGAGCTTTTTCTATATTTTTTAACACCTGTCTGTCAGAATTATTTTGTACGATCAAAAAGTATGCTCCACACCATATGATGTTATGGGAGCAAACATGTACCGCACTATATATAATAGTTTGATGTAGGTGAGAATAATATTGGCCTTACCTACAAGAACTTTACTAATTTCATAAACTGTGGAGTAAGACCATATTTCCCACCACAGCTTCAAGTATAAGGAATAGGTTGCTACCTGAGAGAAAGAGTAGGTGGCTGTTCTACTTATGTTCTTGTCACAGATTAGGAAATCCCTGTTCTTGTTATGTAGTTTCGGACAAAAGCCTCCATTCCATGTCTCCTTTTTTCAGTTATTTTCTTTTATCAAATATATTTATCTTGTTCCGGATGGGATAATGAGGAATTTTCGGCTGTCTACCACATTACATTGTAAAAAAAATTCAAAACTACAGTCACTTAAAAAATGTTTTTAACCAATTAGTAGAAATTTTATTTAATAAAATGAAAGTTGAAAAATATGAAGGAATATTAAATTTTTACTAAAATATGAACATTTTGCCAAAATATTATGAAATATGAAAAAATATGTAGGTCTTATTTGATTCTACATATCATAAAATATAAAGATACTTTGTCTCAGTGTTCTCTGACTAATAGTTTAAAACATGAAATTTCATAAAAATCCTCGCTCTACTCATAACTTGTGTTCTATTTGAATATGTTTCTATATTTAGTAAACTTTTATCACTCACCTCAATTTCTTCTTCTTTTATAAACTAGTTTCAGAAGAATTAAATAAATCATGATTATTTCTTACCTCATACCTCTATGTTCCTTTAAACACAGCACTGCAGTATTGGTGACTCCTTGTCACCATCGTCAGCTGTTTTCACGATTTAAAAGAACATCAGATGGCAGTTTGGATAATTATCAACAAAAAAAATTGACAATCGTGAAAACAGCTGACGATGGTGTAAAGGAGTTGCCGATACTGCAGTGCTGTGTTTAAAGGAACATAGAGGTATGAGGTAAAAAATAATCACGATTTATTTAATTCTTATGAATTGAACCTCATAATGTTAAAAATTCCCAAATTTAATATATAGTTTCAGAACTTTACACTTCAGTTACATCTTCAGTAATTTCGTGACAGTTCCATCTTCAGTAATTTCGTGACCATTGTTCTGTCGTCATGAAATTACTGAAGATGGAACTGAAGTGTGAAGTTCCGACACTAGTTTAAAAGAGAAGAAGATGAGGTGAGTGATAAAAGTTTACTAAATAAATATACCTCACAGTGTGAATTCCTAAAAAAAGTAATATTTATATATGCCATGCATATCATTATCAGCTTTTCCAGACTGAAAATCTGATTATGGTGTCCATGGCATATCAAAACATGTTCAAACAGAACACAAGTTATGAGGTAAGATAACTCAATGATTTTATTATTCGTTTTTAAACATCTTAAAAAAGATAAACATCATTAAGATGTTTAAAAACAAATAATAAAATCATCGAAATAAGCACTACTGGCTTTATAAGTAATGTTTAAATTCCCTATAAAATGTCTTCTTAATAAAGAAGCTGCCATTTGCAAAAATCATAGCAATGGCTCGTAGCATTTGGGATTAGGAAATTAACTATGCATAAGAGAAAAAATAATCGGCTGCGGTGGACTAGTGGTTATGCTCCTTGCCTCTGGTCCCGAGGGTCGCAGGTTCAAACCCGGCGGGGTTGATGGATTTTTTAGGATGGAAAAATCCAAGGAGCAAGTCCTCCGGGAGGGACTTTAATAAGCCGTGGGTCCCGAGTCTGAAGATTTTCAGGCTCGTAAAAGATCCTTAAGCCTGAATGAAAAGGCCTCTAAGCAAAATTTACTGAATTTTCCCGTCCTAGTATTACATTGGTTTCCTAGATGTCAGTATGAGGCGGAATGCTGACCACGGACCTCTCAGATGACATCTATACGAAAACAAGTTAACTAAATTAGTCATCATCATCACTCCAGGGATTAGGCAATTGCCCGTTCCGACGTCATAATGCGTCAGCCCAACGTCTTCTAGGTCTTCCAACATCACGTCTTCCTCTTGCTTGATAATTTCTTGCTAACAATGGATATCTCTCCTTACTCATTCCATCCATGTGATCAATCCATTTCTGTCTGTAATTCGTGACTTTATCCAATACAGGCTGTACTTTCAAT
The DNA here is from genome assembly GCA_030220185.1 of Diploptera punctata. Classification (NCBI taxonomy): domain Eukaryota; kingdom Metazoa; phylum Arthropoda; class Insecta; order Blattodea; family Blaberidae; genus Diploptera; species Diploptera punctata. The sequence goes on from JASPKZ010006086.1 coordinate 1,375,282, forward strand.
TCTTCTCTACATTCTCATTTCTTATTCTATCAACTCTTGTACATCCTTTTACTTGTCTTAGGAACCTCATCTCCGCCGTCTGTATTCTACTTGGGTCAGTTCCTTTTATGACAATCCGGCTGATTTCCATGAAGCTTCTCAGTAAGATAAATGTCTCCTGGAAGCGTTACGAGCGCTTCGCAGGACAAGGATGGTGGAAGGGCTGCTTCCTCTGAGGCTCCAAACATGCTCCTCTGGGTATCCACCCCCCAAGAGAGGGCTGCTTCTTCCACTCTTCAAGCCCTACAAGTTTAGCTGTGCAATTCCTTGTCGCCCTGTTGACCGTTGAAGACTTGATGAAGATGTGGCCGTCCAATATGGATACAGACGCCATTCCTTCGTTGTGAGCTATACTTAGTTCCCCTCGCCTCTTACCCACCAGCAAGATTAACCTAAGTCAATCTTCTCCAGTAGGGTCGTCTGGTTCATCGGGTACTAAGCCTCCCCACCACGTCAAGGTGATAGCTCCTGGGGGGGACTAAATTAGTATGGTTCAAATTCTTCCCTGTAGAGGGAGAGTGCCTAAATCTCTGTTAAGGGAAACATGGACTTACAAGACAAGAAGATAAGAGAAAAATACACATTTAAATTGGAGGCCTAGGTAGCTCACTTGGAAAGAGCATTGACACAGAGAGTCAAAGGTGCTGGGTTCAAACCCCAGACTAGGCATATATATTTTTCTTTTCAAATATAAGATAACTCAATATTCACCTTATTTATTAGGACAAATTATATTTATTAAATTGTGTTTTTTTATAGGAATGGAGAGCTGAAAATGAATCCACACGCATTCATAGAGGAGGCATACAGTATGGAAGGAATGTTTGATAGTTTGGATGAATTGAAGAAGATGCTTCTGCAGACCAAAGTAGACGTAAACAAAGAATTCCCTAGGATTCTGTTCCTGGGCACTGGATCATTGTATACCCAACAAAACTCGCAACACCAGTGGCATTTTGATTTACACCAGGTTAGTTTATATTATTATAGCATCATATTATATTTACCTGATTATGAGTTGATCTTTCGGAAATTCTTTACAACATGTGACGCAAAAAATTTTTCCGAGTTCCAATCATACACCATGCACATGCGCCAGTAAATATAAAGCAGTTTACACTATGGAATCACGGAATACAGCCAACATATACATGAAGTATGAGGTGAGTGAAATAAAAAATAAACAATATTAAAAAAACCTCATAGTGTTATTTCCTATCTACATAACTTAATAAAGTTGGCTATCAAGTCATAGGAAAACAAGAATAACGTAAACAACTGAGACAAGATGGCGGCCTCAAAAATACAAAATTTCAACGAACATTTTTCGAAAACTAAAATAGAAATTAAAAGATATTTGAAATTAAAAGAACTTAGAAACAAAACAGCTGCAGATATCAAATTCATTAACAAATAATAATTAAATGAATCGTGATTTTTTTTTTTTACCTCATACATCTATGTTTTTTTAAACACAGCACTGCAGTATCGGCGACACTTTGTCGTCATCGTCAGCTGTTTTCACGACTGTCAATTTTTTCTCCTTTTTGCCGGTAACTATCCAGACTGCCATCTGGTGTTCTTTTGAAGGAATTCCTCTTCAAACTGCCATCTGGTGTTATTTTGAATGAATCATTTCCTAAACTACTATCTGTTGTATTTTTGAAGAAACTCGTAAAAAAGAGCACTTCAGAAACATAAAGAATGGAGAAATTGAAAAATCAGCTATAGCAGCACATAGTTTATTAGAGCATCATAGGATTGAAAAAGAAGCAAAACTTTTAAAACATCTATCTAAACCTTTGGATTTAACAGTTTGGGAAAAAATATATATTCAAAGAAACCATACTAGAACTATGAACTTTGAGATTCCGGAAGAACCAAGCTTGATTACAAAGTTCTTCAAAAATACAACAGATAGCAGTTTAGGAAATGATTCATTCAAAATAACACCAGATGGCAGTTTGAAGAGGAATTCCTTCAAAAGAACACCAGATGGCAGTCTGGATAATTACTGGCAAAAAGGAGAAAAAAATTGACAGTCGTGAAAACAGCTGACGATGACGACAAAGTGTCGCCGATACTGCAGTGCTGTGTTTAAAAAAACATAGATGTATGAGGTAAGAAAAAATCACGATTCATTTAATTATTATTAATTGAACCTCATAATGTTAAAAATTCCCAAATTTAATATATAATCATTAACAAATGTTTAGAAAAGAATATCACTCCAAAATTTGTCCAAAAATGGTTAAAACAACTATGAAGTATGAGGTGAGTGAAATAAAAAATAAACAATATTAAAAAAACCTCATAGTGTTATTTCCTATCTACATAACATAATATACATGATATTTAACGAACCTAATGCAATTTAAAGCATTCTAACCTGTGAGAGAATGCTGAGAAATTCTGAAGTATATGTGTACATTAATATTTAATTTTAGGAAGTGATATTTTGAGGTTATTTTAATTATATTATTTTTAGTCTATTCATCTTACCTCAATATCAATGTTGATTTGTTCTTGAACATGTTTCAAAACATGTTTAGTCTATTCATCTTGCCTCAATATTAATGTTGAGGTAAGATGAATAGACTAAAAATAATATATATATATATGTACAGTTAATTAGTATATACTCTATATTGGCTGGACTAGAATATCTTTGTTGAATATTTGTTAAAATCAATATGGCTGCCACATCTTCATGTATGTAGTTAAATATCATTGAAAAATATATTGAAATAATCATTAGAAAAAATGTAAAAATCAATGTAAATGATGGGAAATAATTTGAAAAATGAAACCCTAAGAATAAAATTTGACACGAGTTTATGAAGAAATTAAAAAAGTCGCGTCACAAGTTGTAAAGTTTAGCCGATCTTTCTTTCCTGAAATCTGAAATAAAAAAATCATGACTCATCTTAAATTTACTTATTTTAGGAATTCTCCCTATGAGGTATATTCATTAAGGTAGAATTTTTTAATTAATAATTAAATTAATGTTTTTATTACCTCACCTCATATCCTTTTTCTTCTATACTGCAGTTTCGGAGCTTATCTCCATCGTCAGTAGCCTCTGGTCGACCGGTGTTATGTCGTTTCTTGGCGGTTTCCTTCTTACTTCTATTGGTGGACCGATGAACCTCTGGATCAGGTCAAAATTTGCGGGAGTTTCAAAATTCATGAGTTTGTCTTTTTTGTTTTTTTGGATATGGATTTTTTCCCAGACTGAATTTTGAAACTCCCGCAAATTTTGACCTGATCCAGAGGTTCATCGGTCCACCGATAGAAGTAAGAAGGAAACCGCCAAGAAACGACATAACACCGGTCGACCAGAGGCTACTGACGATGGAGATAAGCTCCGAAACTGCAGTATAGAAGAAAAAGGATATGAGGTGAGGTAATAAAAACATTAATTTAATTATTAAATTAAACCTCATAGTGTTCTTTCCCTGTGAAAGTTAAATAAATAGAATTTTTTATCACTCACCTCATATTGTTCTTCTTATTTGACTATAAACTAGTTTTGGAACATAGTTTCTGTTCCATCCTTAGTATCGTCACGACCGTTGTTCTGTCGTCTTGAAGAGCTGTACTTTGCTCCTTCCATTGGCTGACTGAAAAACCTCGAAACCAGGTCATTCTCACCGGTAATTTCAAAGTTCATCAATTTCTTCTTTTCGCTCTTTTGAATGTAGATCTTTTCCCAAACAGTAAGTTCTTTTGGTTTTTCTATTTGTTTTAATAATTTAGCTTCTTTTTGGATAAAATGTTTTTCAGACCATGCGTGGGCAGCCACTGCAGATTTTTCTACTTCCCCTTTCTTGACATTCCTGAGTGGCTCTGCCCTCGGGCAGAATTACTATGGATGGATGGATACATATTTTTAAAATAAAATTCTTTTTACCTCACCTCGTATCCTGTCTTCTATTTAGATTGGTTTCAAAACCTAGGCGGTTTCATCATCAGTAATTTTGTGTCCGATGTATATATATACTTTTTTTTTAGTTGTATTTTCTTTTAAAATATCCTAAATCTTCTGACAACATCATGGTCCTAGAGTCAACTTAGCCACTAACAGAAATGAATACTAGATGCATTTTCTGACAGTAAAGGCAGCCATCATTGCAGAGTTGTAAACTCTACTGACATCTCATGTGATAGTCCAGAAAAGTGTGAGTCTTAACTTGTTACTACCCCTAGAAGCACTGAATCATGTAGTGACTTGCTTTACTCTTACCTATTGTATTATCTGTTATAGCAAGGAAGACTGCATTTTACTAGACTGTGGAGAAGGCACATATGGTCAACTTGTGAGGTTTTATGGCCCAGACAATGTGGACTCCATTATGACCAAACTTCGTGCTGTATTTGTATCTCATCTTCATGCTGATCATCACATCGGGTTGGTTGGACTGTTAAAAGCACGTAAACAAGCCCTACATGGTGTACAGAGTCCTCTGTATCTCATTGCTCCGAGACAAATCATGTCTTGGCTCAAACTTTATCACCGTTGTTTTGAGCCTATTACTGAAGAATTTGTTCTCATCCCCAATGGAGAAGTGGTGAGTATCACACATTAATAATGAATTGTATTCATAAAAAGTTTGAAAAGAATGGTGCTGACTCTTGTTAGTTATATACAGGGCTACTCGTAACTCCTTCAAGTTTTTGAACATTGGACATTCAATACTATTCTAGACATTGTGAGGTGATTCATATCAAAAGATGACAAATCTCTCCAAATTTGCATCCATAATAGGTGTCATGGCACAATTATAAATATTGTATCTATGTAAAGAAGGTGAGGTCCTGTGCCTTAGCTGAATGGTTAAGGCAAGAAGCCTTGGTGCAGAGCTATGGGACTTGCGCTGATTCGAGTCTCCATGGGGGAAGACATTTTTCTCATGGGATTTCGGCCAGTATGGGACCGGGGCCCACCCAGCATCGTGAGGCATTTGGGTAGCTACAATAAGTAGCGACTCCAGGTTGAGAAGACCAGCTATAACGGCTGGGGGACCCGACATGCTAACCACATGTTATCCCTACACTGGCTTATGATCGTCTACCTCTGTGAATAACACACGTGGACCTGAGGCCAGCAGCCGGCTGGTAGGCCTAGGGCCTTTAAGGCCTGTCGCACTTGGAGAAAAAGTAAGGTGAGTCTGTTTCAACTTACCTCATAAGAAGTTGTGTTTTTGGGACAATTTTCTATTATCCCTGCATATCATCATTAGCTTGTCCAGACTAGAATTTTATATTGTTGGCCCTGGATGTTAACTCCCACTCCATCTTTTGGTAGACCAAAGAACTTGTAAATCAAATCCTTTTTCTGGGAATTTCAAAATTCATGATTCTATCTTTGTTGTTCTGGAATTCCCGAGAAAAAGTATTTGATTTGCAAGTTCTTCAGTCTATCAAAAGATGGAGTGGGACTCATCATCCATAACAGAGGGAAGAAGTAGTAATTCTTCTGCTCGACATAACATTAGTCGACGAGATATTACTGAAGATGAAGCTGCCAATGCTTTGAAACTGCAGTATAATTAGAGGACAGGATATGAGGTGAGGTATGAAGTATTTTAATGTAATCTTAAATTAAACCTCATAGCGATATTTTCCTATAAAAGTTCAATATAATTCAACAGTCTGGGCAAGCTGATGATGAAATGCGGGTGTGATGAAACATCTCCAAAAAAAAACATTTTATGAGATAAGATGAAACAGACTCACCTTTTTTATTTAACTTTCATAGGGAAATAAAAACTATGGGGTTTAGGTAAAATTTTTTATCACTCACCTCCTATTATTCTTCTTCTTTAACTATAAACTAGTTTCGGAACATAGTTTCTGTTCCATCCTCAGTATCATCACGACCGTTGTTCTGTCGTCTTGAAGAACCGTCCTTTGCTCCTTCAATAAAATATTTTACCTAAATGAATATACCTTATAGTGTGAATTCCTAAAATAAGTAACACTATGAGGTTTAATGTAAGAATTAAATTCATGTTTTTATTACCTCACCTCATATCCTTTTTCTTCTAGACTGCAGTTTCGGAGCTTATCTCCATCATCAGTAGCCTCTGGTCGACCGGTGTTATGTCGTTTCTTGGCAGTACCGCCAAGAGGCTACTGATGATGGAGATATGCTCCGAAACTGCAGTCTAGAAGAAAAAGGATATGAGGTGAGGTAATAAAAACATTAATTTAATTCTTAGACTCACCTTATTTATTAAGAAGAACCTCATAATGTTATTTCCTATTGTAATTTATTAACTGTATCTATGTATCCAGTGCTCGGGTTAGTATAGGCCAATATACCATATTTGTACTTTTCTACATTAACAATTTTCATACTATGATGATCTTGATGAAGATTTTCGGGCTGTAGGCTGTGGTCGTGAGGCTTGTAGTTCCCCGACGTTTTGCCAGAGACTGCGCCTGGCATCCTCAAGACAAGCCTCACGACCACGGCCTACAGCCCGAAAATCTTCATCAAGATCATCATAGCAACTCCGGCCGTGAAAGTCTACGTGATTACAATTTTCATACTATATACTAGAGTCACCGAGCTGTATGAGTGTGTAATTAAATTAACTAACTAAATAATTAACTTATGAATGTAATTAAATATTAATAAAATTACATTTCACCTCATATTTTGTCTTCTGGTTAGACCGGTTTCAGGGTAACCAATAATTCCCCATTGTCAGTTTTTACTCAACCATTGTTCCGTCATTGGTGAATTCAGTGTTTCCTTGTCCATCAGTTGGTAGACTGAAGAACCTCCAAATTTTGAATGTAGATATTTTCCCAAACTGTGAGTTCTTTAGGTTTTTCGGCTAAACTTTACAACATGTGACATAACTTTTTAAATTGTTTCTTAAACTCCTGTCAAATTTTATTCTTAGGGTTTCATTTTTCAAATTATTTCCCACCATTTACAATGATTTTTACATATTTTATAACGATTATTTGAATATATTTTTTCACAATATTGAACTACGGGTCGTATCTATGAACACATTAGACCGTAAAAGTCATTCTCTGCTGAGAAAGTTGCATCCAAAGATGTTTTTGAGTACTCAAAAATCTGTTCATGCGATAAAATTGTCGAAATTCCTAAGCTACCTGTCGAGGTGACTTTGCAGAGAACAAATCGTGAGCAACTCGATGGGAACTGATGGTAACCGATGTAGTTTGAAACCTTGCCGCGTACCTTGCTGCTTTATCCAAGATGTCGGACCTTGAAGACTTCGATTATGTTTTCGGTATACGCGGAGAAGAGGAATTTGATAGAGTCTACCAAAGAATTCAACTGGAAGAACAGGAGAATCGGCGTAATATTGCACGATGCAGATGTCGTATACGATATTATTTGCGGGACGCAAATGTAAATGCGTTCCTCTAGCAGACAAAAATAACGGAAGTGGTTTTATCGCTGAGAATTCTGGGTAATTTCTTGCCAATATTACGAAAACGACGACTTTCATATATGACCAGTTAGTGGGTCGCTAATTCAATCTTTGCACTTGCTCACGGAAAGTCAGCTCATCAGTGATTGGAAGTAATTTGAGTAGAGACTAATGTATTTGCATGCGGCCCTACCTGAAGACGTGGCAGCCATATTGATTTTAACAAATATTCTGTGTTACAATGCAACCAACATAGAGTTTGTACTAATTAGTTTACACTAAATAAAATCAGCGTGCATCCTTTCACAGGTTAGAGTACTTAAATTGTGTTAGGTTAGCTTTTAGATTGGTCTTTCACAGATTAGATTACTTATATTGTATTAGGTTAGCTTTTAGGTTCATTGGTAATGTGAATTCAAATATTGTGTATTTGTTGGCTGCATCCCTCAATTCCATAGTGTACGGTTGGAACTTGGAAACATTTTTCTTGTCAACATGTTGTAAAGTATTTCTATTTATTTAATTTTGCCTTTCTTTCAATTTGATGTTTTTCTGACCAACCATGAGCAGCTACTGCAATAGAAAAATCTAAAGATCTCACAGTTTGAGAAGAGATCCACATTAAAAAAAAATGAGGCGAAATTAATAAATAATGAAATTCTGAGGGAAAGTGATTTGGAGCTTCTACCAACAGATGAAGGAAGAAGTAGTACTTCATTACGACAGAACAACAGCCATGTAAATTATATTTGAAATGTTAAATCAATAATAAAAACAGCCATGTAAATATTAAAGATGGAACAAAGTTTGTTCTGAAACTATCTAAATAGAAGACAGATTATAGGGTGGGATGATAAAGAATTTATTTTAAATTTAAAATATACCTCATAGTTATATTTGAAGAGAAAAATTATACACTCGGCCTGGGGTTTGAATCCAGGACCTTTGTCTTTCTAGGCCAATGTTCTATCACTGAGCTACCTAAATTTTTGTCTTATACATTATTTATTCCCGAACGCCGAATGCTACGAGCATTTGCTCAATCACACAAATGGCAGCTTCTAACTTAAGAAGATATTTATTGGGAATTTAAACACTACTCTATAAAGCCAGTAGGTCTTCTTTTGATGTTTTTATTATTGATTTAACACTTCTCACTAAAGGATAAATTATATTTGAAGAGAAAAATTATACGCTCAGACTGGGGTTTGAACCCAGGACCTTTGTCTTTCTAGGCCAGTACTCTACCACTGAGCTACCTGAGAAACTCCAATCTAGATGCAAATTTTTCTCTTGTAATTGTTTATTCCCGAGCGCCAAATGCTACAAGCATTTGCTGAATCACGCAAATGGCAGCTTCTTACTTAAGAAGATATTTATTGGGAATTTAAATGCTCTTCTTTTGATGTTTTTATTATTAATTTAACATTTCTCACTGAAGGATAAATTATATTTGAAGAGAAAAATTATATGCTCAGACTGGGGTTTGAACATAGGACCTTTGTTGTCTTTCTGGGCCAATGCTCTACCACTGAGCAACCTGAGAAAGTCCAATCTAAACGCAAATTTTTCTCTTATAAATGTCTTCCTAAATGGAAGATGGAAGAATACCAAAACGATTAATACATGACGACGTAATAGGAGTAAGAAAGAGAGGAAGACCAAGAAAGAGGTGGCTGCAGGATGTGGAACAAGATTTGAGAAGGATGGGAATAAGTGGATGGAAGGGGAAAGTACAGGATCGAGATGAATGTAGAAGAATTGTGAAGGAAGCCAAAACTCACAATGGGTTGTAGTGTCAAATAGGAAGGAAGGAAATGTCTTAAATTAATGAGTAATTTTTAACATCTTACCTCATTTTTTGTTTCTTTAAACACGGGAACTAGTTTTCAAGAGAAGGATCTCTCTCATTTTCAACTGACATTATGGCTACCGGATTTTCGTTGGAATCTCCATCAATAATGTTGCCATCTGGATGGCAATGTTATTGATGGAGATTGCAACGATTCCAACAAAAATCCAGTAGTCATAATGTCGGTTGAAAATGAGAGAGATCCTTCTCTTGAAAACTAGTTCCCGTGTTTAAAGAAACTTAAAATATGAGGTAAGATTAAGTTATGTAGGTAGGAAATAACATTATGAGGTTTATTTTAATTTAGTTGAGTTGTTTCTTGACTCACCTCATACTTCTTAACTCCCTTGCGATCTGGATTTCAAATAGAGTGACAAAATCCGGATTGCGAAGGAGTTAAGAAGTATGAGGTGAGTCAAGAAACAACTCAACTTAATTATGAGGTAAGATGTTAAAAATTACTCAATTTACGAATTAAGAACCTCATAATGTGATTTCCCATATTTAACTATGAAGGAAATGTCTTCTTAAATAAGAAGCTGCCATTTGCATGATTGAACAAATGCTCATAGCATTCGGCGCTCGGGAATTAACAATGTATAAGAGAAAAATTTGCATTTAGATTGGAGTTTTTCAAGTAGCTCAGTGGTAGAGCTTTGGCCTAGAAAGCCAAAGGTCCTGGGTTCAAACCCCAGTCTGAGCGTATAATTTTTCTCTTTAAATGTAATTTATCCTTCAGTGAGAAGTGTTAAATTAATAATAAAAACATGAGATTTAAATGAATCGTGATTTCTTCTTACCTCATACTTCTATGTTTTTTTAAACACAGCACTGCAGTATCGGCGACCCATTGTCACCATCGTCAGCTGTTTTCACGACTGTCAATTTTTTCTTTTGCCGGTAATTATCCAAACTGCCATCTGGTGTTCTTTTGAAGGAATTATTTTCTAAACTGCCATCTGGTGTTCTTTTGAAGGAATTATTTTCTAAACGGCCATCTGAAAATAATTCCTTCAAAAGAACACCAGATGGCAGTTTGGATAATTACCGGCAAAAGAAAAAATTGACAGTCGTGAAAACAGCTGACGATGGTGACAATGGGTCGCCGATACTGCAGTGCTGTGTTTAAAAAAGCATAGAAGTATGAGGTAAGAAGAAATCACTCTCTATCTTCGGGTTTTTACAGCTGCTGCCGTCTTCCCGTGCCAAACCTCCAAAGCCTACGATCTTGGGCATCTTTGATGCTTAGCCCTCTAGCATGCATTACTGTCTTCATGTTTTCCTTCCATGTTAACCTTGGTCTTCCTCTTTTCTTCTTTCTGTTCGGATGCCATTCATATAGTTGCTTCGGCCATTGCTCATCTTCCATTCTTAAAACATGTCCTAACCACTTTAATTCCTTCTCCTCAATTCTTTCAATTATGCTTTCTTCTGCTTCCATTATGTTTCTAATTTCCTTATTTGTGACATGTTCTAATTTAGACTTTCTGACACTTCTTCGTAAATAATCCATTTCTAGAGCTATTAGTCTATTCTTGTAGTACTTATTGATTGTCCATACCTCACTTCCGTACATTGCAACAGATTCCACCAATGTTTTACCAATATATTTTTTTGTGTCTTTCCAAATATGCTTATCCCACCAACAATTCATTTAAATCTTATGAATTAAACCTCATAATGTTAAAAATTCCCAAATTTAATATATAAAAATAAAAACATGCCTCATACTGTTAATTCCTATAAAGTATTAACTAAATTGATGTTTATGTAAATTATTGTTGACAGTGTTATGATAGCCACATTCTGAACAAAACTTTGCGCTCTCAATTATTGTCAGAATTGCACATGAGTGACATCAGCACTGCCTCAGTACAACACTGTCCAAATGCATTTGGAATTGCATTACAACACAACGATGGATGGAAACTGACTTACTCTGGTGACACCATGCCTTGTGATAGGCTTGTTGAACTAGGTAAAATATTATTTTAATATTATTTTTAATTTAATGTTCAGGCCGGGATTCGAACCCCTGGATCTCTGACTCTATGTGTCAGTGTGAATCCTGGTCCGAACATTAATTTTTCATAAGTAATGTCATGAGTGATTTCCAACTTATCTAGAGAATTTGGAAATCAAGAGTGGCATTTGTTAGGACTATTTAACGAATAAATTAAACTGTTTACTCATAAATCATTATTTAAAAATATTTATATATTTAAGGGGAGTGATGGGTGAAATTTCTATTTTCTACATTTTTTTGAGCTAGAGACTAGATTGTTTGTACAAACATTCACTGTATGATACATAATGATGTGTTTAAGTTTCATTCTTGTGAGACATTTATTTTACGAGTTATTAAATATTATTTTTTTTAAAATTTGCATATATTATAATTAAATGGGTTCTACAATTTTTTAGTAAAATGTCTGATTTTTTTTCTACAAGACCAATAATTTTTAATTAAATATATTAAATATACGACATATACAAAAATATTAAGTTATGTAGATAGGAAATAACACTATGAGGTTTTTTAATTTGTTTATTTTTTATTTCACTCACCTCATACTTCATACTCCTAGCAAGCATACCCAGGGTTTCGTCACATCCTTTGTGATATTCTCAATGCTGTGTCACGTTCACAACTGACGTCCGGCTGCCTTCTATCCTGCAGACTGACCTCCGTGCCATCTGATGGCTGACCGACGAACTTCCAAATCAGTCCTCTCTCCTTATAACCGGGTATTTCAAAATTCATAGTTGTATTTTCATTCTTGCATATGTAAATTTTTTCCCAAATTGTGAGTTCCTTCAGTTTTTCCAATTGTTTAAGTAATTTTGTTTTGGTTTCTATTCTATGTTTTTCTGACCAGGCATGTGCAGCTATTGCAGATTTTTCTGTTTCTCCATTTTTAACATTTCTAAGGTGTTCCTAAATACAAGATTAAAGGAACACCTCAGAAATGTTAAAAATGGAGAAACAGAAAAATCTGCAATAGCTGCACATGCCTGGTCAGAAAAACATAGAATAGAAACCAAAACAAAATTACTTTAACAATTGGAAAAACTGAAGGAACTCACAATTTGGGAAAAAAATTTACATATGCAAGAATGAAAATACAACTATGAATTTTGAAATACCCGGTTATAAGGAGAGAGGACTGATTTGGAAGTTCGTCGGTCAGCCATCAGATGGCGCGGAGGTCAGTCTGCAGGATAGAAGGCAGCCGGACGTCAGTTGTGAACGTGACGCAGCATTGAGAATGTCACAAAGGATGTGACGAAACCCTGGGTATGCTTGCTAGGAGTATGAAGTATGAGGTGAGTGAAATAAAAAATAAACAAAATATACAAAAATATTCTGAATGTAGATAAAATATTGTAGACAACATATTGTAAAATTAGGTTTTGTAACTAATTGCTCTTAGAACACTCTCTTCTTTCGTGTTCTAACTTGAGCATCTCATTACTAAACCTCTGCTTTTGTAACTAGTCGTTAAATAACTATTAGTATTTGACATGTTTTAAGATCTTGGCGCTCATAATTCCATCTTCTAATTCTTAGGTCTTCCTCTTAATCTGGTTCCTTGATGAGAGATACATTAATTTTAATTTGAATGATGAATTAGAGAATCTGAGATATATGTATATATATAAAGTCCACAGCTGAGATCTCGAGGTAGTGTGCTGCCTTGTCACGCAGTGGGCCCGGGTTTGATTCCTGGTCGGGACAGGCTTCTGGGTGAGGTTTTCTTTCGGGGTTTTTCTCACCTGTAAGACAAATGTCAGGAAGCTTAGGGCCCAATGGTTCCCGAAAATCATCCGGCCATCATCATCATCCTTCACTAGTGTGGAAAGCTACCACACCTATAATTCCCTAGTAAAGCTGCAAAGCATAGCATGAAAATGCTATGATTGCAGTGAAAGACCTGCCCTCAGGCAGAATTACTATGGATGGATGGACCATTGGTTTATATTTTTAGTTGATTTTTAGTCATAGTCCAATTTTCTGACCCATATAAAAACACAGAAACTAGCATAACCTTTTAGTAAATTTTCAAATTCAAAACATGAATCAGAAATTTTATAAAGTGAAAAATTTCTTATTCATGTTCTGATTTTAATTTTAAATGTGCTTTTTTTCAGGTAAGGACAGTGATTTACTAATACATGAGGCCACTATGGAGGATGATCTTCAAGGCGAAGCTCGTTCAAAACTACATTCAACAACTTCACAAGCAATTGAAGTAGGGAAACGTATGGGAGCAAAGTTTACTCTGTTGACACATTTCAGCCAGCGTTATGCTAAGATGCCTCGGCTCAACGAGAACTTCACGCATGATGTAGGAATAGCATTTGATAACATGGAGGTAATCTCAAAAATTGATACGAAGTAATACTATGAGATAACGTAGCAACAGATTGAGTTGGTAATTTAAATCTCATCTTGTATTTTGTTTTTTCACCTGGAATATGTTTTTGTGACATCTCGCCTACTCTTATTCAGAAACTGACGTATGTGTTGACTGTTGGAAGTCTTGTTCTCTCTCTCTGATGGTGGGGAGATTAATCTCGCAATTAAATATTTTCCTTGGGAACTTTAAAATTCATCATTTTATCTTTTTCAGTTAGAATTTTTTACCACTCACCTCATATTGTTCTTCTTATTTGACTATAAACTAGTTTCGGAACATAGTTTCTGTTCCATTCTTAGTATCGTCATGACTGTTGTTCTGTCGTCTTGAAGAGCTGTCCTTCGCTCCTTCTATTGGCAGACTGAAAAACCTCGAAAGTTTGCCAATAGAAGGAGCGCAGGACAGCTCTTCAAGACGACAGAACAACGGTCGTGACAATATTGAGGATGGAACAGAAACTATGTTCCAAAACTAGTTTATAGTCAAATAAGAATAACAATATGAGGTAAGTGATAAAAAATTCTACCTAAATGAATATACCTTATAGTGTGAATTCCTAAAATAAGTTATTTTATCTCTAAATCAATGGTAAAGAGAAAAATTTTTGCCTGAACCGGGAATTGAACCCCGAACCTTTAGCTTTTCGTGCTAATGCTCAGACCACTGAGCTAATCCAGGCTCCATTCCCATCCAAGCAGAAATCCTTCCTTTACCTTTACTCTACTGGTCCCACATTGCTGCTTGGATCCGTGCTAATGCTCAGACCACTGAGCTAATCCAGGCTCCATTCCCATCCAAGCAGAAATCCTTCCTTTACCTTTACTCTACTGGTCCCACATTTCTGCTTGGATCCGTGCTAATGCTCAGACCACTGAGCTAATCCTGGCTCCATTCCCATCCAAGCAGAAATCCTTCCATTACCTTTATTCTACTGGTCCCACATTTCTGCTTGGATGGGAATCGAGCCTGGATTAACTCAGTGGTCTGAGCATTAGCACGGAAAGCTAAAGGTTCGGGGTTCGATTCCCGGTTCAGGCAAAAATTTTTCTCTTTACCATTGATTTACAATAATTTAATTGTGTTTATTAATTTACTTATTTCTATCATAGTAATAGCTTTAGCATCTCAGTATTAATTTAATATTTTATCTCTATTTTTCTAGATGTAGATTTTTTCCCCCTGTATTGTGAGTTCTGTTGATTTTACCACTTGTTTCAGCAATTTTGACTTCTCTTAAATTTTGTGATTTTCTGTTCACTATGAACAGCTACTGCAGATTTTTCTGGAGTATAAATTCTGCTTGTAATGAAGTTGTAAATAAATTATATCTAGAAACATCATGGAAAAAATGTAAATATGTGATTAGGTAGACCCATATATAATTTCTTGTCATGAATAAATAAAAAATGGAAGTTCATAATTATGTTGTTGTTTTCAAATGCTGGGCCTTGGCACCGAAGCCATTAGCGTTCTTGCTCTCCAATATTTCTCTATGGTGGATCCAACAGGTAATACTTCACAGGTTTGTAGGTGTTCTTCATTAATTTCTTCGTCTTTATTGCATAGAGGACAATTTGGATTCGTGTAGATTCCTATTTTATATAAATGTTTGGCCAAATAGTCATGTTCTGTAAGCAGTCTAAATTTTGCTACTGTAGTTTTACATGGAATTTCTGGAATAATATCTGGCTTCTTTACTAAAATATTCCATTTTTTGTCTTTGGCTTTATTACATAGGTCTTGGTTTTGTTTGATTTTATATTTGTTTTTAATTATTCTTTTTATGGATGTGAAAGGTAAGCTTTTAGTAGTATTCTGAATTAAATTGGAGCCTTTTTTGGCAAGAAAATCAGCAGTGTCATTACCAGCAATTCCACAATGTGCATGTATCCATTGCAATTGAATTCTTTTCTGTAGTTTTTGGAGTTGTTGAATCATTTCGTAGCACTCTTTAATTTGTATTGACTTCATTTTGTGTGAATTTATTGCATATATTGCTGCCTTAGAATCAGAGAGTAGGACAGCATTTTGAAATGTATTTATTCTGTATAGTAATTGTTGGAGTGAAATATGAATAGCCGTTACTTCCGCATCAAAATTTGTTGTGTGGTATCCTGCTGGTTGATAAAATGAAAATAATGCACATGTAATTCCTGATCCTGAGTTGTTATCAAAGTTCATAATTATTGGTACCATCAATCTTATTTCCCATAAAATTGGATGTTGCCTAAGAACAATATTTCTGTAGATTACATTTCCATACACAATTCAGTCATATGGCAGATAAAAGTAGCACCATGATTTCCCTAATAAACAGAGTTGGCAGAGTAATATCTTATGCAAGTATGTTTACAGTACAGCTGGAACTTTGAATTGGTATATCACAATACAGTCTGGTCTTGTTTATTTTTTATTATTTCACTCACCTCATACTTCATAATTCCTAGCAGACCCAGGGTTTCTTCACATCATTTGTGACATTCTCAATGCTGTGTCACGTTCACAACTGACGTCCAACGGCCTTCTATCCTGCAGACTGACCTCCGCGCCATCTGGTGGCCGACCGACGAATTTCCAAATCAGTCCTCTCTCCTTATAACCGGGTATTTCAAAATTCATAATTGTATTTTCATTCTTAACAGTCTGGTCTCTTAGATCTATTTCTTTTATATCTAATACATAAAGTTCTGATAATTATATTTTCTTCAATAATATTACAAAACTTCTAGAGATAGCAGCTTGTTATTTCGTTCAATGCAAATGTCATCTCAAAAAGTTTCTGTTGATCGAATTAACCCATTCGCCTCAGAAGACGAGATAGACTCGCCGGCAGTTAAGTGGCCTTCAACTCAGAAGACGAGATAACTCGCTTAACTCTGCTGTAATATATTTTGCAATTAAGTTATGTAGATAGGAAATAACACTATGAGGTTTTTTAATATTTATTAATTAAATAAAAATAAAATGTAGTTTTATTTGATTTTCATATTTATTATATAATTCAGTGACAGCTGTTTCGGTACACTGTACCTTCTTCAGACATGTTAACAAATTATGAAATAATAAAAAATAAACAAATTAATTTGTTAACATGTCTGAAGAAGGTACAGTGTACCGAAACAGCTGTTACTGAATTATATAATAAATATGAAAATCAAATAAAACTACGTTTTATTTTTATTTAATTAATAAATATGGATTTTCATCAAGTAAACACCAACTCAATTGATTATTTTTTAATATTGTTTATTTTTTATTTCACTCACCTCATACTTCATAACTCCTAGCATACCCAGGGTTTCATCACATCCTTTGTGACATTCTCAATGCTGTGTCACGTTCACAACTGAAATTTATTTATTCTGTATAGTTAGTTATGAAGTATGAGGTGAGTGAAATAAAAAATATTTTGCAATATTTTGTACATCCCTTGGCATGGTAACCTTATGTTAACATTTATGAATAGAAGAGCAATGTGTTTTTCCATTCATCCTTATTGTGATTTCAAGTACCATTATTTTATTTGTTTTGAATGTCAGAAAATAGGCTATATAATTTACGATAACTTAAATCCAGTTTCTGGGGAAAAGCATCGAGCATTTAAACCTGAAGCGAATGGGTTAACAAACCCGCAACGCGACTGAATTTAGACATAATGGTCAAAAGGTCCTCTGATAGGTCACTGGGATTTTTATGTCCAGAAAGAATTTGTAGAACACCCTGGTAACTATAAATTACTTTTATTGCGAATACTAAGATTGAATCAATATAAAATAACTTTACGTATTTGGTCGGAACATTCATATTCCTACAGGGAGGGACCACGAGGCATTCAAAGCCTCGGCCTATAAGCACTACAGTCGCCGTAGAGGGCTTAGTTAGCAACAAGTGAGGTATTCAACCTCCAACAAATAAGACTGTCGCCCTAGACGGCCAGGCACACAATGAGAGGTATTTAGACCTCTAATAAAACATAACCGTAACCCTAAACGGCTTCGAATGCACTGAGGGAGGTATTATAAATCTCTAGTTGAAACACAACCATTGTCGTCGATGGACTATGACACTGAGAGCGAATCACATGAGGACATGCTAGACCTGGACACGGTACCGACAGTGTTGCCAGCATGACAAATGCTGCATCAAGCAATGTTACCAACATAAAATGTTGGGTGCTGTACTCAGATGATTCCAAGTGGAGACAATGTGAAATAGATTGGTAGTCGATACAGATCACACCAAATATGACTGAACCAGCCGCACCGGCAAAACTGATGTGACATATGTCGCAAAAGTTTCATTTATGATCATTTCAACATGGTCTGTTTTTAAGTTGCTCATAGGCTTCTACAGAAAGTAGTAAACTATGAATTTCATGATGTAGGTGCTCATTTATTTAAAAAAAAACTTTTTTTTAAATTTTGTGATTAACAAACACATGTTGCTATAGAAACAACAATTGAATTGAACTTTTTCAATAATCAATTGATTTGGCGTTTACTTGATTAAAATCCATATTTATTTAATTAAATCATCATCATCATCCAGTATCATGGCAGCTACCGCCGTCTTCCGAAGACCAAACACCATTCCTCTCTGTCCATCCATTGATCTTCCTCCAATCCTCTGATATTCATAGCCGCTTGTACCCCTTCTATCCAAGTTTTCTTCGGTCTTCCTCTTCTCCTCTCCATTGGGATCCATTCCATAACAATTTTAGGCAATCTTTGCTCTGACATTCTTTTGACATGGCCATACAATTGTAATCTTTTCTTTTCTAAATTAAATAAATATAAAACAAAGTTTTATATGATTTTCATGTTTATTACAATAAATATAATCATGTCTAATGAAGGTACAAAGTACCGAAACAGCTGTTACAAATTTATATTGTAATAAATATGAAAATCATATAAAACTTCAAGTTTTATATTTATTTAATTAAATAAACTTTTTCAGTTAATATTGCAATGTGAAAGAATGCAAATTGTGAGATGTTAAAACATTTTCTCCAACTCGTGTATTAATATTTAATTTTAGGAAATTATATTTTGAGGTTATTTTAATTATATTATTTTTAGTCTGGACATCTTACCTCAATATTAATGTTGATTTGTTCTTGAACATGTTTCAAAACAATTCTGTTTTATCGTCAGCTTTCCCAGACTGGTTTTATTTATGTTGCATTATGTTGCACAACCTGGATGTCGATGTCAGCTCCATCCTGTGGTTGGCCAAAGAACCTCCAAACTAGGTCACGCTCCATCGGTATATCAAAATTCATAACTCTGTTTCTGTTCTTCTGAATATAAATTTTTTCCCAAATAGTTCAAGAACAAATCAACATTATTATAGGTAAGATGTCCAGACTAAAAATAATATAATCATGTATTAATACTAATTAACTACTTATCTCTAGTAATTTTATAATTGTTATGAATGAAATTATTGAGAGACTTTATGTACATGGTGTATTAATCCAGAGTTTATAATATTTAATTTTAGGAAGTTATATTTTGAGGTTATTTTAATTATATTATTTTTGGTCTGGACATCTTACCTCAATATTAATGTTGATTTGTTCTTGGACATGTTTCAAAACAATTCTGTTTTATCGTCAGCTTTCCCAGACTGGTTTTATTTATGTTGCACCACCTGGATGTCGATGTCAGCTCCATCCTGTGGTTTGGAGGTTCTTTGGCCAGCCACAGGATGGAGCTGACATCGACATCCAGGTGGTGCAACATAATGCAACATAAATAAAACCAGTCTGGGAAAGCTGACGATAAAACAGAATTGTTTTGAAACATGTCCAAGAACAAATCAACATTAATATTGAGGTAAGATGTCCAGACCAAAAATAATATAACCAGAGTTTATGTTTGCTGTATTGTTTGTATCATAGTTTGATTTATTGGTATTGGATAATTACAGGTGACTATGGGGCAACTACCACTCCTGCCCCTGATGTACGATGCTTTGAGAAGAATGTTTGCTGAACACTATGAAGAAATGGAACAGAAAACAGCACGCAGACTCCTAAGAAAAGAAAAAGAACGCCAAATGGTTAATAACTTATATAGAAAATAAATCAAGTTAATTTTCCTACTTTGTTTATATTTCTTTATTTTCATCAGAATGAGATAAGTCTTCTTAACATATTCTTCTTCTTCTTTTTTTTTTCAATTCTTTTATTTTGAGTCAAGAGGTTGGGGACAGGACTTCTAGCTGCTGCACTACTATATAAGTCTTCATTTTTTCAATAGAGTCCCGCGCCGTAGCCGAGCGGTTAAGGTAAGAAGCCTTGGCGCAGAGCTATGGGACTTGTGCTGGTTCGAGTCTCCATGGGGGAAGAAATTTTCTCATGGTATTTCGGCCAGTATGGGACCAGTGCCCACCCAGCATCGTGAGGCAATTGGGTAGCTACAATA
This sequence comes from Diploptera punctata, assembly GCA_030220185.1. Taxonomy (NCBI): domain Eukaryota; kingdom Metazoa; phylum Arthropoda; class Insecta; order Blattodea; family Blaberidae; genus Diploptera; species Diploptera punctata. The sequence goes on from JASPKZ010006086.1 coordinate 1,395,446, forward strand.
AGTAGCGGCTCCAGGTTGAGGAACCAGCTATAACGGTTGGGGGACTCGACATGCTAACCACATGTCACCCCTACACTGGCTGTTGATCATCTACCTCTGTGATTGACACATGTGGATGTGAAGGGCCAGCAGCCGGCTGGTAAAAGGGCAACTGCTGAAAAGTGGAAAGACCCTCAATCGGAATTTTTCAATATGGTTTCAGTTCATTTCTGTTCAGTTCATACTTTTTTCTAGTCTAAATCTAATAAATTTAATCAAAATTATGAAAAATAGCTATTATACAATTAAAAATGTAATAATTGAGTAAAAATGCATTGAAATAAAATTTTTTATTTTTATTTTCATCTATATACACTCCCATTTAAGTGTGAAAAATTATATCAGGCATATGTCTACTTCCACTGTCTCAGCACGTAGTTACTCAGTCTATGAAGTTCATGATGACCTTTTTTTACAGAGATCTCTGTTGATGTCATTGATGACACGTTGAATTTCTTTCTTAAGTTGGAGAACTGTTTGTGGTTTCTTCACATAGATTTTGGACTTCACATAACCCCATAAAAAGAAGTCACATGGAGTAAGGTCATAAGATCTGGGAGGCCATTCCAAGTCCCACAAATTGAGATCACAGACTGAGGGAATTTCTCATGGAGAAGGGTTATTGTCTCGTGCGATATGTGACAGGTAGCCCCGTCCTGCTGAAACCACATATTGGCTGTATCCACTTCACCCAGAGTAGGCCATAATTTGTTTCTGACCATTTCACGATAATGCTCACCATTAACTGTTACTGCATTACAGTCGAAGTATTAAAAAAAGAAGTGGCCAATCACATCACCTGTCCATGAACCACACCAAACTGCGGTTTGCAGTGGATGCATGTGGCACTCTTAGATTACCCTAGTGTTTTTTTTTACCCCAAATGCGGCAATTTTGTCGGTTAATGAACCCACGGAAATGTGCCTTGTCAAAAATGAAGATTATTCTTTTTTACAAAATTGTTGTCCTCTTCTTGTTTTGTGAGAATCCACTCGGTGACTTCTTTTTATGGGGTTATGTGAAGTCCAAAATCCACATGAACAAACCACAAAACAGTTTGCAACTTGTGGAAGAAATTCAATGACATCAACAGAGATGTCTGTGAAAGGATCATCACGGACTTCATAGACGGAGTAACTGCCTGCTGAGACAGTGGAGGTGGACATATGCCTTGATATAATTTTCCACATTTAAATGGGAGTGTACGATGATGAAATTAAAAAAAAATAATTTTTTATTTTGATGTTTTCTTTGACTTAATTATTGCATTTTTAAAAATTTCGTAATATATGGAAGACCCTATACATGCTATCATTCATTACATGGTCTCTTGTCATCCTAAACTTTTCTAAAAACAAGTGTGTGTTTCTAATGCCACCACTGCACTTTACATGCTTCAGGTTGTGCTCCAGATAAATAGATGGCATAAAATGGTCAATTTTCAATTTATGCACCACTTCGGCAGACCACTTTATGTTGATGTATTCTTGTATTGTGTACAGAGAGGAGCATAGGATGAGTGTATATTTGTTTGTTTGTGTAGTGTAAAGTGTGCTGTATGAGGGATGATGATGGTAAAGGGAGAAAGTGAAAACATCCCCATCCAACACATGAATTGCTATCATTAGTACCTAACTAACTAACTCACTGGCACTATCGAACCTATAGGTTCATGGCCACACAGACATAAACTCTCCATACATCCCTATCCTGAGCTAATGTTTTCCAATCATCTCCTGTATAATTTACTTATCTCAAATCATCATTAATGTTATTCTCCCACCTCATTCTTGGTCTACAAACTGGGCGTTTTTCCCCTGGTTTTCCTACAAGAATCTTCCATTCATGTCTTTGCTCTTCAAGGATTATTCCTAACAGTTATTTTAGGCCTATATTTTACAGCCCTTCAAGCCTTTCAATACTTCAAAGTCCCATTTACAATTGCAGACATTCCCCCCATTCGTGCCACATCCTGCCCATCGCAGTCTACGAGACTTAACTGTTCTTATTAGATCTGGCTTCCTGTAAAGACCATGTAGTTTACTGTTATGTAGTCTTCTCCATTCACCTGTCTGTTCATCTCTCTTTGGTCCAGACATTTTCCTAAGAACTTTATTCCCAAATACTCGCAATCTCTCTTCCTCCCTTAAAGTAAGAGTCCATGTTTCGTATCCATATAATATAACTGGGAGAATAATAGTTTTATATATTTTCAGTTTAACGTTTTTTGAAAGGAGTTGGGACGTCAAAAGACTGTGTAATGCATAATAGCACACATTTCTAGAATTGAGCCTATGTTTAATTTCTTTGTGTATCTAATTCCTATTTGTGATTATTGTTCCTAGGTATTTGAATTCAGCCACTTCCTCAAAATGTCCCTCATTTGTCATTAGCTGTCCATTTCCATTATATAATGTATTTCTACGTGTGACCATATATTTAGTTTTATTGCATGAGTACCACTTAATTTAATGCAGGAATTTGGTGCACAGTCTAGTGATTAAATATTGTACACGATCATCCCTACTGGCCTCGAGATTGAAAATTTTACAATTAATATAATTAATTTTACATTTAAAATTTTTAATCCTGCCTGGTAATTGAGCCCAGGCCTGCTAATCAAGAAACAGGCATGCTACTACCTGAGTCAGCATGGCAGACTATAGAATCCCCAAAAATATCTTAAATAGTGTGTTAACAAGAGGTAGATCAAAGAAAGTTGGCGATAAAAAGTAGAGTGACCTTGATAACATGAAAGTTGGGAAATGGAAAAAAGAAAGTTATGAAGAGAGATGAGTGGAGGAGGATTGAGAAGGAATCCAAAGCCCATCCTGGTCTGTAGAGCTGAGAAAGAAGAAAAGTCATAATTTTGTATTATTTGTATTCTTCCCCTATTGAGGGGCTTCCTGGAAGACAAAGCCATGAAAACAAATTTTTATTATTGTGCAGAAGAATTTGAAGATAGAAATTAGATGGAAAAGGAATCAAAATTTGAATGGTTTTTTTTAACAAATCAACTTCATGTTGTTATTTATCATCCGGTGACAAGATTTAATATAATTATTCTACTTCTGGCCTTCCAATACAAAACTGTATTGCCAATATGTAATTTTCTGAATTTTAGTTTGTTGCAAGTCATTATACTGTTTGGTTCTTTATATTGTGGTGTCCATAATATTTTCAATGTAAAAGGGGACATGAACAAAAAATTAAAGGAAAAACTGGAGACATTTTAAAAAAAGATGGGACATTAACAAGATACGGTTGGTTGGTTGGTATCTAATGTCGAGCACTTGATAATGAAATCATTCGCTCTCTTGCGCTCCAATATTTAGCAGAAAGGCTGGTCTCTTCTACAAAAGCTGGACAACGGAGGAGATGGTTTCTTTCCATATCTTCATTTAAATTGCAAAAAGGGCATTTAGGTGAATCTGTTATGCCAATTCTGTGTAGGTGTTTATTCAAGCAGTCATGTCCCATTAGCAGTCTGAATGTTGCTACTGCAGATTTTCTTTGTAATGTAGTAATGTCATAAGCTTGTAGATTTTCCCATTATATTATATTACATTGATACTATTGATATAACAAATAAAAGGACAAGGAAAATAAATCGATTAATATTTAAGTCTCCATGCATATAATCATCTCTATAAAGAATAACAGATGTTTTGGTGGTGTATTCTTCTTTAAGTTTATTGATGTATTTGTTTGAGATAATTCTTTTGATAGAGTGAAAGGAAACTGGAGTAGAAGTTGGATTTGAAACAATTTTGCTACCCTTCTTGGCTAGAAAATCGGCTATTTCATTGCCTGTCACTCCACAATGGGCTGGAATCCATTTAAATACAACTTTTTTATGTAGACGGGATAACTGTTTTATCATTTTGTGACATTCAATAATTTTGATGCTTTTGGGTGTTGTGTCTCATGTTATAGGGAGAATGGCTGCTTTGGAGTCACATAGAATTACAACTTTTGTAAATTTTTGGATGTGATATAAAATATTTTGTAAACTTAAGAAAATTGCTAGAATTTCGCCATCAAAGTTTGTTCAATTTGTGTTTAGTTTACGATAAAAGGAAAAAAGTGGACATACTGCACCAGCACCAGTGCCACCGTCATTTGGTAGGCTGGAGCCATCTGTAAAAATATGTATCCATTCAGGAGCTGGGTATCTTAGATTTATTATTTCCAGTGACATTTGTTTTAAAATATATGGAGGAGTTTCAGATTTCTTGATGTCTTCTGTTAAATGAAGATTATATTCAATTTCCAAAAACTCTAGAGGGTTGTTTCTCATCTGCATATTTTCTTTTGAATGTGAAAGTTGCAATTTCTGTTTGATTTCTTGTACAATGCTTAAGAAGCTACAAACATTAACAAGATATAAAAGGAAGTTTCAGAAATTGTATGAAACAATCTATTCAAATTACACATATAAGTTATGCCTATTTTTTTTATTGTCCATTATAATTACTTATTCAGTTACATTAATCAAAATCCACTAAAGTCGTCGTTCATTACTTACTTACTTACTTACTCACTGGCACTATCGAACCCGAAGATTCATGGCCGTGCGGACATAAGCTCTCCATACTTCCCTATCCTGAGCTAATGCTTTCCAATCATTCCCTGTATAATCTACTTCCCTCAAATCATAGTTAATGTTGTTCTCCCACCTCATTCTTGGCCTACCAACTGGGCGTTTTCCCTCTGGCTTTCCTACAAGAAGCTTCCATGCACGTCTTTCATTCCCCATACGTGCAACATGTCCTGCCCATCGCAGTCTACGAGACTTAACTGTTCTTATTATATCTGGCTTCCTATAAAGACCATGTAGTTCATTGTTATGTAGTCTTCTCCATTCACCTGTCTGTTCATCTCTCTTTGGTCCAAAAATTTTCCTAAGAACTTTATTCTCAAATACTCGTAATCTCCTTTCCTCCCTTAAAGTAAGAGTCCATGTTTCGCCGGCATATAATATAACTGGTAGAATAATAGTTTTATATATTTTCAGCTTAACGTTTTTTGAAAGGAGTTGGGACATCAAAAGTCTCTGCAATGCATAATAGCACGCATTTCCAGAATTGAGCCTATGTTTAATTTCTTTGTGCATCTCATTCCTATTTGTGATTATTGTTCCTAGGTATTTGAATTTCAGCCACTTCCTCAAAATTTCCCTCATTTGTCATTAGCTGTCCATTTCCATTATATACTGAATTTCTACGTGTGACCATATATTTAGTTTTAGTGATATTTACTTCCAGTCCTAATTTCTTAGTGTTACTCAATCGTTCATTAACTTTTAAAAATATTTATTTATCGCTGCAGGGATTATAAAAATTCACCAACTAAATCGCTTTCATCTAAATTAAAATTGTATTTCTCCATCGCCAAAGTACCAGAATCAGCAGGAAGTCTCCGACATTGGCTGCACTGACAATGGATTGACAATTTGAAAAATGTACCATTTACCAATATATAAGAGTAAAAAACAAAGATTATTATAGACCAAACAGTGCATCGTGGCCATACAACTGGCGCTTTCTAATGTTCATATTTATAATTACATAGTAAAGAACAAAATGAAAATCGCCATTCATAAATACATTGACAAAGCATCATTCCAAAAGTGGGACATTTGAGCGTCCCCCAAGAAAACTTTCGGGACAGTGGGACATTTTGCAAAAAAACAGGACTGTCCCTGGAGAAACGGGAACAAATGGACATCCTACCTGTATATATAAACATGTGGAGGAATTAAGAATCATATTTGGTGACGATGAGTAAAGAAATTATGTTCAGATTTAGGTTGAAATGGATCATCTTCCTCCTGACTCAATGAATGAATGAATGAGTCACTTCTTATCTTACCTCATAGTTCATGTTTTTTTAAACACGGGAACTGCAGTTTTCAAGAGGAGTCCCTCTTACCTTCAGCCAACATTATGACCAACCATATTTAACTATGAAAAACTAACTTAGTTTCATAAAGCAATTCTGCAAGTGAGCATCCTTGCCCGATAGTGGGATTTGTAAGTATAGAGTCTTTTATTTAATACTCTTTATTTACTCAGCTTAATAGCATCACAGTTAAAATCTGGTTGTAAAAGGACTGACTGATTTTGCTCAGAGACTATATTTTCAGGCTTGAAGTTCTTTTACATTCCTTAAATTTATGATGTGGGATTTGTGGTTTCACTTCCCTTCGGAAGGAGCCATACCCAGGATTTTTGTCATTAAAAAACTGTAAACTTCAGAACTAGAGACAAGCGTGCTAAACACTATTCCATGGGTCTGACTAAAAACATAATTAGACTTAATTTAGACTTATTATCTATTAAAACTACATCATCAGCGCTCACTGACAAAAGTAATGTTATGCAAATTGAATCTCTCTGCCCAAATACTGCATCACACAAATTCTTTCGCTTTTATAATTTATTAGCAAATTCTTTATTTGGATCAAGTAGACATATCAAATTAAATTAATATTGAGAAGCTAAAGCTATTACTATCATAGAAATAAGTAAATTAATGAACACAATTAAATTATTGTAAATCAATGGTAAAGAGAAAAATTTTTGCCTGAACCGGGAATCGAACCCCGAACCTTTAGCTTTCCGTGCTAATGCTCTGCCACTGAGCTAATCCAGGCTTCATTCCCATCCAAGCAAGAATCCTTCCTTTACCTTACTCTACTGGCCCCACATTCAATTGCAATGAATCATCATTCACAAATACACAATGAATGGCTTCTACCTGAAGAAGACATGAAGGGACTCCACACAGCTATAGCATTATTTATTAAATTAATATTGAGAAGCTAAAGCTATTACTATGATAGAAATAAGTAAATTAATAAAACACAATTAAATTATTGTAAATCAATGGTAAAGAGAAAAATTTTTGCCTGAACCGGGAATCGAACCCCGAACCTTTAGCTTTCCGTGCTAATGCTCAGACCACTGAGCTAATCCAGGCTTCATTCCCATCCAAGCAAGAATCCTTCCTTTACCTTACTCTACTGGCCCCACATTCAATTGCAATGAATCATCATTCACAAATACACAATGAATGGCTTCTACCTGAAGAAGACATGAAGGGACTCCACACAGCTATAGCATTATTTATTAAATTAATATTGAGAAGCTAAAGCTATTACTATGATAGAAATAAGTAAATTAATAAACACAATTAAATTATTGTAAATCAATGGTAAAGAGAAAAATTTTTTTTGCCTGAACCGGGAATCGAACCCCGAACCTTTAGCTTTCCGTGCTAATGCTCAGACCACTGAGCTAATCCAGGCTTCATTCCCATCCAAGCAAGAATCCTTCCTTTACCTTTACTCTACTGGCCCCACATTCAATTGCAATGAATCATCATTCACAAATACACAATGAATGGCTTCTACCTGAAGAAGACATGAAGGGACTCCACACAGCTATAGCATTATTTTATTAAATTAATATTGAGAAGCTAAAGCTATTACTATGACAGAAATAAGCAAATTAATAAACACAATTAAATTATTGTAAATCAATGGTAAAGAGAAAAATTTTTGCCTGAACCGGGAATCGAACCCCGAACCTTTAGCTTTCCGTGCTAATGCTCAGACCACCGAGCTAATCCAGGCTTCATTCCCATCCAAGCAAGAATCCTTCCTTTACCTTTACTCTACTGGCCCCACATTCAATTGCAATGAATCATCATTCACAAATACACAATGAATGGCTTCTACCTGAAGAAGACATGAAGGGACTCCACACAGCTATAGCATTATTTTATTAAATTAATATTGAGAAGCTAAAGCTATTACTATGACAGAAATAAGTAATAAATTAATGAACACAATTAAATTATTGTAAATCAATGGTAAAGAGAAAAATTTTTGCCTGAACCGGGAATCGAACCCCGAACCTTTAGCTTTTCCGTGCTAATGCTCAGACCACCGAGCTAATCCAGGCTTCATTCCCATCCAAGCAAGAATCCTTCCTTTACCTTTACTCTACTGGCCCCACATTCAATTGCAATGAATCATCATTCACAAATACACAATGAATGGCTTCTACCTGAAGAAGACATGAAGGGACTCCACACCGCTATAGCATTATTTTATTAAATTAATATTGAGAAGCTAAAGCTATTACTATGACAGAAATAAGCAAATTAATGAACACAATTAAATTATTGTAAATCAATGGTAAAGAGAAAAATTTTTGCCTGAACCGGGAATCAGAACCCCGAACCTTTAGCTTTCCGTGCTAATGCTCTGCCACTGAGCTAATCCAGGCTTCATTCCCATCCAAGCAAGAATCCTTCCTTTACCTTACTCTACTGGCCCCACATTCAATTGCAATGAATCATCATTCACAAATACACAATGAATGGCTTCTACCTGAAGAAGACATGAAGGGACTCCACACAGCTATAGCATTATTTATTAAATTATTAATTGTGTTCATTAATTTACTTATTTCTATGATAGTAATAGCTTTAGCTTCTCAATATTAATTTAATAAATAATGCTATAGCTGTGTGGAGTCCCTTCATGTCTTCTTCAGGTAGAAGCCATTCATTGTGTATTTGTGAATGATGATTCATTGCAATTGAATGTGGGGCCAGTAGAGTAAGGTAAAGGAAGGATTCTTGCTTGGATGGGAATGAAGCCTGGATTAGCTCAGTGGCAGAGCATTAGCACGGAAAGCTAAAGGTTCGGGGTTCGATTCCCGGTTCAGGCAAAAATTTTTCTCTTTACCATTGATAGACATATCAAATAAAATTATTAATTTTAATAAAACCATGGACATAATAAATTCAAATGCACTAGTCCTGTGAGGTACCAGAGTACAGTTATACAAAACTTTAGCAAGTCCTGCACTTCGCTACAGGAGTGAGGCATGGACTTTGAGGAAAGGAGAGGAAAGTAGAATAACTTCTAGTGAAAATGTAGAAATCGCCCTACTCCTTCCTATAACAATTATTATAATAAGTTCCAGTATAAAATCATGATTAATTATCAGTTTTAAATTTTTAATGTGATTCATGAGATATACAGCAGGGTACACCAAGTGCGATTACAAATGTAATGATGATGTCATGAAGGAACTACATTTAGACCAAGTCATTAAGTACACACAAGAATACCAGAATCATTTACGACGAATGAGTTCAGATAGAATTCCCAAAACCATGCTTCATTATTGTCTTCTTCTTCTTCACGGTTTAGGCTTATTTGCTTCGTGGATTGTCACCTTGGCGTGGTAGGGAGGCATAGTACCAATGACCCAGATGATCATAACCGGGAAGCCTTGGCTTGCGGTTAGATAAGAGAAGAGGGAACTAAGAATAATCCGCAACGTGGGAGCAACGATCACACTGGAAGCTGCAAACACGGAAGACCACAACGGCAGACATGGTGGAGATAGAAATATTGGAACGGCGAAAATGGCAACCCAATCTCTGGGGATGAAATAAGAGACCCAGCTAGGGGAAACAAGAGTGAAGTCCTCAATGGCAGAAGGCGGAAGAGGCAACCCTCCTTGTGGGGATAAAACACAAGGAAGCAAGTCCAAAGGCTTTAAGGAGGCAGCCCCTCCAAAGGACTAACTCTGCAGTACGTTAGTAGCGTACTCAGGGGACACTTTAAAATACTTACAAGCTCCAAAGAGCTTCGTTATTGTCCAACAGAAATATATCTCTAGGCTGTCCAAGGAAGCGCTGGATACAAAATTCTCAGTGAGATTGTAAGAAACCTCTAGGCTTAAGACTTGTATGAATGAAGAAGAGAAGAAGTTAGCAAATTCTTTTCACCATAAGAGGAGTCTACTAACAGGTATGTTATAGCTTCTCTGCTTAAATAACTTAATTTCTTCTTGCTTAATGAATTTTTTAGCTCTAAATAATTTTGAATGGAAAAGTCGTTCTTGGGCTCCAAATTTGGGGTATTTATGTAAGCCCAAAACTGATTTGGAGAGCTATATTTTTCTTTTTGTGTAATTGAGATATCAAGTAGGAAATTAATAAGCTATACTTTTTTTATATGCTAGGCAATTGAATACTGACCAATTCAATTTACAGCCCATGTCACTTTAAACCAATCACAGTCAACTAATACTGAAATATTGTCAAAATAAAATTGTCAGATTTGATGTACAATTGTTTGGAAATTGTCGAAACTGACTTGCAACTGTTCCTAATATGTAAACTACAGAACACACAAGGTTCTTCCACCAAAACATTATTACACAATAAATGTCCATCATGCAGGCATATATATATATTAATTGGAAAAACACTGTTTCTTATGCTACATTATTTAAATATGTTGGACTGCAGAGAAAACAAACCTATCATTAATCTAAGTTATTTCTTTAGAAAAATGTTATATAAATTTAAATAATTTCTACTGATTAATTTTTCTATTTCTTTATTAAAAGTATTAAATAAATTAAAGTAATGTATCTTACAGGATACATTGCTAATTTAAGGGTAAATTAAATTGTATTATATACAGTTACATTTCAATGAAGCAAACATGGATGCTGCTAAAGCAAATTTTTATTTTGAGTTTTGGGTAAATCCTGACCTATAATAATCAGATTGCACTGATTTTTTGGAGAATAACTTCATTTTATTTCAGTGGCATATATTGAGTTTCTTTGCGAAAGATGAAAAAATTGCGACCTCTAGAGTGATTTTTAAATGTTTGCTTCTCCTGCAACTAATGGCGAATTGCTTTTTAATTGTTAGCTATATGCCAAGTTTGATTTTGATGAAACAAAAATTGTGGCCATTAGAGCATTAACGGAGATATATATATATATATATATATATATATATATTTGCTAAAATCAATTAAATAATAAACCACTATTCTTATGTTTAATAGATATGAAGAAAGCTTTTGATACAGTACAGATTGAAGATGTTGTACATATCTGGAGAGAGGATGAAATTCCTAACGAACTGATTAGAGCAATAATATCAATTAACACACACTGCAAAACAGTAATCAAAGTCAAAGAAAGCAAACTAGAGAAATAATGCTCACAAAGGGCACCAGGCAAGGTGACTCTTTTTAAGTCCATTCTTATTTAATATAAAGGATAAAATTATTGAAAACATACCACCACATTTGGGATTATAAAATGGGAAACACTAGATTTCACTTGATATGTTATGAAGATGATGTCGTTCTCCTTTCAGAAACTGAAGATAATTTACAAAGGTCTTCACATCAATTTAATATAAATGCCAGAAAATACAATATGGAAATTAATACGAATAAGACTAAATGCTTAACAATATCAAAAGAATCAGTAAGATGCAAATTAGAAATGGAAAGAAAAATTATAGAGCAAATATCAGAATTTAATTATTTAGGTATATTAATAACAAACACTAAAAATTTAATAAAGGTAGTAAAGAAACAAGATGATAAAGCAGCACAAATATCAGGATATATGAAAGATTTAATTTGGTGCAACAAATATGTCGATAGAAAGCAAAACCCGCATATACAAAATGATAGTTTGACCAAGAGAACAAACTAGGGCTGATACAACAAAAATAAGCACATGTGAATTCAAGATCTTAACTATTCAGGGGAAAGCATTATTTGATAAGATACTAACACAGAAATTAGGGACAAATATCATATTCAAAACATAACCAAATTTATTATAGATAGACGAAAATATTGGAAAGGTCATATATAAAGAATGGAAGACAACCGACTTGCAAAAAGAGCTAAAGAAGATAGACCAATGGATGGGAGAAGAATAAGAGGAAGACCAGTCAAGAGATGGATAGACAGTGGATGCAACATCCAATACATCTTCCTCCGAGGAGTGATTTTGGAAATAAACATGATGAAAATTTTACAAATTATGAACGAGAAGAAAAATTAAATAGTACACTATAAACTGGGTTAATATCGAAAGTTGACCAATACAGAAAGCGGAATTGGCTTATCGTAACAGATAAATACCCCCTACAAATTTTCTAAGTAATCACAGTTTTTTTATCTTGTCAATAACTCTGAGATACCTTCGAAAATTTGTAGATTGTAGGGGCATTTATCTGGTATGATAAGTAAATTCAGCAAATCCTAAAAATAAATTAATTTAATCATGATTAATAATATAAGGTCCACCACTGTGGTCTTGAGGTAGCATGCTGCTTTGTCACGCAGTGAGTCTGGGTTCGCTTCCCTGTTGGGACAGGCTCCTGGGTGAGGTTTTTCCTCATCTATAAGACAAATGTCAGGAAGCTTAAGGCCCAACGGTCCCCGAAAATCATCCAGCCATCGTCATCATCCTTCACCAGTGTGGAAAGCAACAGGAAGCTACCACACCTACAATTCCTTAGTAAAGCTGCAAAGCATAGCATGAAAATGCTTTGATTTCAGTGAAAGACCTGCCCTCAGGCAGAATTACTATAGATAGATAGAATAATATAAGTATGTTGAATTTTTATTTTAGGGATAATATGGCTGGAGTCCACCTACATATATTAAAATAAAACCTAAACAGGCATGAATTATTATTGCAATATGTAATTATTTGAGATAAATGTATGTTATTTCCCTCCCCCACAAATCGAGAAATGCCTTAAAATTTAATGAGAATTTGAGATAATTTTAACCTAAAATTCCATATTTACAATGGAAAACATGCATTAGTCATTGTTCAAATATAATAGTCTCCTTATCTGCAAGGAACGTCAGATTATCCTGTAAATTGTAAACTAATTTGGTGTACACTAATTCGCCCATTCTCTCACCTAGTGAAGTAAAATCAATAGGCCTACAGAAATTGTGGCGCACAAGGGCTTAGTAATGAGTGAATAAATATATAGGCTACAAAACAATCCGATAGCAGAAATGTGTAATATCGTGTTAGACTAACATGATGCCGCAGCCACTTGTTCTCTGTTGGAAATTCACAGATGGACTCATGACATTAGAATAGCTTATTTTTTTGTCATATTCTGTTAACTTCAATTTTTTGTTCACAGAATGTCATGTATCAGTTTATAAAAATTCAAAAAGGCAAACATTATTGTATCAGTATGTGAATATTACTTCCCCCCAAAAATCGGAAAATTGAATGAGATGACGTAAAAATAACCTAAAATACGTCATGTTTTCGTTGGAATATGTTTATCTTTAATAAAACTTAATAGCCAATTAAAAAGAATGAAGATCACCGAGTACCTAACCTAATTTAATACCAATTTAACCTACCTTGTCTATTCTAACCTCCCTAATATAAGCTAAGAAATTTAACATAATCTCTAACCCATCTTGATAAATTTTGCCAAACGGCTATAGCAGAAATGATTACATCAATATCATAATGAAAAAAGTTGTAATCCAAATTATAAAATGCTCAAGCATGTTCCTTTTTTGTAAAGTTCTGATCAGTTGTACGATCAATGTGACAAATCGATATTAGAGCCTATCGATTATACGTGATAAGCGCGCTTCCTCTACCCAAGCTTTAGTTCGTGCGTTGGATCGCCTCAGTTGCGCGAAAAGTTTCAGTTCTCGTGTGAGTGCGGTGTAAAAATAAATAAATAAATATAAAAAAGTTGCATAGGTTGTGTATTTTAATGAATTTGTGGTTTATTACTTTTTCTATTCACGTTTATTTTAAAGTGATAGTGGGGTGTTGTTTCAAAGAGTTCAAATTACGTTTTCCTACAAAAGTATTCCCAGTTGAACATCATTAAGGTAAGCTTACATTCATTTTATGTAAATGGCATTATACAGTAAGTTTAGTAACAAGGGATTGTGTTTCAGACGTATTGACAGTGGCGTTTCGTGGTTTTGAAGTTAGATGAATAGCTAATAAAAATTATTTCTATACATGCTTACCGTAATTAATGTTAAACTCATTAGTTATTGCGTATCAAATCTATCCTTCAGTACTTTAAGACCGAAAACTTGTCAGTGATATCTTCATGGAATGGGTGTGCTTTAATTAACTGCAGTAGAGATTCTCTCCGTTTCAAAAGTTGAATTTATTGCTAAAAAGCAAGCAAGGCCATCAAAACAATTTCTGTAGAGTTTGAGAGGAGCACAATCGTGGGAATTCCTTAGACAATGACCGTTTGGAACTAATATTATAGCTTTTACGTGAATCACTAATAAACTGTACGAATAAAAACTATAAAATAGTCACCTTGTAGATCCGTCTCCTCAACTTAAAATGTTTTAACACTTCGTAGGCCTTTCGGGACTGGTCCCATCATCAGCAGAACGAATTAGGTCTGTATTTGTTGACCCTTGTTGAAACACTGACTACAAGGTGACTATTGGAGGAGCACAATCATGGGAATTCCTTAGACAATGACCATTTGAAACTAATATTATAGGTGTTACCGGAATCACAATAATAAAATATACGAATAAAAACTATGAAATAGTCACCTTGTAGGTCCGTATCCTCAACTTAAAATGTTTTAATACTCTGTAAGCCTTTCGGGACTAGTCCCATCATCAGCAGAACGAATTAGGTCTGTATTTGTTGACCCTTGTTGAAGCACTGACTACAAGGTGACTATTTTATAGTTTTTATTCGTATATTTTATTATCTCAACGTAATCTTACCATGCATTTTACTAGTATCGATTTTACCTGAATATTTAACTTCTTTTGTACCACATTGTAGAGGTTCAGTAGGTTGCCCACAATATAACACTTCCTTTTTATTCTCATTTTCCCAATGTAATAAAGGTGTTTCCAATAAAATACATCGTAAACAGGATTCATATTTTAAACTACCACAACAATAGCAGAATAGAAGATAATTTTATACACAAAGCCACGAAGCAGATGGCTGTTTTCCTCTCCTTACTTCACTTGTGGTATTTTGTTATGTTAGACATCAACGTATGAGTCAAGGTTGTCATGGCGACCTGCTCCGCCCCCCAGAGGTAGGAGCAAGCTGGAAGCAAAAATCCTTTACTTCAGCGATGGCCGAAGGCCAGAATGACATCATGTGGCGCGGGCGCTTTATGTCACAACAATGAGTCCCGCCTCATACAATAATACAAAAATATGTTTCTACTAAAACCAACATTCGTGATAAGGAAAATAAAGTTCAAAATTAATCTTGGCAGAAATAAGGTGAAGTTGTACTTCCCCTGAATAGCTACCCCTGCCTAGTGAACAACTTCAAGAACGGGCCTAGGCCTTCCATGTAAACAAAGATTACGATAGCATGATCTTCAGCAGGATGCTTTCATTCTACCACGGAAAAGACATCACCTATTAGCTAGTAGGTGATTGGAGTATACCTCAAGTAGAATATGGGTACATACATACATGGTGTTCTGCCTAAAAGCAGGTCTTTCACTGCAAACTCAGCATTCTCCATTCTTTCCTTAACTCAGCTTTCCTTTTTGTATCAGCATGCAAACCATTTATTTTAATATTGTCTATCATCTGATGTATTTTTCTGTCTCTAACTTTCTTTCCGTTGAATATGGGTACCATTGTTGGAATAACACTTATGCCGTTTTGACTCAATTTGTAGTAGTTTCTTAATTTTTACACTTGAAAAGCTAAGAAAATAACTAACCCCAAACTTGAATTGTCGAGTGTCGTAGCCGAGCAGTTTAAAGCATCCTGCCTTGGTGCATATTTATGGGACTTGCGGTGATAGGGTTCCCATGGCGAAATAGCAATATATATATGTGGGTATTTCGTGTAAACTTCTGTGAAGTTAATTTAAAAAAACTTGGCCTGTTCCCGGAACCGCTACCTGCGCGATATCGTAAAAGGATTTGAGGATCCGTAATTTTATTTTATTCCGAAGGAATCCACGATCAAAATGCTTAATAAACAGTGTGTTAAGGGATTGAATTCATGTATGTCGTTACTCCACCAGATTACCTTGTTGTTTCATAATTTAGTATTATCTTCCAGATTGTAAGTAGCATCTGTTCTACACTAGCGCCATTTGCAATCAAATGAGGAACTAAGACAAGTTTCGCCTCATAGTACTCGATAAAGCAGATGTGAAATAAAAAAAAAACATACGACGTTGTTCACATGAGTTTGATAGTTTGTGCACAACACCGAAGAAAATTTCCTTCACATCGTAAGTTTATTTGCTGCTAAAGCCTGCTACAACTTGACAAGCTCAGCCTTTATGAAGCATAAGATCGTTTACACGCCACATTGAACCATTTCATTCGTCTAACTCACGTCTCATTAAGTCTAATATCATCTACACTGCCATCACACGATAAAATGTTATTCTATAATATGGAACATTAAATTTATCCTTTTGAGTAATGTTTGTTTACAATAAAGGGATTTTCAGCAACATTACACGAAAAGAATAAGAAAAAGCCTGAGCTATACATAGAAGACTGCATTGTCATAAACAACATGATCTATAGCATTTAACTCAAAGTGTTACGTATTTTCAGTTATTATTAAGATTATGTTAGGGAAACAAATAAGATGTTTAATTATTATTTTTATATCACTTTAGATATTTTATAGGCTAGCGCCAATTGAGCTATTTTAGAATGAGAATTTTAAAAAGTTGAATATCTAATAATGAAATAATATAATTATGGAGAGATTTAAGTGAAAGAAAAATATACAGGTATATTAAGTGTTTAACATTGAGCAATTCAAGCTTAATATGGTATGATAAGAAAAAATAAATGCCAGGACGGGATTCGAACCCCGAACTCTGAGTCTGTACCTCAGCGTGTTATCCATTACACCATCAGGCGAATCCAATTCAAACACTTATTTTTCTTATATATGTATTTTATTCTCCATTATTACTAGATGTCGCGAGAACTCGGTCTTCACTGCCATCTAGTAGCTGACTATATCAAGTAAGCAAATTAAAGAGAATATTTTTACTTTATAGCAGTGACACTTTATCGTTGTTATAATTAAATGTTTAACATTGAGTAATGCAAGTTTAATATGGTATAAGAAAAATAAATGCCAAGACGGGATTCGAACTCGGAACTCTGAGTCTGTACCTCAGCGTGTTATCCATTACACCACCAGGCGAATCCAATTCAAACACTTATTTTTCTTATATATGTATTTTATTCTCCATTATTACTAGATGTCGCGAGAACTCGGTCTTCACTGCCATCTAGTAGCTGACTATATCAAGTAAGCAAATTAAAGAGAATATTTTTACTTTATAGCAGTGACGCTTTATCGATGTTATAATTAAATGTTTAACATTGAGTAATGCAAGCGTAATATGGTATTATAAGAAAAATATTATCTTTAATTTGCTTACTTGTTATAGTCAGCTACTAGATGGCAGTGAAGACCGAGTTCTCGCGACATCTAGTAATAATGGAGAATAAAATACATATATAAGAAAAATAAGTGTTTGAATTGGATTCACCTGGTGGTGTAATGGATAACACGCTGATGTACAGACTCAGAGTTCCGGGTTCGAATCCCGTCCTGACATTTATTTTTCTTATCATACTATTATATATATTCCGATTGAGGGTCTTTCCACTTTTCAGCGGTTGCCCTTTTACCAGCCGGCTGCTGGCCCTTCACATCCACATGTAGGTAGATGATCAACAGCCAGTGTAGGGGTGACATGTGGTTAGCATGTCGAGTCCCCCAGCCGTTATAGCTGGTTCCTCAACCTGGAGCCGCTACTTATTGTAGCTACCCAATTGCCTCACGATGCTGGGTGGGCACCGGTACCATACTGGCCGAAATACCATGAGAAAATTTCTTCCCCCATGGAGACTCGAACCAGCGCAAGTCCCGTAGCTCTGCGCCATGGATTCCTACCTTAACCGCTCGGCTACGGCGCGGGACACTATATATATATATATATATATATATATATACTTTCTCAATTTGTTTTAACACTCAGTTTTTCACAATCGCTGACGGCTTCACTTAAACACATCTACTTGTCTACACAATTAGGTCACTATTCGTCCACATTTTGAACACGAATAGTCGGCCAGGCCCTCGCACCTCTTTATATACGAATCTGGACGCCGGTATAGAGTTCTCTAATTGAAGCCTCGAGAGGCTGATTCTTCTAGAATCGACGTTTCTAGAAAATGATTTATACTCGTAAAGAGGTCGTAAGGAATATAACTCGTATTGGCTTATAATGACTCCTTGCACCTGCTCGCGAAATTGGAAGGCGTAATTTGAGCAACAGATCAGCAATGTGTCACAACGCTAACCCTCAGTATTTATATTAAGTTAATATTTGACAGATACAACGGAATTACTAACACTTTCATAGTTAAATATGGGAAATAACATTATGAGGTGGGGCACGCCGTAGCGTAGTGGTTAAGGCACTGCACTACAAGCCGGAAGGTCGAGGGTTCGAGTCCCGGTGGGGTCAGGATTTTTAAACTGACCCAAACCTTCTGGCGGCACTATGGCCCTGGGGTCGACTCAGCCTCTAACTGAAATGAGTACCAGACGCTTGTTCTGGGGTAAAGGCGGCCGTCACGCAGGGCTGACAACCCGGCTGACATCAAGTGCCGATTGTCAAGAAAATGTGGGAGCCTTAACCTCCTACTACCCCAAGGGCCTCCTGAGGCCTGTAGTGGGATCACTTTACCTTACATTATGAGGTTCTTAATTCGTAAATTAATTAGTCATTTTTTAACATCTTACCTCATATTTTATAGGGGGCACGCCGTAGCGTAGTGGTTAAGGCACTGCGCTACAAGCCGGAAGGTCGAGGGTTCGAGGCCCGGTGGGGTCAGGATTTTTAAACTGACCCAAACCTTCTGGCGGCACTATGGCCCTGGGGTCGACTCAGCCTCTAACTGAAATGAGAACCAGACGCTTGTTCTGGGGTAAAGGCGGCCGTCACGTAGGGCTGACAACCCGGCTGACATGAAGTGCCGATTGTCAAGAAAAAGTGGGAGCCTTAACCTCCTACTACCCCAAGGGCCTCCTGAGGCCTGTAGTGGGATCACTTTACCTTTTTACCTCATATTTTATGTTTCTTCAAACACGGGAACTAGTTTTCGAGAGAAGGATCTCTCTCATTTTCAACCGACATTATGACTACCAGATTTTTACATTGGCACCGATAAATAAATTTAGCCTTGGTAATCTATTAATAACTAATAAGAAATTGAACACTCCAGATAGCAAAAAATCTGGAATTTATCAAATTAATTGTAAGGACTGCAATAAAGTATACATAGGAAAAACAATAAGAAATTTGGACACTCGCACTAAGGAACACTTCAGAAATATTAAAAATGGCGAAATTGAAAAATCAGCTATTGCAGTACATGGTTTATTGGAGAATCATAAAATTGAAAAAGAAGCCCTACTTTTAAAACATTTGGAAAAACCTTTAGAATTGACAATTTGGGAGAATATATATATATATTCAGAAAAACCAATTTAGATCCATGAATTTCGAGATTCCTGATGAACGTGACCTCATCTCAAAGTTCATCAAATCAACACCAGATGGCAACGTTATTCATGGAGATTCCAACGAAAATCCGGTAGTCATAATGTCGGTTGAAAATGAGAGAGACTCTTCTCTCGAAAACTGGTTCCCGTGTTTGAAGAAACATAAAATATGAGTTAAGATGTTAAAAAATGACTAATTAATTTACTAACACTTGCCCATTTATTTTCTTCACTGGAGTAAAAAAATGTACAGATCATGGGATGAGTAGCAGTCCCTATTTTTGAAGGTCTGTGATGTAGACGGATGCCGGCTGATCAGGACTATCGCTCCATTAAATGAGCATATTAAATTTTCTTCTTCTTCATCATCGAGGGATTAAGCCTGTTGGCTCGTTCCGGTTTCATGAAAGCTAGAATTGCTAAAATTTTTCAGACCATCTTCTGTGTGGGCGTCCAACATTTCTCCTTCCGTGTGGTTTATAATTTAGCAATCATTTTGGATTTTTTTTGCAAATGCCCCAGGTTGTCTTTCGACATTCCTGGTGTTCTCTCCTGGCATGGCGTACTTGTAACCCACTTCTGAGGTTGGGGCTCCTGGAAGGCGGGGTTACGTTGCCCCAATGATATGATGGGAGATGATAATGATGCGCCAGGAGAGTCCCTAATCCTAAGCTTAATCTAAGAACGATGATCATTACGATGGCCATATGATTTCGGGGACCGTTTGAGCCTTAAAGTTTTCCTGACATTTGTCTTACAGGTGAGGAAAAACCCCGATAAAAACCTCACCCAGAAAAACCGTCCCGACCGGCGATCGAACCCGCGCCCACTGCGTGACAAGGCAGCACGCTACCTCGAGACCACAGCGGTGGACTTTCATTTTGGAAATCTTTCTTCTGGGATTCTATCAACATGTTATTTCCAGGCGTTCCTATATTATTCGATCTGTGAGTTTTAAAATATTTAGTTCCTTTCTTATATCTTCATTTCTTTTCTTATCCAGCAGAGTATATCCTGCTATATTTCTTAAAAATCTCATTTCAATTACAATATTAAATGATATAAAATTAGTGAGATGACTATGGAAAAATGGGGGAATTAAATTTTTGGCAGGAGAAAGCGGGAGAAATCCCCCCCCCCCAAAAAAAACTGCAGTGATTTCGATTCGTCCACTTATAAAATCCCACATGGAGAGACCGAGACGCGAACCCTGGACCCACAGGTAAAGAACGAATGTCACTTGCGCCATAGAGTTGTCTTTCTAGTGTAGTTTCTTGCATAATTGTATAGTTATAGTTACTAGTATAGTGAATATATTGTTTATATAAAAATAGGCTACATAACATTCATGGAACCCCTGATAATGATTGTTGATAGATTCTTGAGGATTCGCGGAACAGAGTTTGTGAACTACTGGCTTATTTTAAAATTAGGACTTCCTGAATAATTTATCGTTTGTTTTTAAATAACATAATATCCAATTAGATTATTGTCGGACCAACGGATCTGTGCCTCTTTAGCGCTGTAGTCGTTCTTAGAAAAGTTAACGTTTGTATTCACTATATTCCACGCACTTCCCTCCCACCACGTCAAACAGCAGCCAGGATAACTTTCCGAGTAGGGATGCTACCAAACTTCCCCCAAAAAGTATCATGGATCTTGATTACTGAATAATAATAATAATAATAATAATCATCATCATCTTCAAGGTATGGGCCTGTTGGCCCGTTCCGCTCCCCGGTGCACAATATGCTGCAGGTTGCAGGTCGTCTTTCCAACGACGTTTAGGTCTTCATACATTTCTTCGGCCTAGAGGCCTATAATGAAGCAGCTGTTTTGATAAACGTTTATATGGCATTCTTTGTTATATGTTCAAACCAATTACGTTTATTTCTGTGTATTCTCTCGTTTATATTATATATTTGTAATTCATCTTTGATGAATAATGTAAGGTTAATTATTACTTCTTCGTATTTAAGTAGGTCTAATGACGCTGATTAACTTCCATTACTTGTTTAATATTTCTTTCATCACTTCAAGCTACAGTGTTCATGTTGAGTTGACAACACTGGACTCCAGTTGCAAACAATCTGTCTCCCAAGAAGGCTTAAAAGTGTGAGTAGTGGGAGGGGCGAAAAGAGAGAGATAGAGATGCAGGTAGGGAAATGGTTTACCGAGGCAGAAAAGGAATTATATCCCAGCCACTGATTTCCGGCCCTGACGTTTTCACGACAGTGTTGCGATTATGTATATTCAGTGGGAGGGGCCGCTTTATGTTTGCGGTTAGCGCCATAGCTGCGTCAAGAGCAGTGATCGGTTGTGGCAGACGTTTACTCACAAGTCAACCATTTCCTTATTGGCAGTAGAGGGCGAGTTTCTCCCTTTACCCCTCGTATAACCTAAACTTCAGAACCGGAGATCCAGTGGCTGTAGGGTAGTGTTTAGTTCGCATATGTTACCAGGGCACAGATCCGTTGGTCAGACTATACATTTGTCCTTTGCAATGTATTGAATACGAACTATTTAATTATTTTTCTTAGAAACTGTCTATATACAAAAGCAAAATTGAAGGGCTTAGGACAGTAGCGTAATAAGACACATTCTGTTCAGAAATGCCATTTATTACAATGATAGCAAATGAAAGTATTGAAATATCCATAAAATCAATTGTAAGTGCGCGAATGGTGAGTTAAAACGCATAGACACACAATGTACAAGGTTGTTCAGAAAGAAGGAACATATCTCAAGTATTTATTTCTTCTAAACTACAAAAAATATAAATACAACTCCAACGTTCCTGGAAAGAGAAAGTTCAAATTTCACTATTTTATGTATTCAATATGAGAACCATGTGTTACACGACAAATATCTAAACGGTGGCTCATTTCTTACCACACACGAATCAGCTGGTCTCTAGTTATCGAATTCACAGCTTCAACAATTCGATTTCGCAGATTTTCAAGAGTGTCAGGCATAGGGGGAGGGAAAAAACACGGTCTTTTACGTAACCCCACAGATAAAAATCACGTCGGGTTAGATCGGGTGACCTGGGAGGCCACCGGTAATGAAGTTGATGTTTTGCTCCTCCTCTTCCAATCCAACGTCCTGTTGTGTCGCCATTTTAATACAAACATCCAACACGACAAGCAACAGCGCCAATGCGGCCGTGATCAGAACTCCAAACTTCTTTCTTTCCAGGATCGGTGGAATTTTTTCTATTTTTTGTAGTCTGGAAGAAATAAAGTTTGGAGTCTGTTCCTTCTTTCTGAATAACAGTATTGCCCAATTAGTATTTATTTTTTTTTGAAACATTAAAATCGTTACATCTCGGAAAGAACAATATGTGGCTTATCATGGTCTTTCAATTATAT
The DNA here is from genome assembly GCA_030220185.1 of Diploptera punctata. Taxonomy (NCBI): domain Eukaryota; kingdom Metazoa; phylum Arthropoda; class Insecta; order Blattodea; family Blaberidae; genus Diploptera; species Diploptera punctata. The sequence goes on from JASPKZ010006086.1 coordinate 1,418,288, forward strand.
CGTTCAAATATTATAATTTCATAATCATAATACAAAACAAAATAAATAATATTTTATTTTTTCAAAACAAAAAGGAGAGCGACGTGTGGAGGGTTTATGTCCAAGTGGCCATGAACCTATGGTTCGATAGTGCCAGTGAGTTAGTTAGTATTATTATTTATATCACATTTCTCATATTTTAATTATTATTATAGCTAGGGAGCGGATTTTTATGTACTAAAAGTTAGGATTGTAACATAGTATAATGAGAAGTTAGACTTATGATTGTCTTTTGTTTTGGTTCCACACACAAACAATTGAATAGTATAATGAGAAGTAAGACTTTTGACTGTCTTTTATCTTGTTTCACACACAAACAGTTGAATAATATATACTATCTGCATTGCAATCTGATCTTTTATTACATAAAAATCCGCTCCCTAATTATAATAACACATACAGTATTACTTTGATATAGTTTAAATAAATAGCACGTTTAACATGTAAATTGTTCCTCTCTCAAATAATATAAATATTCCCCGAATACAATTGACCACTCATACATAGAATCGAAATTTAAATATAGATTACTAATTCGTTATTAAACTGTAATAGCAGTAGCCGTGCATGTATAGTTGTCAATCGTTTCGTACTATTTAATTTGGTTTAATTGAGAAGTTTAATATAGAAAATCGTGTGGATACGGTTCCTCGTCCAAAATTAGCCTTCGTGAAATTCAGTTTTTTTTTTACGTCTCTGGCACAGAATTGACAGATTTTAACGTACTTTGCTGCAGGAAGACATGAAATATTTCGACATTTCCAAGAATCAACCGGCGACTATATGTCTCTAGGGGACGCCAATGAAGGATAGTTCAATGTAACATATCCTATTAAGGGGAATTTTGTAGAAATGATGGTTTTAAAATCCCTGGAAGTTCAAATAAGTAGGAATCAGAAGATTGAAAAGAAAGCTTTTTAGGCCAAACATTTTATAATTATATATAGGTTCAAATCCCGACTCAAGCATTCATTTTTCTCTTCATATCATATATATATATATTTCACATTGATATATTAAATAATATATTTAATAGAAATTAAGATACATTTTTATACAAACACACACACACACACACGCACGCACGCACGCACACACATATCCATCCATAGTAATTCTGCCCGAGGACAGGTCTTTCACGGCAATCATAGCATTTTCATGCTATGCTTTGCAGCTTTATTAGGAAATTATAGGTGTAGTAGCTTCCCGTTGCTTTCCACACCGATGAAGGATGATTATGATAATGATAATGATAAGGATGATGATGGCCGGATGATTTTCGGGGCCATTAGGCCCTAAGTTTCCTGACATTTGTCTTACAGGTGAAGAAAAACCCCGAAAAAACCTCACCCAAGAGCCTGTCCCGACCGGGAATCGAATCCGGGCCCGCTGCGTGACAAGGCAGCATACACACACATACACACACATACATACATAAATATATATGTCCACCGCTGTGGTCTCGAGGTAGCGTGCTGCCTTGTAACGCAACGGGTTCGATCCCTGGTCGGGGCAGTTTTTCTGGGTGAGGTTTTTATCGGGGTTTTTCCTCACCTGTAAGACAAATGTCAGGAAAACTTTAAGGCCCAAACGGTCCCCGAAATCATATGGCCATCATCATCATAATCATCCTTATCATTATCATCATCCTTCACCGGTGTGGAAAGCAACGGGAAGCTACCACACCTACAATTCCCTAGTAAAGCTGCAAGCATAGCATGAAAATGCTATGATTGCAGTGAAGGACCTGCTTCGGGCAGAATTACTATGGATATATATATATATATATATATATATATATATAACTTTAGTTTTAGAAGTTTTTAAATGAAATGTTTTCGTGTAAGTTTTATTTTTAGATTTTTAAAATAAAATAAAGCAGTGTTTTATATTGCCTAAATAATAAAATTAAAGTTAATAAATAAATATCTATTTTAATATCCCTTCTATATTTAAATGTAACTTTTAAAAAATTAAATATTTCATTGTAAGTTATTGACAAATAAAAAATCTCATAATAATAATAAAAATATTTACTAGATAAATATGTTCTTAATAATGGTTTTAAAATGTATCTTAACTCATTGTTGTCAAATTCTAAATATTTCTACTAAAATCAAAGATAAAATCTGAATAATTTTATATCTCATAAATAATTCCTTACTTAGCAATTCTGCCCGAGGGCAGGTCTTTCACTGCAATCATAACATTTTAATGCTATGCTTTGCAGCTTTTCTAGGGAATTATAGGTGTAGTAGCTTCCCGTTTCTTTCCACATAATAAATAATAATAAACTAAATTATGATTGGAATTAAAAGCACTTATCTTTCTTAAATGACCAATCGGATTCAACCTTATATTAAATAGAATTAGTTATTCACATTTAGCAATAACTATCAGTTTAACTATTAAATAGAACATTCTATTTATTAAGTGATAAAAAAATATATAAAACCTCAATTTTTGAAAGATTTAAAATAAATATTTTCGTGTAACTAATTTTTATATTTTTAATACACATACATACATACATATATATATATATATAAAGTAAAGTGATCCCACAACAGGCCCGGAGGCCCTTGGGGTAGTAGGAGGTTAAGGCTCCCACTTTTTCTAGACAATCGGCACTTTACGTCAGCCGGGTTGTCAGCCCTGCGTGACGGCCGCCTTTACCCCCAGAACAAGCGTCTGGTACTCATTTCAGTTAGAGGCTGAGTCGACCCCAGGGCCATAGTGCCGCCAGAGGGTTTGGGTCAGTTTAAAAATCCTGACCCCAACGGGACTTGAACCCTCGACCCTCCGGCTTGTAGCTCAGTGCCTTAACCACTACGCTACGGCGTGCCCCTATATATATATATATATATATATATATGTATATATATGTAGTTATTTAGCCAATTATTCACTGAGAAATTGATACGTGTAATAAATTTTGGGTATATATATATATATATATATATATATATATATATATATATATATATATATAATTTATTACACGTAACAATTTCTCAGTGAATAATTGGCTAAATAACTACAGGATTTTAAATTTATAACCTAACGGGCACACGGCGTTTTGCTTGTGCGCGGTTGGGTGTGCCACAACCGGCTTTGTTTCTACATAAACTCCGCGGGGGGGGGAAACACGTATAAAAATCTTACGTTTATAGAAGATGCTGGAAATGTCGTCCACCCTCAGCTAATCAGGCATTATATCGGGGAAACACATTCTGAATCACTTAATTAATTTGGGCCACTGTAATGTTTCCGATTTCATTTCTGATATTTTGTTTTAGTTCTTCCAATATACGAGGATTTATCTCGTAAACTTTTTCTTTCAGTTTACACCACAAGTAAAAATATCAGTTAGATCAGGGTAGCGAGAGGGCCATACACCAGCAATAATCACTCTATCTTGAAACACTTGCGTAATTGTATTCATGGACTCCTCTGCTGTATGAGCAGTAGCAGTATCCGGTTGAAACCATCCATATGATTTCTTTTCTTCTGTCAGTTCACGAAAAAAAGGGTCAAAATGTCATTTCGGTACCTCCCTGCATTTACAGTCTGCTCGTAAAATACTGGACCGATTATGCGTCTAGCGCTAACAGGACAGTATACGGTAATATTTTTATTCATTCTTTACGCGCGGAGTTTATGTAGGAGCAAAGCCGGCTTTGGCACACTCAACCGCGCACAGGCAAAACGCCGTGTGCCGTTAGGTTATAAATGAAGAACCCTGTTCAAATAATAGTGCTAATATCGGTTTAGGGTTGGTTTTATAGAAAACAAGCAATCCCTCTGTGCTATCGTCCAATGTTCAGTGTTTACCCAGCAAATGTTATAATTGCTTTATTCATTAAAAACATCAGGAAATAATGCATTTTGGGACTTGAATGGTTTTCAGGAAATTATGCCTATTATCGAAATAGTTTTGTATTGTTTAATGATTTGTAACATAAACTTTCTAAACATGTAGGCCCCTAGTAGTTAAAAAATAATTTATTTGAATTATAAATTTCAAGAAGTAGTGAAATATTAAAAAGAATTGTTATAAAATGTTCTAATGGCATATACTTACTTACTTACTTACTTACTTACTAACTGACACTATCGAACCCGTAGGTACATGGCCGCGCGGACATAAGCTCTCCATACATCCCTATCCTGAGCTAAAGCTTTCCAATCATACCCTGTATAATCTACTTGCCTCAAATCATAGTTAATGTTGTTCTCCCATCTCATTCTTGGTCTACCAGCTGGGCGTTTTCCCTCTAGATTTCTATAAGAAGCTTCCATGCACCTCTTTCATTCTCCATACGTGTCACATGTCCTGTCTAATTAGGATATACAAAATGAAATTTGCGTTTTAAATAACAGTTACAAGAAACTTTAAATTTTTAGGCGTGAAAAATAAAATATTTTTATCTTAAACGTTTTTTAATAAAAATCTTCGTGAAATTTAGACTATATATTTTCTATTTTACGAAAATAAAAGTAAAAGTTCAAACAAACTTTATTGAAATAAAAATTAACAGTAAAATTGGACTCATTCTAAAAAATATGAAACAGAGATTGTTCTATATGGATGCGAACATATCATTAAGAGAGGATAAAATATTACGAAAGAGAAGTGCGGAGAAAATGATTGGGAAGGCCAAGGCTCGATATGGGCTATAGCGCCATGTGATGATGAAAATAGTACGAACATGTGAAAATAAAGTACTTAAGATTTTTTTACTAAAAGAAACGAACAGAGAGGTGAATGGAGAGAACTAACTGATTGATCTCTACGAGCTATATGAGAAATCATATCTGATGAGTCTCGTAGTATGAGATTGGGAGAAGGTGTAACGTGAATGGGGGGTGGTAGAGGGACAGGGAAACTTCTTGTGGTATAACCAGAGAGAAAGCATCCTGCGTTAGAAATTCCAATTACTCCAATTGCTGATTAATTGATTGATGTAATCCATGTAGACATATGTGCTCCGTATATATACTCAACCGACTCCATGACCAACAAGAGCTGGACTCGTCCAAACATGAAGCTCCGCAGTTCATAAAAAAGTCTTGCTGTCCATGTATTCCACCACAAACTATGTAGCAGAAATCTGAAACACCGGACTATGTGACAAAACATGTGCATGATACCACTTCGCGTATCCAGCAAAAGAACAACACATGCAAACTGAGGGAACATAGTAGTGAAGAATAATTGAATACACATTTGTGGGGATTTAATTTATTGTTATATACCATGTGAAATCGCACTAAAAACTATGTTCTTGGTTCTGTTGATACTGGGTTTCTACTCCACAGTATAGAATTTTGCATTCTTGCGTGTTATTATTTGAACAATGGTCTTTAACAACTTAAGATAATTTTCGTCGCATAAAATTCCAATAAATTTGTTCGGAGACCTTATATTTTAGGCTTGAAGTTATTTTAAACGCCGTTAAATCTACGTGAAAGGACCCATGAATGTAGTTCCCTTCCGAAGGAATCCATACATATTTAAAATAAACTATTAGAACTTATTTATTAACGACAATCCCTTTTTTATGCAAATATATTGTGGCAAATATATTGTGTAATAACAACGTTTAAATTTCGCGGGGTAGGCGAGAATAGTGATCTCGCATTGGTCGAAATAGATTTGAGAGTTGCCAACCCTCGAATCGAAAGACCCGCGCAAACCACCGAAATGCCTGGGCTATCATTCCATAGGTCTTCACCAACATTTCTCTCCCGTTTCGGGAAAGATCAGTGGCTAGAGGCTTCTATGTTTCGAAGTGACTCGAACCTAAGCCTAGAAAGTTCTCCCCGCCTATATAAAATGTGGTTAGAACGGAGGACAGTTAGTTAGTTGTGAATTAGCAGCGAGATAGTGAACAACGAGTGGACAAATTGTAGTGAGTGAACTCATTTGTTACTGTGAACGGATAAACTTTGAAACAAGGTTATTTGTGAGTGGAAATTGTGAACAAACTGTTACCGATATTTTGGAGAATTAAATAAAGTGATTGTGAAAACATTACATGACATTTGTTTGAATTATTTACGCCGAAACCACATGAACACGAACTCGGCCTCATCGGCTACAATATTTTGACATCAATCCTTTAACAATATGAAGACAGAGAAAAAAAAATGTTCACAATTTGAATGTGAATTTGAATAAAAATGTTATGTGATAGGCATAGCTGACTCAAGAACTAATAGTATATTACGATGAGAGGTTGGGAAGTGGATTTTACAGAATCGAGGAAAAATGTTTAAAAACCGAGCGATAGCAAGGTTTTTCATTTCCGAGATTCTGTAAAACACTTCACAAACGTGCATTGTACATTATTTTTTGCGCGATGGTGTTTTCAAAATAATAAATAATAGTAAAATAATATCTTTGTTAGAAATATTTGCGTTCATTATAAACAATTGACTCACATTAACAGTGTGGGAAATGTTTATTAGTTGAAACAACAGGAGGCCTTGAGAATAATTATTAATAACATGGCCGCAAGTACGTATTTATTGTTTTATATTGTTTCAAATAAAGTTCAGTTCATTTAAAATGCAGTGATTTGTTTCGTATAATGTATATTAACACTATCTTTTGAATATTTTCTGTATATACATTGTACGTAGTATACGTGGAGGGCAGTGGTTTTACTTCCCGCACGTGGGTGTAAATGTAACACTACAGTATAGTTATTTAGGTTGGTAACCCCGAAATGTAGGAAGTTGAACTTTCAATAATGGTCGCCATTGCTGGTAAGTACGACAAAACGCACTATCGCGCAAAAAATACAATTTGCGTAAGTAAGAAAATTGAAATAAGTTATGATGTATAATTGTAGGCTTTCACGGCCGGCGTAATGATCCCCGTTTGATTCGTCTTTCGGTCTAAATGGCCGTGGTCGGTTTTTTGTTACTCGACGTTTCGTCTATTGCTGCGGTAGACCTCATCAGAAGATTCTACTTGCTTCCTGTGAACTCCTCAATAGCCGGCTGCAGTCTGCAGTCACGATTTTTACATTTAACGAAATCCACTGTCCCGGGTTTAAACCCGCGAACCAGAGGGTCCGAATTATATATTATTATTATTGTTATTATTATTATTATTATTATTATTATTTTTCTTCTTCCCATTAATAATTCTTTTATCAATTTCTAAGTTTAATTTAATTTATCGATTACATTTTAGTAACATTAATTTATTCCTATAAAAAATTATTTCGAAAAAGTGCAATAGAGCTTATTTTTCCAGGGGCCCGAGGCGCTGACCTGATGGGGTAGCAGAATAATAAAAATTCATATAGATATGAAGTATTTATTAAAACGTTGATATTTGATAGCGATTGAATTTATTGACCTCAGGAGTTTGAACATTGTAAGGCAAAATTTTTTTCAGCATACCAATACACCACAGTTAGACTAACGGCAAAGAAAACACCATGCTATCACGTATTTTTTCTTGATGTTTTAATATTAAGACGACGATACATCAACGAGTTTAATTTTACTTTATGACAGCAAAAGAAAACGAGACATTCAGCGAATTTGTAAAGTAACCTAAGACACCGAGTTTTTCTGTTCACCAACATGTATTCCTATCGCACAAGTAGAGAGGGATAAAGACATCAGGAGCTTATCTTTATTGGTGCGCGATAAAATTTAATTTTATGATTCTTAGCAGGATGTCATTATCTTTACTTTCTTTATCAACCATTTGGTCACCTTATCTTTTCCTTACTCTCGAATTTTAGGGAGTTTGTTTAATCGGAATAACGGAAGTGAGATTTGGACATTAAGAAAAATATACAGGAGCAGCTGAATCAAAGCAATGGAAATGAAATTTCTCAGAAGGACAGCAGGATACACTCTTTTATATAAAAAAGAATGAAGAAATTTTAGAACAGTTAGAAGTAGAATCAGTAGAAGAAAAACTCAACAGATATAAATTAAACTTGCTAGATCATGTAAAAAGAATGGATAATTCAAGAGTCCCAAAAATGATCTTCTTGTAAGCCCATGTTTCCCGTAACAGAGATTTAGGTGCTCTCCCCCTACAGGGAAGAATTTGAACCATACTAATTTAGTTACACTTGTTTTCGTATAGATGTAATTTTAAGTGGTCCCATACTGACATCTAGGAAACTAAGGTAGTACTAGGACGAGCAAATTCAGTAAATTTTGCTTAGAGGCCTTTTCATTCAGGCTTAAGGATTTTTTATGAGCCTGAAAATCTTCAGACTCGGGACCCACGGCTTAAAGTCCCTCCCGGAGGACTTGCTCCTTGGATTTTTCCATCCTAAAAAAAGTCTATCGACCCCGGCCGGGTTTGAATCCGCGCCCTCGGGACCAGAGGCAAGGAGCATAACCACTAGTCCACCGCGGCCGATACAATATAAACCCAAAGTACATCGTCGACCAGATAGACCTCTTAAAAGATACAGGGCCGATACAGGTCTACAAAGGCCTAATTCGTGACGGATAATGATGGAATTACATTTTTTTTAAATTTATTAAAATATGAAGTAGTGTAGAATTAAGTAAGAAAGTGTTTCACTGTGGCAACATGAGGCTGCACAAACATTTCAGATCACTTTTGTTTTATATATGGGAAATATGTTTTGGTTCAGCAGAGGTGCAGTATCAGAGAATTTGTAAAAACAATGGATACCTTTATGTATTTTTTAACAAACGTGGAGACCAAAGTAGATTCAACACCCACAAGAAGCTTGTAATTACACTGGTCAACATGATTTTTGTCTCATGAGTACCAATAGCTGTACTTAATGCAGTTTTTTTATCGTGTTTTCAAATATGTATTCGGAATTTTTCCATAACCCACAACTTTTTTATTTCAATTTCAATTAATGGATTTAAATAATTATTTTTTTAATAAACGTTTTTTCGTCCATTTGTCCATTGTAAAATAAAACCAAATGAGCTAACTCAGGAGATTTCAGTTATGGAAAAGAGATATCAAGGCAAATGGAATCCTAATATGCTGGCCGATTATTGTTGGACCATCAAGAGGGATGCTCCACAGGCGAAATATAGCAGAACATCGTCGTTTCTTACTTTCTTGGGGAGTCCGAATGTTCAAATATTGTGTAGTTACGAAAGTAGAAAATATTAAAATGTTTGAAATTATAAATGCCTGTCTGTCGGAAACCTTGCGTGATGGAGAAAAACCGATATCATATTTGAATTCAGGAGAAAAAATACCACCAGAATCACATATTTTTCTTTCTGAGACAAAACAAATTTTTCTTTTTTGTTGCTCATTGTAATTAGCCAACGGTAAAAAAATATATTTTGGAATACCTATTGTTTGGAGAAAACATTAAAATCACGGAAATCAGTGTTATTTATGATCTGTGAATGGGTACAACAATCAACTAACTCACTGGTACTATCGAACCTGTAGGTTCATGGCCGAGAGGATATATTCTCTCCATATATCCCTATCATGAGCTATTTTTTAAATCATCCCCTGTATAATCTACTTTCCTCAAATCATGATTAATATTGTCCCATCTCATTCTTGGCCTACCAAATGAGCGTTTTCCCTCTGGTTTTCCTACAAGAAGCTTCCATGTCTATCTTCCAATTCACATTAATGCCACATGACATGTTCAACGCAGCTGCGCAGTCTACGAGACTTAACTGTTCTTATTATATCTGGTTTCCTATAAAGATAATGTAGCTCACTGTTTTGCAGTCTACTCTTCTCCATTTGCCTGTCTGTTCATCTTTCTTAGGTCCAAAAGAAGAGGTAACATATTAATAAAAAATACGAGTAAAGAAAAAAGACAAATCGCAAATACAATCTTTCAACGTGTTCTTCATGGACTTGATCTGCAATTCCTGAGTGACCAGAAAATCTTAAATTGTTTTCATCTAAATCTGAAATTATCGAAAGTAAAAATGAACGGAGAACGAGATTTTCACGGTTCATCAGAAAAAAAAAATTAAAATCAGTCCGATGCAAGTATTAATATACTTCCAGAAAAGTCAAAGAAAGTTTATTTATGTAGTTACACAAAATCATCATTAAAATGTGTTTTACGTTTTGTTGAACCTGTAATTTATGTTTTGATAGCACTTTTTTTTTTGTTTTGTTAGAATATAAAATATAGGTTTCGTGGATAGATACTGGAAACCAGGGAAAAGATGATGGACCTTTTATAATCTTTCTTTTTATTGTTTGTTTTCTCCAGTCAAAGTTGGCTAATGATTGCATTTAAATAAATAAATAAATTTAGTTTGAAGAGAAAAAATTATACGCTCAGACCGGGACTTGAACCCGGGATCCTTGGTTCTCTAGACCAAGTGCTCTACCAACTGAGCTACCTGAGCAAGTACCGATCTAAACGCAAATCTTTCTCTATATACATTGTAATTCCCTTCCACCAAATGCTATGAAGCCATGCTTCTATCTTGCAAATGGCGGCTCCTTTATTAAGAAGACATGGAAAAAGCCGTACTGGCTGTAATGTATAATTCCCAAATATGTCTTCTTAATAAAGGAGCCGCCATTTGCAAGATATAAGCATGGCTTCATAGCATTTGGTGGACGGGAATTACAATGTATATAGAGAAAGATTTGCGTTTAGATCGGTACTTGCTCAGGTAGCTCAGTTGGTAGAGCACATGGTCTAGATAACCAAGGGTCCCGGGTTTAAGTCCCGGTCTGAGCGTATAATTTTTCTCTTCAAATATGATTTATCCATCATTGAGATGTACCAAATCAATAATAATAAATAAATTTAGGTTTTGTTGCCTGGAAGCTACGAACTAAAGTATACTCATTATTATTACAATAAATTGTAGTTAAGGAGACCGACTGGCGAATATCAAATTTCTTTTAGTTTTCATCTGATTGTTTTGAAATTTTTATCACATTCATTATGTGCTTATAGAAGTGTTTCTGTAAAGTTTGGTGTTTATAAGTAGAATAGTTTCAGAATTATGATTTTTAAAACTATTTTTTAATACTTTCTAAAAAATGCTCCTTACGATGCATTTTTAAATATTCTCTGTTGAAATTTCAGATTCAGAGTCTTTATGATTCCGCTAAACACATTTGCTATGCAAAATATATTCATAAAGGGAGGATACTGCTAATTTTTCATTTTTTGAAAAAAAAATCATCACTCTTATTTTTTCCATCTCAATTTAAAAGAACACACGAGTCTTAGACTAGTAACTGCATAGCAAATTCAAATTAGCATTTATTGGAAAATTTAACCACAACATTTCAATTTGATAACAAAAGATTGTATCGTAAGGAGCATTTTCGGTTTTGGAAAATGTGAATAAAATGGAAACGGAAAAAAAAAAACGCATAATAAATTTCAAGAAGTAATGCTGACCATATGTAAGTAAAGTAAAGTGATCCCACTACAGGCCTCAGGAGGACCTTGGGGTAGTAGGAGGTTAAGGCTCCCACTTTTTCTAAGCAATCGACAGCCGGGTTATCAGCCCTGCGTGACGGCCGCCTTTACCCCCAGAACAAGCGTCTGGTACTCATTTCCGTTAGAGGCTGAGTCGATCCCAGGGCCATAGTGCCGCCAGAAGGTTTAGGTCAGTTTAAAAATCCTAACCCCACCGGGACTTGAACCCTCGTAGCTCAGTGCCTTAACCACTAAGTTACGGCGTGCCCCGCTGACCATATGAGCAAGGATATTTAAACTCTTACGTCACGGAGTCAATTTGCTCCTACAATAAAAAAAATTACATGAAAATGATCCTAAATAATCAGAGTTATTAAAAAGCAAATAAAAAATGCATTTTTTGCCATTTTTTTCAAAATTTTCATCAGTCGGTCCCCTTAAATTCGTTTATAATATTACGTTATTGTCTTTTTAAATTAACGAAGGTAATAGATGAACATCATTCTCTTAATTTTTTCAAGAAAAATGAAGTATACACTCTTGCGAATGAATATAAGCATTTTAATGAACTTAATGCACCAAAGTAAAAAATGAGTGACGTAAAAGCATAGCGTACGTGGAAATTATAACGTGTTCAGTAAATACCCTTTCCGCTATTATGAGAGATTAGCTAGTGTTTTAAAAATTTCACATTACAGTACTGACAACTCTATATTATTAAAATGCTGCATGTTTGAGCAACGTGTCCAGATTTTGCTATAAAACATTAAAACGATAGAAATTGGCGAGTAAACACGTCTGCTCATGTCTGATGGGGAGAGAGGTGCAGTCAACTATTGATTGATGTAACATTTAATTCAGTGAATACAAGTTGTACTCCATGAAGTGTGATAACCTCACGAGCATATGTCAATCATACGACCAGTATAGGAATGACATGTGATGGGTAAGCATGTCGGGGTTTCCACTGTGGTCTCAAGGTAGCGTGCTGCCTTGTCACGCAGTGGGTCTGGGTTCGATTCTCGGTCGGGACAGGCTCCTGGGTGAGTTTTTTTCGGGGTTTTTCCTCACCTGTAAGACAAATGTCAGGAAGCTTAGGGCCAAAAAGTCCCCGAAAATCATCCGGCCATCATCTTCATCAACCGTCACCGGTGTGGAAAGCAACGGGAAGCTACCACACCTATAATTCCCTAGTAAAGCTGCAAAGCATAGCATGAAAAATGCTTTGATTGCAGTGAAAGACCTGCCCTCGTGCAGAATTACTATGGGTGGATGGACAGCTGGATTTCTAGGTCTAGAGCCGCTGTTTATCGTAGCTGTCGAAATTTGCCACGTTACATTTTGCTCGACACGCGTGAATATTTATTTTACTTGTCATTTTTTTTTGCTTATTAGAAATTTATGAAATATATGATAAATAAACTAATGGAAGAATATAAAAAATGGGGACTGAATATAAATTTACAGAAAACAGAATATATGTGTTTGGGAAAGGATGTGGATGACCTCATACTTGAAACAGGGAAAATAAAAAAGTGTGAATATTTTTAATATCTTGGGTCAATAATTACAAGTTTAGGTACCTGTGAGAGAGATGTACAGGCTAAAATTGTAATGGCAAAAATGCAACTAAGTCATTACATGGAATAATTTGGAAAAAAAAAAATATTACAAAGAAAACTAAAATGAAAATTTATAAGAGCATAATACAGAATATTTGTCATATGGAAGTGAAACTTGGACTCTGACGGAATTACAAAAGAATAAAATTAGAACAGTTGAATTTGATTATTTTAGAAGAAGCCTCCAAAAAACAAGACAGGATAAAATAAGAAATGAAATCCTTTGGAGAGAAATGAATGTCACCACATCTGTTGTTAAGTGGATTGAAAATCAAACGCTTAAATGGTATGGCCATGTACAAAGAATGGAAAATTAAAGATGGCCAAAAAATATATACCAATGGTCACCCCCTGGAAGAAATAAACGTGGCAGGCCAAGATGGAAATGGAAAACCTACGTTAGAACTATAATGGATGATACGAATTTTGAAGAGGGAGATTGGAATGATAGAGATAAATGGAAACCGAAGACGGCAAACTTATAAGTGGGGGAAAGCCGAAGAAGAAGAAGAAGAAATTTATTTATTTATTTATTTATTTATTTGACCTGGAGGAGTTAAGCCCTAGTGACCTTCTCTTCCACACACCAGAACAAAGGTATATTACGTTCAAATGCAGAAATCATAATAATATTTTATCGCTTCATCACGTTTATATAAAAGCGGGTGCCGCACGACAATGGTTAACATGCGGAATTATTATAGTGCCGGTATCGGCATTTATATCACATTACATATAACAGCTGCAGGGAAACAAAGCGAGCCGCTGGAAAACCATCATAGTGAGGCGATAATATATACTAAATTTTTTTGGTCAAACTGAACCTTTACACTGCTACGAACGGGTATATGCGTTGGCAAAGAAAATGCTTGCCATGCTATGGGCGTGTATATCCATTCTCAACTTCAAATGCCTGCTAGTTATATAATACGTATTGCATTGCTTTCAAACTAAGCAGGCATATACTGCCATCTCTTAGGATCCTAAATAAACTTTTTCCCTATTTCTCCCTGCATTGAGCAAGGAGGGTTTTAAAGGCTGGAAATATCTCAGCAGTGAAAGGGAAAGTAAGAAAGTAAGAAATAATGATTATAATAACCCTAAGTATTCTAACCCTAAATAACTAATCTAAGCTTATATTAAGAAAACCTACATTCTAACTTTCTGGGATTTGAGAGAGGGAGATGTGGGTTTTATAAATCTATCCTAATCTACATTTTAAAAATTATCTACTAACTCTTTAACTTAGATACATAGTATGAACTATTTGAAATACTTGAATTCTTTGTCTAATTGTCCTAGCAAATTTGTTAAGAAAAATGGTCGGTAGACTTACCCATAGCTACTGCATCCACTGATTGACTCGAGTCCCTTACTTTGCCAGGGTTAAATACTAAACTTGACCTACATCACCACCAACTTAACTGCACTAACATACCATAGTCTAAATGCAGAGATTTTACAGTTAGCCTTGAAAACTTTGTTCTGCCGTAATCAAAACTCTATCCTGAAATATAATATGTCTAAAGCTTTATTTCAACAACGTTTTATTTGAATAATTAAAATAATCTATGAAATCATTAAATATCTATGTAAAATACCCTATGTATTCACAACAAAGACCTAACAATACAGTAATGATTTTTTATTGAATGCCACTACGTTGTCATTTTTCAACATTCTGGTATTCTCTCCTGGCATGCTGTTATTGTATTATCGCCTCACCACGTTAGTTGTCCGTTTATATAAAAGCGGGTGCCCCGCGACCAAGTTTAACATGCGGAATTATTATAGTGGCGGTATCGGCATTTGTATTTCATTACATATAACAGCGAGAACATTACATAACAGTTAACTACATGGTCTTTACAGGAATCCAGATATAATAAAAACAGTTAAGTCTCGTAGCCAGCGATGGGCAGGGCATGTCGCACGAATGGGGAATAAAATACGTGCATGGAAGCTTCTTGTAGGAAAACCAGAGAGAAAACGCCGAGTTGGTAGACCAAGAATGCGGTGGGAGAATAACATTAACAATGATTTGATGGAAGTAGATTATAAATGGAATGATTGGAAGAAATTAGCTCAGGATAGGGATGTATGGAGAGCTTATGTCCGCGCGGCCATGAACCTACGGGTTCAATAGTGACAGTGAGTTAGTTAGCTGCAGGGAAACAAATCGAGCCGCTGGACAACGATCATAGTGAGGTTGCGCCGCCTGAGAGGCGGAATTACGCTGTCCCGATGATATATGATAGGTGGTGATGTGCAAGGAGAGTCCTTAATCCTAAACTTAATGAATATGTTAATGTTGGTCAGATGATGTTCGGGGACCGTCTGGGCCTTAAAGTTTTTTGACATTTGTCTTACAGATGAGGCAAAAACCCCGGAAAAAACCATCACCCAGGAAACTTGTCCCAACCGGGGTAAGAGTCCGGACCCGCTGCGTGACAAGGTAGCACGCTACATTGAGACCACGGCAGTGGACACAATACAGTAAAGTTAATAACATGAATAAAACACTAATAATAAAATGTAAAAAAAAGAAGAGCTGCTATTTACTATTCATGAGAAAATACAAGGAAAATAATCAAGTGCAATGAATTAATCGATCGCTTATATAAAAGGCTGTTCAATAAGTAATGCTCATAATTTTCTTTATCGATTGCCTTTCGTTGGAACTGAAAGAAACTTTACACAAAGCATCTTCAATCCTTCCTTTATAAACGTCACCAAGTTTCATTGTTTTCTGACAGATGGCTGTGATGTACTTTAGTTTTAAATTGAAAGCTTCTCGTGAAACACGTACAAAGCGGAGAGCTGTGATTGAATTTCCTTCTGCGGAGTAGGAGACTATTTCAAACATCCACACACGCTTACAAAATGTGTGTGGAGATCAAGCAATGGATAGAAGTATTATCAGTCGTTGGGTTAGCAGAATGTCAGCGGCAGAACGAGGTAAAGCAAGAATGTCAGATCCCCCTGATCTTCAATCACACTTCTCTGCTTGGAACATGTTTCACGAGAAGCCGCCATTTTAAAACTAAAGTACAACACAGCCAATTGTCAGAAAATAACGAAACTTTATGACGTTATAAAGGAAGGGTTGAAGGAAGATACATTTTATAAAGTTTCGTTCATTTCCAATGAAAGACAATCAAGAACTTAAATTATGTGCTTTACTTATTGAACGTACAACGTGTATATATATATATATATATATATATATATATATATATATATATGTATACTTGCAATAAAATTTACTTATTTCCAAGTTAATTAGTGTAGGTTGAAATACTCGATCATATGTGTTTTTTAACCTGTTCTATAGATAGTTTTTTCTATTATTGTACAGAATGAGAGTTCTTTAAATATTATTCTATAGATATATACATGGTCTTTTTTATGTATGAGTGTTGAAGTCTATTATTATGTATGTAGAGTATTGCAGACTTAAACTTACATATATTCATTACTTTTATGCCCTTATTATGTATAAGCGTAGGTGTGTAGTCATGTATATATTTGCATTTTTTTTATTCATGGAACAAAATATGCACGTACGGCCAAACAGGCCCGTGCGCAATGTAAATCAAAATAAATTTTCTTTCTTTCTTTCTTTTTATATACGTATACGACATTAACTTCAAATATTGATACATCTTCATACTTTTTTCATTAAAAAAAGCAAATAAATTATTAATTGTTAAAATAATACTTACTATTAGTGAGATATTTCTGTTAGTTTGTAAAATATTCTTCAGTTTGTTACTGAAAGATGTTATAGTTCAGCAGTCTCTGACATAGGATGGAAGATAATTCCATGTTTTAGCATCAGAAACTGTAAAAAAGTTACTTGTAATATGTAGTGCGTTCAGGAGGGATGTAAAGGAAGATATGCTGATGGGATCGAGTGCCTAATTTATGTATATCATCAGAGAGTCTAAGGAAGCGGTGTGATAAATTCGATTGCTATGTGTGTAGTATTTCATAGAGGAGTACAATTAAAAAAAATCCCAATTCAAATTAATGTAATCCTCTCAAATAAGGAAAAATTATTCAGAATAATGGGTAGTGATGAAAAGGATAGCTGTTTGGCCGGATACCGGATAACCGGCCAATCGTAAAGCCGGATAGCCTGATATCCGGCGGCCGGATATTCGGCCGAACATTGCCGATTGGCCCAACGCAACGAGCGAGCTTGCGTTGATGGCGCACGAACGATCGGACGGACTCGGGTGAATTCGTTCAGGAGTGAATTAGCAAGTGTTTCATTGACTTGTAGAATTTATTGCAAACACGATCATTTGATAAAAAATAATCATTTGAGCTTATTAAAACGTGCTATTGTAGTTTGAGGATATTATAAAAGTATTTTTATAAGTAATTCTAAAAAGGTTTAGCGACGAAAAACGACATCGGTGAAGAAATATCGCCTTTATAGGAATATTTTTATATAAACAGTGACGATTCAAAGTTTGATGTTTGTTTGTTATGGAATATTAAAATTTCTCGTGGCGGCGAAGGAAAATAAAAAAAAGAGCAGGTATGTTTGTACGAAACACAACTAACTTTTTTATTTAATTAAATAAAAATAAAACTTACAATTTTATAATTTTTTAATTTGTTATCATGTCTGAAGAAGGTACAATGTACCGAAACAGCTGTAACTAAATTATATCTTAATAAATATGAAAATCAAATAAAACTGCAAGTTTTATTTTTTATTTAATCAAATAAGTAGGCCTGATGGGTTTTCATCAAGTAAACAGCAACTCAACTGATTAAAACTTTTTTCTTTTGTTTTTAATTACTTCATGGAATGGATCGATCCATTTATCAATTGGATGTTATGGTTAGATGTGTAGGTGTAGGTACCTACCTATGTCGAATTCGTCGAGAACATATTGGCATGTAGCTACGTAATATGAAACTAATGCGATTAAAGAATATTTTCTTGGAGTTATTGGTTTAAATTTTATATGCTTTTATATAAAACATAGTAGTCCATCGCTGTGATCTCGAGATAGCGTGCTGCCTTGTCATTCAGCGGGTTCGGGTTCGATCTCCGGAAAATTTGTGCATAATGTATAAATAACATTAATTCCGAGTTTATCTAAGGAGTGATTTCTATCTTGTATTTTAAGACAGTAGTATTTCATGGACAAATCTGTGCCAAACTTCGAAAATGTCATATGTAACATTGACATGAGTGCATGTATCCTGGATGAGGTTTTTATCGGGGTTTTCCTCACCTGTAAGAGAAATGTCAAGAAACTTTAAGGCCCAAACGGTCCCTGAACACCATCTGGCCATCATTATCATCAATATCATATTCGCCTAATTAGATTAAGTTTAGTTTAAGGCCTATCCTAACGCATCAATACCACCATCATCAACTCACATAACATCGGGGCAGCGTAACCCCATCTTCCAGGCGCCCCGACCTTAGAAGTGGGTTACCATTACTCCATGCCAATAGAGAACACCAGAAATGTCGAAATGACAACCTGGGCATTTGAAAAAAATATATATGTATATAAAACATATATATATATATATATTTTTTTTTTTAATCCGGTGTCCGGCCAGGTTAGTTACCGGATATCCGTTTCATCACTAATGATGAGGATAAAAATAAATACATATAGAAAAAAAATATAGTTAGAAGTTAAAGGGAATGTTTGCTCCTACGATCTCGTAGACGAAGCTATGACAATAAGGCATTGACATTGGAAAGGTTGTAACTGCCAAAACATTGATTTTTTAGATTTTGCATTGAGAAGGTAGTAGTAGTAGTAGTAGTAGTAGTAGGACTTTATTAGACAAAAAGTAAGATATTTACAATATTATTTACAAATATGGGTCGCACGGGCAGTAAGCCGTACGTGCTGTTGACAGTCCGTTACAATAAAGTAATAATTGGTACTAGTGTAAAGAAAAATAAACAAAAACAGCAATACCATTACAATTACATAAAGAAAACACAATAAAAATATTACAATTAAATAATAACATAATAGCATTATACACTAAAAACATTAACATTACAATTACATAAAGAAAACACAATAATATTACAATTAAGTAATAACAATACAATAACATTACAATTACTAAAACAATAGCATTAACATTACAATTACATAAAGAAAACACAATAATATATTACAATTAAATAATAACACAATACAATTATACATAAAAACATAACAATAATATTACAATTAAATAATAACACAACAGCATTATACAAAATTAATTTTATATATAATTGTTAATAATTAATGGTATTGCATTTTGATAACATATATTTATTCATGAATGAGTGTTGTCCTTATTTTTCGCGTTTTGTCCAGAAATTTACCGAGGTTTATCCAATTTTTCTGGATTTACCAATAACTCGTAGCATGCCAATCTTTCCCGATTTGAATTTAGAAATCTTTCCGGTAATAACTGACGTCTCCAATATTCTAAATCATTACAATTTCCTAATATATGTATCTCATCTTCAAAGTTCCCGCACATTGGACATATTCGCATATCGTGATCGTCGCTAATTTTTAGAAATTTCCATGCCCCTAGCCTAAACCAAGCAAGCCCTGATCTCTCCTTAAATCCTAGGTTGAGTATATACGATTCTTTTCCCCAGACGTTTTTAGGTCTCTTTGTAAACACAGTGAGCGTTTTCCTGTACATTCGGCGAAGGTATCTTGTTGGTTTACATCTAAGTACGTCCTCCTTATTTTTCTCCACACGTTCTTGCGATTTTCAGTCCCTTTTTCCCATATCCAGCCCATCCCAATCTTTTGGAGTTCTCTCCTAACCTCGTCTGCCCAAAATTTAACATCTATGTTTTTAATTTGGTGGTCGTAACAAATTGCTCTAAGCATTGTTTGTTCACCTTGGATTACTCGCAACCAGTATTTGAGTACACGAATTTTACAGTTAATGTCATCCTGGAATGACGACCGAATTCATATAAAATTCCACAGTTAGAAAACGGCCTTACCAAGTCCTGTAATATACTTTAGAAAATGCGTATATACCTTATTTAGTATTTCCGTTCTTTGGAAACCCCAAATCTCACTACTATAGTGCATTACTGGCCTGACCATCGCTCCATACATTCTTTCTAATATGCTGACTGGAATATCAGGCACTCGACCCAGAATACCGAGTACACTGTTAAGTTGTCCCCTCCCTTTAAATAATGCTATATCAATGTGTTTTTTTCCACTTTCCGTTCATTTTCAACGTCGTACCAAGATATTCAAAATGTTTCACGTTTTGAAGAACTTGATCTCTGTATTTCCATTCCTCTGTTCTACCATAAACCGTCTCATTTTTAAAGGTCATTGTTTTTGTCTTACTAACATTTACAGCCAATCCCCAATTCCTACAGTATATTTCCAGTAGGTCAAGACCTCTTTGCAATCCCTTGATTGTCTTGGAACACATAATTAAATCATCTGCATACAACAAGGACTGGGATTCTAACATTTCCTATCTCCGGAGCCTCAATTTCTCCTTCTAGCATTACGTCTACAATATCATCAACGAATAGATTAAATAGCATTGGTGATAAAATGCAACCTTGTCTCACTCCCTGATTGGCTTCACTGCTCTCTGTAATGTGCCCTTGGTCTACTTTTATACAAAATTTAACATATTTATAAATTGACATTAAAGCATGTATCATTTTATGAGACAATCCTTTCCGATTTAATTTTTCCCAAAGTGCGCTTCGGTCCACAGTATCAAATGCCATCTTAAAATCAATGAATGCACAAAATAATTTGCCCCCCTTCATTTTCAGATTGTCATCAATTAATGTTCTCAGAACAAATAGGTTGTCCACCGTGGAGTACCCTTCTCTAAAACCTGCCTGATATTTTGAGAGCCTATTGTTCTCTTTAGCCCATTGTCTGATTCGTTCGTAAAGTACTTTACAATATATTTTTCCGAACACTGACAAGAGACAAAATCCCCTATAACTTTCTGGTATCTGTGCCCCACCTTTCCTTTGTATAGCGGTTGGATGACACCTGTCGCCCAGGCTTCCGGATAATCTCCTCCATTAAAAAGTTTGTTGAACGCAGTTTTCAAAACGTCTAATAATTTATTGGATGATATCATATTTTTCAAGAATTCCCCTGGTATTCCATCAATTCCAGGTGCTTTACCATTCTTTAAACATTTAATGGAAGAAACCACTTCATTTTTCGAAATATCCTGATCCCAGTAATTGAATATGAATTGGGTCAGGGATCTCAACTATATTTCCTTGATTATATCTTAACCTCTCATTTCCCAGCACCCTATCAAAGTAACTTCTCCATTCCCCGGGCGTTATTCTTGTCCGATTTATGGACTTTACTTTGAGTTCCCTTATCGCTTTCCATATGTCCGCAATGTTCCCACTTTCAGTCACGACTCTCATTTCTTCGGATTTCTTATTTTGCCATGCTAGTTTTGTTTCTGCCAATAAGTCTTTATATTCCTTTCTCTCTTGCGCATAATTTTTTCTGCTTTCATCTGTGCTTTCTTTTCTAAACTTTAAAAGACTACTTTCGACAAATTTCTTCTTCTTTCTACATGCATTATTGTACCACCCTTTGTCCTTCTGGTTCATTGCGTATTTAACCTTGAATTTTTCCCCTGCTTTTTGAAAACATTCTGTCAAAGTTTTAATAATTTCCTCCCCGCTAAGATCATTTAATTGCAGATCCTGTATTAGCGTTTCCAAACTCCTGTTAAATTCTTCTCTCAGATCCTCGATCCACCTGAAACGGATCAGTGGTACATAGAAGGTAGTATGTAGATATGTAATCAAATGAATTTGCAAACGTAGTCGCTAACTGGTGTAAGTTGTATGTACACGCTGTTGGCACAGATAAGGTAGCCGATAAGTGTGGAGGTTCTCATGATCCTAATTTACCTTATTGCCTAAAAAAAAATTATTCAATGAACTTGAAATGGACAGTTTGATTCAATGGACTTGTAATTCCTGGTTTCAGGACATTCCTATACATGCTCTGTGATAGGGAATTTGGCATGATAGAGAAGATGAAAAAAAGATGCAAGACCATAGTTCCAGAAGAGGTAGCAGAAATGATTCGAAGTGCGAAAAATGTAAAGCCTAATAATGTAATAATGATGTAGGATCAGGACTTCTTCGACTTTTCTGCAGAATGTGACAAGTTTTTGAACACAACTCCTATCAAAATCAGCACCGCCATCTGAATTAGACTCACAAGAGCTGATTGTTCTCTAATAAAAACAAGACTGTCATTTAATGACCTTGAAATGTGATCAATGCACAGGAATTTTAAGAGAGGACAGTCACTGACGTCACTCTCTAACTTGCAGTACTTGCAACGTCTTGAAAGAAGACCAGTCAACGCTGATGCAAAAAATAGAGACTTATTATCTATGTTGGACTTCCTTGATGCAAAGTATTAAGCATTTTACCGGAAAATTTGTGCATAATGTATCTAAGGAGTGATTTCTTCTATCTTGTATTTTAAGACAGTAGTATTTCATGGACAAATCTGTGCCAAACTTCGAAAATGTCATATGTAACATTGACATGAGTGCATGTCTTCCATTTAAAGCGGTTTTTGTATTAATGTTGGTGAAAACGTGTCCATAAATTTTTTTTGCTTCCCCAGAAAAATTTAGTTTTTGGCAGTTCCGACCTTTCCCATGTCAACGGCTCAATTGTTCCAGGGACGAAAATATTGTGATTTGGTTGCATTTGTAGGTTTATGTCTGTTTGTAAACTGTTTAAACATTCCATAATAAATAATAGTTTTAAAAAACTAAAACCAGAACGAAAAAAAAAAATATTTCAATTTCCAACATGCTTGGGATAAATAATTTTACCATCGAAAGAGTGGGGTGTTCTTTATTAATTAATATATTTGATAATAAATAGATATTGGCAAAAGTAAAGTCTCTAAGAAGAAAATGTAAATATCATAAAAGGAACCCCACGCTTTTGATGGTAAAATTATTTATCCCAAGCATGTTGGAAATTAAAATTATTTTTCATTTTTTTAGTTCGGTTTTCTAATAAAGCGTGTTGTTTTAGTTTTTTTAAAACTATTATTTATTTTTTAGTTTCAATATTTTACAGAATAAGATAAAAATGTAAATATCTTTTAATTCCATTCTATTGTAGTATGAGCTGAAAGTAATACTCTTCTAAAAAAAACTCCCAGCTGGATTTGAACCAGCGACCTATGGATTACTGAAATTATATACCGCTAGAGTTCACCGCTCTACCAACTGAGCTCTTACAACGATTGACTAATAAGTCGACAAGTCCGCAACCTATTATACCAGTTTTAATTTTTTTTATTTTCTGATGATTCTGGCCAGGATTCTATAAACAAAATATGAAATTATTATATTGTCACGGGTCCTTTATAAGTACACAAAGTTTCAAGTCGATCCAATGTTTCTAAGTGGGTGAAAATCGTGTTCAAAAATTCCGTTACATAGATACAAAGACACATTTTTTTTGATTTTCTGGTGATTCTGGCCATGATTTTAGAAAAAAAAATTAAATTATTATATTGTCACGGGTCTTTTACAAATATGTAAAGTTTCAAGTCGATCCAATGTTTCTAAGTGGGTGAAAATCGTGTTAAAAAATTCCGTCACATAGATACAAAGACACATTTTTTTTGATTTTCTGGTGATTCTGGCCATGATTTTAGAAAAAAAAATTAATTATTATATTGTCACGGGTCTTTTACAAATATGTAAAGTTTCAAGTCGATCCAATGTTTCTAAGTGGGTGAAAATCGTGTTCAAAAATTCCGTCACATAGATACAAAGACACTTTTTTATTTTCTGATGATTCTGGCCAGGATTTTAGAAAACAAATATTAAATTATTATATTGTCACGGGTCCTTTACACGTATAGAACGTTTCAAGCCGATCCAATGTTTCTAAGTGGGTGAAAATCGTGTTCAAAAATTCCGTTACACTTTTTTTTTATTTTCTGGTGATTCTGGCCATGATTTTAGAAAAAAAATTAAATTATTATATTGTCACGGGTCTTTTACAAATATGTAAAGTTTCAAGTCGATCCAATGTTTCTAAGTGGGTGAAAATCGTGTTCAAAAATTCCCTTACATAGATACAAAGACACTTCTTTTTTATTTTCTGGTGATTCTGGCCATGATTTTAGAAACAAAATATTAAATTATTATATTGTCACGGGTCCTTTACAAATATGTAAAGTTTCAAGTCGATCCAATGTTTCTAAGTGGGTGAAAATCGTGTTCAAAAATTCCGTTACATAGATACAAAGACACTTTTTTTTTATTTTCTGGTGATTCTGGCCATGATTTTTTTAAAAAAATATTAAATTATTATATTGTCACGGGTCTTTTACAAAAATGTAAAGTTTCAAGTCGATCCAATGTTTCTAAGTGGGTGAAAATCGTGTTCAAAAATTCCCTTACATAGATACAAAGACACTTTTTTTTATTTTCTGGTGATTCTGGCCATGATTTTAGAAACAAAATATTAAATTATTATATTGTCACGGGTCTTTTACAAATATGTAAAGTTTCAAGTCGATCCAATGTTTCTAAGTGGGTGAAAATCGTGTTCAAAAATTCCGTTACATAGATACAAAGACACTTTTTTTTTATTTTCTGGTGATTCTGGCCATGATTTTTTAAAAAAAATATTAAATTATTATATTGTCACGGGTCTTTTACAAATATGTAAAGTTTCAAGTCGATCCAATGTTTCTAAGTGGGTGAAAATCGTGTTCAAAAATTCCCTTACATAGATACCGCAACATAGGACATCACATCACTCCATGTCATATACCATCTCCACTTCTCGCAACTGGAATTCCCTACCACAAGAAATAAGGGGCTGCCGGACATTGGCATCTTTTAAAAGAAATCTAAATCTATATTTGCTCTAAACTCGACTTCATTATTATCCAGTGTAAGATATATATATTAATTGGTGTTTCCCGTATAATGTATCATATTTATATTTATTATTATTATTATTATTATTATTATCGTATCATTATTGTTATTACCTTATAAAATGTTGTTTGTATATGACATTTACATTGCTACATTTATCGTATATTTAACTGTTTATAATTAGTATAGTGTATATCTATATTTGTCAAATAGTTATTTGTATTTGTGCTGGTTGAGTGGAAGAGAGGGCCTTATGGCCTTAACTCTGCCAGAATAAATAAAGTAATTCTTATTATTATTATTATTATTATTATTATTATTATTATACAAAGACACTTTTTTTTTTATTTTCTGGTGATTCTGGCCATGATTTTAGAAACAAAATATGAAATTATTATATTGTCACGGGTCTTTTGCAAATATGCAAAGTTTCAAGTCGATCCAATGATTTTAAGTGGGGTGAAAATCGCGTTAAACAATTCAGTTACATAGATACAGGTCAAGCTAAGATAAATCGGGTAAAAGTATACTTTTGTAACAAACACCGCCATGAGGAAATGATGGTTAGTTTGTTGCAGTGATAGGGAGCTCTGATCCGATTATTATAAGTTAATAAATTGAGTTAGAGCGATAAATAGGAACCCCACCAAACGTATTTAACTGCGGTTCGAACTTATTGAATTTGTTTAATTTATACAAACACACACTGCAGTACGTCATTTTTAAAAACTCGTGCGATATAAATCCATTAGCTACAGTAATACTGCTACATCGTAATTTAACACTAATTGCAGGCATAGCAAACTACCGCTTTAAAATTTACCGACGCAATGAATAAACAAACACTTCTATCACAGTTTTAGATTTATAAAATTTACTGTTTTAAAATACAATATGTAACTTATAATTGAACGTGTCGTGTCCAGAGTTGGCGACATCCAATTAAATGAAAAAACGTTCGAATTACTGGATAAAACTTATTTTTCCGGAAAATGCCTATTTAACCTAACTAACTCACTGGCATTATCGAGCTCGTAGATTCTTGGCTCTCTATAGAGGAACTTCGGGTAATGTGGACCCCTATTTTTAAATTGTTTTTCTTCTTCTATTTAAGGGAGTCGATTTTTTAAATTACAGTAATTATCATTGGTGTTGTAACTATGAAATAGCATTGTTATTTTATTCAAATATGGAAACATCTTCATAATTTATAAACTTTTTTACATTACAGGAAAGGTCCACTTTAACCCCCATATTCGGGTAAAGTGGACCCCACAGTCCACCCTAGCTTTTAGACTATTTATAAGTTTATTTACTCTATTAATTTATAGAGACAGGCAAAAATTAATCTGAAAATATTTATGACCGATCATAATTAAAAAGCGTTGATACTTATTATATATTTTGAAAACAAATATTATTGATTATAACATTCACACGTCATTCAACTGCAGATAGCGACGGTCTATGGGTTTAGGTAAAATTAGAAGGATATTAAATAAAATTAAGTGAATGGTTTTTACAGATAACATTTTCATTGATAAAATATACGTATACCCAGGTCCATTTTAACAGTCTCGTGGAGGGTCCACTTTAACCGAATTCCTTTGTTATGTTTAATTATTTTATACAGCCACCATGTCACATAATATCAAACCAAACCCGTGAGTGTATTAAAACAGCATCTACATAATATAATATGTTCAGGAGTTTTTTTCAACATTTGTAATATTCAATAGCAGAAACTAAGAATTAATTCTTAGCTTGCAAAACTTTTAAAACGGTCATTTTAATAAATATCACAAATAAACCCTTCTTCGTACAAAGAATAAAAGAAACTGGTCTTGAACCCGTCAAAGTTGATGAGGGGAAGAAGTTAAAATATTTTCTGTTCGAGGGCAGCACCAATTAAAGAAGATATTAATAGGGTCCATTAAACCAAAGGATCGACATTACCAGAACTTCCTCTACATCCCTATCCTGAGCTAATGTTTTCTAATCATCCCCTGTATAATCTACTTCCCTCAAATCTTGGTTAATGTTATTCTCCTACTTCATTATTGGTCTACCAACTGGGCGTTTTCCCTATGATTTTCCTACAAGAAGCTTACATGCCCTTCTTCCAATCTCCATTCGTACAACTTGCCCTGCCCATCGCAGTCAACAATACTTAACTGTTCTTATTATATCTGGCTTCCTATAAACATTATGTAGCTCACTGTTAGGCAGACTTCTCTATTCGCCTGTCTGTTCATCTCTCTTTGCCCCATTAATTTTCCAAAGAACTTTATTCTCAAAAACTCGTAATCTTTTCTCCTATCTTAAAGTAAGAGACCATGTTTCGCATCCATACAATATAACTGGGAGAATAACGGTTATATATATTGTAAGTTTAATGTTTTTTGAGATAAGTTGGGACAAGAATCCGGTGTAATGGAAATGTAATGTATTTATATTATTATTATTATTATTATTATTATTATTATTATTATTATTATTATTATTATTATTTTTTTTTTTCATTTATTATTTTTTTTCAGCATGCCCCATTACCGTAGTAATATTACATGCATAACATAACAAACATAAAATCAGATAACATAACATTACATAACATCACATATTTGGTTTTTGTTTACATGTTTTTTTATCTTCGTCACTTGTTAATCACTCATTTTCGTACACTATTGTTTTTATATATTTTTTGAAATGTCTTAAATATTTGTGTATTAGGTCTTTCTCCGTCACAGGCCATGTTCCTCCTTCTTTGCTGATTTCTTCTTTCAACTTATTTCTAGAATGCTGCTGCAATTCACAATTATAAAGGAGATGTTCTACATTTTGAATTGCTTTTCTACATGGACAGGTTGCGTTGTTTAATATTCCAATAGGATAAAGATGTGATTTATTTTTTTCCATGACCAGTTACCATTTCAGAAAATTCTGGAGTTATTTCACATTTAAGTTTTAATCTGTCTCTGACTGATGGGAAGAACTTCTTACATGTGGCTCCTTTATCTGCGTTGTCCCATTCGTTCTGCCATTTAATGGTTCCTTCTTCTTTTATTTGGGCAACTATTGATGATTTAGGTATTTTTGTATATTCTACGGTTACGCTGGTTTCTGTTGCAGCTTGTTTTGCCAATTGATCTGCCATTTCATTCCCATAAATTCCAACATGTGCTTTCATCCAGCCGAAATGTACTATCCAATTTTGTTCCCTGATTTTTGCTATTGTTTGTCTTATTTTTGATATGATATATCCCTGTTTGAAGTTGTTTTTAATTAGGTCGAGAGTAACTTGACTATCTGTATAAACTGCAACAATTATTATTATTATTATTATTATATTATTATTATTATTGTTATTATTATTGTTATTATTGTTATTGTTGTTGATGTTGTTGTTGATGTTGTTGATGATGTTGTTGTTGTTATATACAACTTTCCTCATTAGAGTATTGCCTCAAGGACAAAGCGATACAGACAGTTTTCGAAATTGATGAAATGCATTTTGTAAATACATTAATTTTTTTTATTCTAATTGAAGTAGGCCTATACATACTATCCATCCATAGTAATTCTGCCCGAAGGCAGGTCCTTCACTGCAATCATAGCATTTTCATGCTATGCTTGCAGCTTTACTAGGGATTTACAGGTGTGGTAGCTTCCCGTTGCTTTCCACACCGGTGAAGGATGAAAGGGTGATGATGATCATCATATGATTTCGGGGACCGTTTGGGCCTTAAAGTTTTCCTGACATTTGTCTTACAGGTGAGGAAAAACCCCGGACGAAACCTCACCCAGGAAACTTGTCCCGACCGGGGATCGAATCAGGGTCCGCTGCGTGACAAGGCAGCCCGCTATCTCGAGACCACAGCGGTGGACGAATGGTTTAATTTTGAAGTCCTATTTTTGAAGAGCAATATGGACGTGGCAACATTGAAAGTGAAAAACGATTGGCATGTGGTTGTTATAAGTATTAGCTTAGGCCGTTAAGTCATGGCGTACACTTTATTTGCATTCGTGTGGCACGTAAAAGCACCTATAAGGCGAGAGGTTAAATTGTGTTAATGGGATAGAATGGAATATTGTGACAATTCATACTCAATAGAGAATTGAACCCACAACACTCTGAAATATAATGAATTATCTTAATCAAATGCACTATCGCATGTTTCCAGTAATACACCGTGCCCCATTCAAACCTCCCATATTTTAATTAATCATAACTCTCAAAGAATGCGGAATTATGAAATGAGGTTGGTATTAAAAGAAAGAGAAACTCAAAGAATGCTTATTTGCATTGTAGCAGTTAATTCATCTGTCGCATGTTGGACAATAATGACATAAAACAAAATTGCGACTCCTCAGCAACGAGCACAAACTGTTTTCTGGTATGCATAGACGAAGTCAATAATTACAGTACAAAGAAATTACCGAAGAGAATATGGAGGAAATGCACGTCATGGGAAGACCATTAAGGCAAGGCTTGAATAGTTTCTGGCGACTGGAAGCGTTAAAAAATAATCAGGAGGTGCTCGTACACGTGCACATATAGTGTGTGGCAATGAAAATTCTTTGAGTTTCTGTTTCGTTTAATACCGGCCTCATTTCATAATGCCGCATATTTTGTTGGTTTTGATTAATTAAAATGTGGGAAGTTTGAATGGGGCACTCTGTATAATGAAAAGTAAGCCTACAACGTATCCACAAATATAGTATCATACTTTAAACTACTACTACGTCGCTTTGGATAATCGTATCTAAATGAAATTGATGACAATCAAAAGAGAAACTCAAAACGTTTTGTGCATGTTAACAATGTCAACAATGGAGAATAATGGACAATACAGAAACCAAACTAAATTTAATCATGTTTTTTTTGTGATCGATATGGCTTCATTGTTGGATATTTAGCAGACAGCGATGTCTGCAGCGTCACTCGTGGGGCCACATTCAATGTCTATGAGGTATAGCAAAAACGTTTTGAGTTTCTCTTTAGATTGTCATCAATTTCATTTAGATACGATTATCCAAAACGAGGTAGTAGTAGTAGTAGTAGTTTAAAGTATGATACTGTATTTGTGGACACGGTGTATTATACCGAATGTGTATCCATCCATCCATAGTAATTCTGCCCGAGGGCAGGTCTTTCACTGCAAATCGTAGCATTTTCATGCTATGATTTTTGCAGCTTTACTAGGAAATTATAGGTGTGATAGCTTCCCGTTGCTTTCCACACCGGTGAAAGATGGTGATGATAATGATAAGGATAATCATGATGTAAAAAAAGTAAAGTGATCCCACAACAGGCCCGGAGGCCCTTGGGGTAGTAGGAGGTTAAGGCTCCCACTTTTTCTAGACAATCGGCACTTTATGTCAGCCGGGTTGTCAGCCCTGCGTGACGGCCGCCTTTACCCCCAGAACCATTTCAGTTAGAGGCTGAGTCGACCCCAGGGCCATAGTGCCGCCAGAGAGTTTGGGTCAGTTTTAAAAATCCTGACCACAACGGGACTTGAACCCTCGGCCCTCCGGCTTGTAGCTCAGTGCCTTAACCACTACGCTACGGCGTGCCCCCGATAATGATAATGGCTGGGTGATTTTCGGGGACCGTTGGGCCCTACGTTTCCTGGCATTTTGTCTTACAGGCGAGGAAAAACCCCGAAAAAAACCTCACCCAGGAGCCTGTACCGACCGGGAATCGAACCCGGTCCCGTTGCGTGACAAGGCAGTACGCTACCTTGAGACCACAGCGGTGGACACGAATGTATATAAATTTACAATATTTTCTATACAACTAGACTTGTAAATTTGTTTTGAGACATGATATAGTGAATGGGTTTACGAGGCACCAGGTACATTCAATTTCCCTAATCGCCGTAATTTCCGACTGAGAGCTGGTTTTGAGGTTACAATTTATTATTAAACCCGTGAGTACTAGGTTCATTATATTACGTTTCCTACGTAGATATGCAGACATGCGCCTTAACACTTTTTTTTCGCTTACCTTGCATATCATACGTGTAATTTCACTCAGTGCTTTTTATGTATTACATGTTTTATCGATGAAAATTCTAGTTCGTGTAGCAACTCACTAGGTACCTACTGGTTAATAATAAAGTAGCTCTTTCGTCGTTATTAAATTCTCCCGGCATTTTATTCTTGGGCTTTTTAGCATTATACATTAAAAAAACGAACAGTGAGTTAGCCTGATGCATCAACCCACAACCTGGAGGACCAGGATATTTTTAATTAAGGTTCTGCATGGCAGGAGTACCTGTAATCCTAGGCAGGGGCTCTCACAAGGTATTATCAGCCAGGCATACTGAACCCTACTTTTTTTTTAACTTTTCCCACTTGGTTTGTGACAGGCTTTGAAGGGTTTTGGAGACGCTCAGCTGAAATTTATAAAAGAGATAAAATAAGAAACAGTGTAATTAAACAAAAGATGAATGTTCAAACTTCAATTGTGGATTAATAAAAAGCAAATAATTAAAATGGTGTGGTCATGTGAATAGAATAACAGAAGACACATACCCAAGAGGAATACTAGAATGGGTGCCACTTGATAACAGAAGACGAGCAGGAAGACGGCAAAAAATAACGTGGATTGATGGTGTTTTGAGCAGCATGAGGGAAAAAGGATTGGAGGATGGAGATAGGAATGACATAGATGTGGAAGAGAATGACAGTAGATTATTTGGGTACAGGACTTTATATTATATACTGGCTAGGGCCGATCAAGTACACATTCGTTATTTCTCGAATATAGCTCCCCGAACTTCTCAGTTCCGTTGCTTCTATGGATGCACGTCACGTATATAGGGTAGTGGGAGGGGAATACAAAACCTATGGACAAGAGTAGAATGCAAACGAGAGCGACCGGGAGTGCCGTTGAATCAGAATTCCCGTGAGCAGTGAACAATTTTCATAAGCAACATAATGAACATATTGACTGTGACAGCTAAAGAGGAAGTATTATATAAATAATCGGGGATTTTTTACAACAATGTGTGTGACGCGAAAAAAAATTCTATGTTCCAATAATACACCATGCGCCAACATATGCGAAGCGGTTTACGCTATGGAATCACGAGATGCAGCCAACATACACACGATATTTAACGAACCTATCGTAATTTAAGTACTCTAACCTGTGAAAAACAAAACTAAAAGCTAACCTAATCCAATTTAAGCCCTCTAACCTGTGAAAGAATGCAATGCCCAAAAATAAATAGTAAGTTCTGAAATTCTGAAGTATATGTGTACAGTTAATTAGTGCATACTCTATGTTGGCTGCACTCGAACGTATTTTTGAATATTTGTTAAAATCAATATGGCTACCACGTCTTCATGCTACGTATGTAGTTATGTATCATAGAAATATATATCGAAATAATCATTAGAAAAAATGTAAAAATCATTGTAAATGGTGGGAAAAAAATTAAAAAATGGAATCCTAAGAATAAAATGTGACAGGAGTTTATGAAGGAATTAAAAACGTCGCGTCACTGTCGTAAAGAATAGCCAAATAATCTGATGGGAACTACATTCTGCAAGCCTTAAGCTTTGAATAAAAGTCTATATATTACACATGAAAAAAATTAAATACGTACTTAGTACTGTAAATAAAATGTATTCCGACAGCACTTAACAAACATTTATATCAATTTATTTCCTTGGGAAATTCTTACGAAAATTATAAATTATTAGGTTTCCTTTCGTCTACTAATAAATAAAAATTATCAGACAATAGATGATCAGTTTGGAATAACTTATTATCTATTTGTATAAAATAGTTTAAATAGTCGTGGAATGCAAGCTTTCACGGACGGTAATCATGGTAATAAAAGATTCCGGGCTTTGTGGCCGTGGTCTATAACTGGCGTTTCTTCCAGACGTTTCTCCCTCAACTGCGGAGGGCATCTTCTGTGGCGAGCGCTTACAGCTGTTGTTTCCCTGTCATAGACTCGTCGAGTCTATGACAGGGAAACAACAGCTGTAAGCGCTCGCCACTGAAGATGCCCTCCGCAGTTGAGGGAGAAACGTCTGGAAGAAACGCCAGTTATAGACCACGGCCACATAGCCCGGAATCTTTTATTACCAGTTTAAATAGTCATTTGTACGTAGTACAATATTTGAATTTACGCCTTTTTGGAAAATGTGAACATCAGCGTACTAATATTCAAGCAGTAGAAACCAATTTTACTGCAATTGCACTTTAAACAATATATTTACAATTACAATTCCATTTTTAAAAATGTATTTATAAAATGTATTTAATCAATTTAGAAAAATTGTTTGTATCATTTTGTCCTTGTGGCAAATCCTCTAATGAGGAAAGTTTTCTATAATAAAACAAGTATTTACTCTTTGAGAAATTTATTTAAAACAAAAAGCTTCATCTTCTACTTCATGGAATTGGGCCTTTTGACCTGTTTTCACACCAAGTGGGATTTAATGAATCTTCCCATCTAGTAAATGGGCGTCCAACACTTCTACATCCTAATGGTTTGTACTTTAATAACAGCTGAGGGATTCTATCTGTAGGCATTCTTTTAACATGTTCATACCAGTTGTTTCTCATGTTGTAAATTATATTTGTTAAATTAAAAATATTTAGGTCTTTTCTAATATATTCATTTCTTTTTCTGTCCAAAATTGTCACACCTGCTACTGAACGTAAGAACTTCATTTCTGCAGTTTCTATTTTTCTTCTGTCTGAACGGTTAAGAGTCCAATTATCACTTGCATATGTTAACCCATTTGTATCAGATTTAAATGCTCAATGTATTTCCCCAGAAACCGGATTTAAATCACGTAAAATATATTGTCTATTTTCAGACATTCAAAACAAACTAAACATAACGGTACTTGAGATCACAATAAGAGTGAAGGCCAAAATACATTCCTCTACTGTTCATAAATGTTAACAAAATATTACCCTGCCAAGGGATGTGCAAAATATTGCAGCACAGTTAAGCGAGTGTACCTCGTCTTCTGAGTTGAAGGTCATTTAACTGCCGGCGAGTGTAACTCGTCTTCTGAGGCGAATGGGTTAAGACAGGCAATGCCATAATTTTGTAAAATTTAAATTGTGTGCTCCTCAAAGTTTTATTTTTCAGTGTCCGTTTTATAGTGCCACACATTGTGTAAAATTTATTTTTGCGCGATAGTGCATTTTGTCGTACTTACAGCAATGCCGACCATGATTGAAAGTTGAACTTCCTACATTTCGTAGTTGCGAACCTAAATAACTATACTGTAATATTACATTTACATCCACGCGCGGGAAGTAAAACTACTGCCCTCTATGTATACTACGTACAATGTATATACAGAAAATATCCAAAACAAAACACTGCATTTTAAATGAACTGAACTTTATTTGAAACAATATAAAACAATAAATACATACTTGCGGCCATGTTATCAATAATTGTTCTCGAGGCCTCCTATTGTTTCAAAACAGATTGCCCACACTGTTAACGTTAGGCAACTGTTTATAATGAACGCAACTATTTTCAACAAAGATGTTATTATTTTACTATTATTTATTATTTTGAAAAGGCCATAGCGCAAAAAAAATGTACAACGCACGTTTGTGAAGTGTTTTACAGAATCTCTGAAATTAAAAACCTCGCTATCGCTCGGTTTTTGAACATTTTTTCCTCGATTCTGTAAAAACCACTTCCTAACCTCACATCGTAATATACTATTAATTTAATATTAATATCTTCCTTCTGGCAGTATGATACACTGCGTCCTAAATAATTGAAATTGTTCACCTGTTGTATTGTACTGTTATTAATACTGATTTTACACCTCATCTGATCTTTCCCGTTGAATGCTTCTTTTTAAAAATCCAATAAATTGACAGATCTATTAACCTTTAATTATCCCCATCTTCCTGGTTGAAGCGAATAGCCGTACCCAACAGCTCTATGCGTGTGCTCCCATATATTGTAGTAGTATAGAATGTTTATCACGCTCTATTAACCATTAAAGATGATATCAATCGAGTGTTCTGACATTCATTACATTTTTAACCTATCATCTTTGTTTCAAGCTTGGTATATTTTGGATTCTGCCCCTCAAAATCCAACCTCAGTGGTCCACGTCCCGAGGTGTGGGCAACGGGAAGAGTAAATTGTGCAAGGAAGGCGATTAGATCCCTGAATGGTCTTTTATGGAATAGAAATTTGACCAGAAAAACAAAAAAAGGGATTATACAGACAATAATAGAAAGTATACTTACATATGGATCAGAAAGCTGGACAATAAATGAAAGGATGCAGAAAAGAATCTTGGCGACAGAAATGGATGGATTACGGAGAAGTATGAGAATATCCAGGCTACAACATATTCGAAATACATATATCAGACAAGAAATGGATGCACAAGAAA
Organism: Diploptera punctata; assembly: GCA_030220185.1. Classification (NCBI taxonomy): domain Eukaryota; kingdom Metazoa; phylum Arthropoda; class Insecta; order Blattodea; family Blaberidae; genus Diploptera; species Diploptera punctata. The sequence continues at coordinate 1,453,737 of JASPKZ010006086.1, forward strand.
CTGTTATCGATAGGATAACAAAGAGAGCTCTACAATGGTATGGGCATGTACAACGGATGTCGGAAGACCAGTGGCCTAAACAGGTCTTGCATTGGATGGTATCAGGCAGAAGGAGAAGGGAAAGAAGTAGAAGAGCATGGTACGAGGGAATATATGATGCCATGATGAAGAGGGGTATGGAAGATGGACAATGGGAAGATAGGAATCTCTGGAAAGCAGGAATCAAAGGCAAACTGCTGTAAAGTGGAAAGCCTGTATTAAGTAAGTATATTTTGGATTCTTCTAGTTCTGTATAGGCCTATGAAGGTGACTGACGCATGAAATACCGGACAGTGTACATCAAAGATTTCCAGACTTTTTGGTTCGCGGTACACTGATTCGTTGTGGAGAATGCAGTGGCACAACGCTAATGTAGAATAAATCCAGCCTGCTTTAGAGCACTTTGAGGATTACTTCGAATCTGGAAAATTCTGCAAAACTGAACAAGCTATCATTTCGGACTGAATTACAACTATAATGAACTTTTATTGGTAGAGAATTGTTAGCTTTTTAGTCTGTGTCCATACTTTAATGTAATAATAATAGTAAATTATTTATATACAGATTTTTAATGTTTACACATCTTTCTGTGCCTAAAGTTTTCTTTTCCTTCTCCACTCGCCTCTATCCATCCACTCCATGTCCTCCAGTCCTCTTGTTCTCATTCCAGTTCTTATTTCTTGCATCCACGAGTTTTGGGGTCTTCCTTACCTTCTTCTTTTAGGTGGAGACCATTCCAATGTTTTCTTGGCTAACCTTTCTTCTTACATTCGTCCTCAAGAAATCCATTTCCATCGACAAAGTTTTTGTTCTAAGTTTTGTTGAATTTCCAAACTTCACCTCCATGTGTGACAGTACCTCTCACTACTGAATTATATATTTGTAACTTATTTTTTCTTGTTATATTACTGTTATAGGCCTAATAATAATAATAATATAATAATAATAATAATACAATATAATATAATATAATATAATATAATATAATATAATATAATATAATATAATATAATATAATATAATATAATTAATATAATATAATATAATATAATATAATATAATATAATATAATATAATATAATATAATATAAGATAATATAATATAAGATAATATAATATAATATAATACATATATATAAGATAATATAATATTAAGATAATATAATATACATATAATATAATATAATATAATATAATATAATATAAATATAATATAATATAATAAAATATAATATAATAAATATAATATAATAGAATATAATATAATAAAATAGAATAATATAATATAATATAATATAATATAATATAATTATATATAAATATAATAAAATATAATATAATATAGTAATATAATTATAATAGATATATAGAAATTTTAATTGCTATGCTGCAGCTTTACTAGGGAATTGTAGGTGTGGTAGCGTCCAGTTGCTTCCACACCGGCGAAGGATGACGATACATGATGATGATAATGAGAAGGATGATGATGATGGCCATATGATTTCGGGGAACGTTTGGGCTTAAAGTTTTCTGACATTTGTTCAAGGGAGGAAAAACCCGATAAAAACCTCACCCAGAAAAACTGCCCCGACCGGGGATCGAACCCGGGCCCGCTGCGTGACAAGGCAGCACGCTACCTCGAGACCATCGGTGGACAATGTTAATGTAATGTAAGTTAATGAATGTAATAATATAATATAATATAATAATATAATATAATATAATATAATATAATATAATATAATATAATATAATAAATATAATATAATACATATAATCTACCTCTAATATAATCTAATATAATATAACATAATATAATATATAATATAATAAAATATATAGAAGAAAATATAATATAAAGATAAAAGAATACTAATATATATAATATATAGTAATACTAATGTAAATAATATAATATAATGTAATGTAATGTAATGTAATGTAATGTTAATAATGTAATGTAATGTAATGTAATGTAATGTAATGTAATGTAATGTAATGATAAAGTGCAATGCAAAGCAATTCATATGTAATGTAATGTAATGTAATGTAATGTTAATGTATGTCATGTAATGTAATGTATATGCAATGCAATGCAATGCAATGCAATGTAATGTAATGTAATTGTAATGTAATGTAATGTAAATGTAATATAATAATAATATAATATAATATAATATATAATATAATATAATGAAATAAAATATGATTAATACGATTAATCGATAAATATAATTAATATAATATAATATAATATAAATAATATAATATAATAATAATAATAATAATAATAATAATAATCTCTATCTATCTTCGGGTTTTTACAGTTGCTGCCGTCTTCCCGTGCCAAACCTCCAAAGCCTATGATCTTGGGCATATTCGATACTTAGCCCTCTAGCTTGCATTACTGTCTTCATGTTTTCCTTCCATGTTAACTTTGATCTCCCTCTTTTCTTCTTGCTCTTCGGATGCCATTCATATAATTGCTTCGGTCATCGCCCATCTTCCATTATTAAAACATGTCCTAACTAATAATAATAATAATAATAATAATAATAATAATAATAATAATAATAATAATAATAATAAATGACATTACAACACCACCTAGTCATGGAAGCATATTGTAGGAAACCAGAGGGAAAACTCCAAGTTGGTAGACCAAGAATGAACTGAAATAATATCATTCACCATGATTTGAAGGAAGTAGATTGCACAGGGGAAGATTGGAAAACATCAGCTCAGGACAGGGAAGTGTGGAGAGCTTATGTCCGCGTGGCATGAATCTATAGGTTAAAGAGGGCCAGTTAGTATTGCTAGTCATTCTAAATCACGTTGTATAACAGCTGCCCCTCTACCGTACTCTATGTTTTACGTAGATTCCAGTATTAATGATAAATCGGGTTTAAATAAACTTCTTAGAGTTATGTCATGCTGTGATTTTTTTATATGAAGCTGTGATGCGCTCAAGCAATGTATTCTCTTTGTTAGCAGCACGGTGTAATGCGGGAGGCATAACAGCAGGAGATTGTAGATCAATTATAAAGTAGTGTGTGTGAACTCGGGCACAAGTAAGATCCTAGCTCCTGGCTTATGTCACAGATTCCGTACAATCACTGCCACAACACAATGCATACCGCAGCTTAGTTACATACACCTCCAAAAGCAACCATATATTTTATGTAATTATATGTGCCAAGTTAAGACACCCGTCCTCCATAACTGGGTTCCGAGTTCACGTCTTAGTTACCCCATATAGGGTTTGTGGTGGACTAATCGGAATTAGGATAGGTTTGTCTTGGGATTTCTTTCGTCTTTTTCTGCCAAAAACTTAATTCAACGTCAACTCTATTTGATTTCGTTGATGCAGTGTTATTGTAACGAAATCAGTGTCATAATCTACACCATGAAGATCATATATATATATATATATATATATATGATTAAGAAAGTTTTCTTGGGTTTTCCGCGTCATGGATTCAAGTTGGACCTCTGGCCACTGATGCCGACGTTTGAGCATGATCCCACATGCTATTATCAAGGAATCATAAGTTCGAGTCACAGGTTTAGGTCTTATATAATTAAACACATCGAGTTTTCTCTGTAGTCCGTTTCCGATGCCGTATACCACGAATCTATCTATCTATCTATGAGTTACCAGATACGGCTGCTGCCGAAGGCAGCAGCGGTTCTGGAAACCTTTTTGGGTAGTTTATTACCCACGGGTTCCAGGGTTATTCGCCCTTTTGCCCCGTTAAGATTTTAATGGAGGTGTTGCAAATGGTGTTGTAGGTGAAGTGAGTCCATGACATGACGTTGTAGCGTGTATGCATGTTGTTGGTAGCTGTGTGTAAGAGTATTCAAGGTGTTCATGCACGTCGGAGTAAGGTGTTATTGCATGTCGGGATAGCTGTTATATGCAGGTCGGAGTAAAGTCGATCCTTTGAATTCGGCGCTTCCTTTAGCAGGCGTCGAAGGTGTTATTCCAGTCCCAGAAACGAAGAACAGTTCCCTGCCCGATGCCGTATACCATCCAAGGTTTAGGTCTTATGTAGTTAAACACCTTCAGTTTTCTGTGTGGTCCGTTTCGGAAGCCGTTCACCCATCCAAGAGTCGACCACACTACATGTTGCCCAACCGTTTTTTCTTCATATCTTCTTCCCTATTCTGGGGATGATATGGTGGGCAGCGAGAGCAGTTTTCCATGTATATGGTAATCGTTGGGCATAATCTCGGGTGTTCATAGAATGTGGCCTTTTCTCAATCTCTATTGCTTCCCTGTAGATTCTTGATTTTTCATGATCTATTGATCAATATAACACACACAAATATATATATATATATATATATATATATATATATATATATATATGTATGTATGAAATGGTAAGAAAAATAAATGCCTGGACGGGATTTGAATCCGGACCTCTAGATTGATAATCCAGTACGCTACCATTACGCTACCAGGCAAATCTAGTATACAATTATGTTTCTTATATATATTCTCTATCATTACGAGAAGTAACGGTAACTCGGTCTCCACTGCCATCTAGTAGCTCCTATCACAAGTAAGCAAATTAAAGAGAATATTTTTACTTTATAGCAGTGACGCTTTTTCGATGTTATAATTAAATTTTTGACATTGAGCAATGCAAGCTTAATATGACATGATAAGAAAAAATAAAATGTCTGGACGGGATTTCAACTCGGACCTCTGGATTGATATTCCAGTGCGCTTACAATTATATATATATATATATATATATATATATATATATATATAAACTTACGGAGTTTAGAGACTTGGGTTCAAATCCCGACTCAATCATTAATTTTTCTTTTCATTATATATATATATATATATGTTATAATTAAGTATTTGACTTTTAGCAATGAAGACGAAATATGATACAAAAAAGAAAAGTAAACGCCTAAACCAGTATTTGAAACCTAGGCACTAACGTTATTGCGCTACCAACTGCACCAGTCAGGCATCCCACGACAACAATTCATTTTCTTTATTTAATTAATGTAGGAAATAAGGGGGACATCGTTCGCACTGCCATCTCGTGGCTTCTGTAATAAGTGAGCATTTTAAAGAGAATACTTACTTTATAGCAATAACGCTTCTTGCCTCTCAAGATAGACTCATATATCCTGTCCTGTATGCCCATGTTTCCTTTAACAGAGATTTAGGCGCTCTTCCCCTATAAGGAAGAATTTGAACCATACTAATTTAGTTACACTTGTTTTCGTATAGATGTCCTTTGAATGGTCCGTGGTCAGCATTCCGCCTCATACTGATATCTAGGAAACCAAGGTAGTACAAGGATGGGAAAATTCGGTAAATTTTGCTTAGAGGCCTTTCATTCAGGCTTAAGGATCTTTTACGAGCCTGAAAATCTACTGACTCAGGACCCACGGTTTCAAGTCCCTCCCGGAGGACTTGCTCCTTGGATTTTTCCATCCTAAAAAATCCATCGACCCCGGCCGGGTTTGAACCCGCGACCCTCGGGACTAGAGGCAAGGAGCATAACCGCTAGTCCACCGCGGCCGATAGAGAGTCATATATCCATCCATAGCATTTTCATGCTATGCTTGCAGCTTTACTAGGGAATTGCAGGTGTGGTAGCTTCCCATTGCTTTCCACACCGGTGAAGGATGATGATGAGGATGATAATGATAAGGATGATGATGACGGCCATATGATTTCGGGGACCGTTTGGGCCTTAAAGTTTTCCTGACATTTGTCTTACAGGTGAGGAAAAACCCCGACAAAAACCTCACCCAGAAAAATTGCCCCGACCGGGGATCGAACCCGGGCCCGCTGCGTGACAAGACAGCACGCTACCTCGAGACCACAGCGGTGGACAGACTCATATATAAGGAAGAAAAATAAATGCTTACGCTGGGATGCATGGGTAGCGCAATTGGTAGCGCATTAAGGTATAAAGTTAGAGGTATCGGGTTCAAACCCGATTCAGACGTTTATTTTTCTATTCGTGACATATATACGCTTTGTTTTGTTATCCAATTTGTTAGATTTAGTCTTTAATGGATGCCAATACTAGTTAGCCGGCATATTTATATACCACTAACCTTCAATAATAGGGCATCCGCCTAGACCCTCGACCTGTCGTATCTCTGGATAAGAGTAGAAGGTTTACTTTTTGATTATCTGCAACTACCGATATGGTCATGGGGTAGCGACCTTGCTTGGACGCGGCTGATTGGGTTTGGTTCACTAACTAACTCACCAGCACTCTCGGACTTATCCCGAGCTAATGTAATGTTTTCTAGTCATTTCCCACATAATTTACCTCCCTCAGATCATGGTTAACGTAATTCTCCCATCTCTTTCAGTCAGTAGCTACCGACAATGCTGGTAAGCAGGTGATGTCAAAAGCGTCGCAAAACAACTGTAGCTGTTAGTAACGCTTATACTTCTGCTGAAGATGGAATCCGGTTTCCGAAAGGCCTACGGTTCTTGAAAGCTGAGGATGACGGCACCTGCCAGTTAGTTTTCATTTTACTTTGTGACTACTTACCTCAAGGAAATATTAGTATGGATTTTATCAGTATTGACTCATTTGTTGAAAATCAAACGCTTAAATGGTATGGCCATGTACAAAGGATGGAAAATGAAAGATGGCCAGAAAATATATATACCAATGGTCATCCCCTGGAATAAATAAACGTGGTAGACCAAGATGGAAATGGAAAACCTACGTCAGAACTCTAATGGAAGATAGGAATTTGGAAGAGGGAGATTGGAATGATAGAAATAAATGGAAACTGAAGACGGCAAACCTATAAGTGGGGGAAAGCCGAAGAAGAAGACTCATTTTTGGCTTACCATACTGGCCAGTTTCCTTCTAGTTTTCCTATATGAAATTTCCATGCCCATCCTTCCTATCCGTTCCGCATGTCCTGTTCATCGCAGTCTACGAGACCTCATATTGTTCTTATGGTTGGATTCACTATGGGGAAAAATTCATGGGCGAGATTTTTTAGTTTTTCCTTACTTACTTACTCACTGGCACTATTGAACCTGTAGGTTCATGGCTGCGCGGACATAAGCTCTCCATACATCCCTATCCCGAGATAATGCTTTCCAATCATTCCCTATATAATCTACTTCCCTCAAATCATAGTTAATGTTATTCTCCCACCTCATTCTTGGTCTACCAACTGGGCGTTTTCCCTCTGGCTTTCCTACAAGAAGCTTCCATGCAAGTCTTTCTGTTCTTATTATATCTGGTTTCCTATAAGTCCATGTAGTTCTTTTCCTTATCTGTAAAAATTGTCAGGAATATTTAAAATAGAAATGATCCCGAACTCCATCTTGCCTTCATCACTTTATTATATTCGCCTGCATTTGATAGTCCGGTCGAATATGTTATCTAAACAATGAAACAATAAAGCACCCACGTAATACATTCACATTTATTCTTTGTGGGTGTTTCATAGTGTTTTGTTAGCGACTATACGGAAGTGAATTTCTTGAGACACGCCGGTTGCTTGTAAGGAATGTCCTGCCAGAGGTTTTAGCCAGGTGTCGTGCGGGACTGCGGACAACTAGGAGTTGTGAAATCTCTGGGATCAAGGTTATAAGATCTGTACAGTAAATTCAAAGCTCTGTCGGGCGAATTTCAACTTAATAGGAAACTACGCTGTCATAAGATGTAATTTAACGCACAAGCCTCGTGAATACTATATACAGTCGTCATTCTTGTTGAAAACGATTTGTTTTCGCTAGTGTTCGGATGTTTATGACTCAAAGTTGACCTTAAATAGTTAAATATGACTAAGAAAAGACAAAATATGACAAATAAATAATAGTTCTAAAAAACTAAAACAACACGCTTTATTAGAAAACCGAACTCAAAAATGAAAAATAATTTTAATTTCCAACACGCTTGGGATAAATTTAAAGTGGTCAATAAAAAAATCATCTCCAACACATATAGAATAAAACTAGAATTATCAACAAAAAGAAAATAATTTTACCTTCAAAAGCGTGGGGTGCTTTTTATGATTTTTACATGTTTTTCTTAGAGACTTTACTGTTACCAATATCTGTTTATTATGAAATATATTAATTGATATAGAGCATCCCACGCTTTTGATGGTAACATTATTTTCTTTTTGTTGATAATTCTAGTTTTATTCTATATGTGTTGGAGATGATTTTTTTGTTGACCCTTTAAATTTATCCCAAGCGTGTTGGAAATTAAAATTATTTTTCATTTTTGAGTTCGGTTTTCTAATAAAGCGTGTTGTTTTAGTTTTTTAAAACTATTAATTATTTTATTTTTTTAGTTTTAATATTTTACAGAATAAGATAAGAATATAAATTTCTTTAAATTCGAAACTATTGTAGTATGAGCTAAAAGTAATACTCTTCTAAAAAAAATCCTCCCCAGCCGGATTCGAACCAGCGACCTATTGATTATTGAAGTTGTATACCACTAGTTCACCGCTCTACCAACTGAGCTCTTACAACGATTGGCTAAAAAGTCGACAAGTCCGTAACCTATTATACCAGTTTTAATTTTTTTGATTTTCTGATGATTCTGGCCAGGAATTTAGAAATAAACTATGAACTTATTGTAGTGTCACGGGTCCTTTACAAGTATACAAAGTTTCAAGTCGATCCAATGTCTCTAAGTGGATGAAAATCGTGTTCAAAGATTCCGTTACATAAATACAAATACACTTTTTTGATTTTCTGATGATTCTGGCCAGGATTCTAGAAAATAAATATGAAATTATTGTATTGTCACGAGTTCTTTACAAGTATACAAAGTTTCAAGTCTATCCTATGTTTATAAGTGGGTGAAAATCGTGTTCAAAGATTCCGTTACATAAATACAAAGACACTTTTTTTGATTTTCTGATGATTCTGGCCAGGATTTTAGAAAATAAGTATGAAATTATTGTATTGTCACGAGTTCTTTATAAGTATACAAAATTTCAAGTCGATCCAATTATTTTAAGTGGGTGAAAAACGCGTTGAAAAATTCATTTACATAGAAAGATGGATACAGGTTAAGCTAATATAAAGCGTGTAAAAAGAATGCGAATTCATTACTCATAACTGCTACATTATTTGAATCACATTTATATCAACATTAATAGATAATATTATAATGATATTGTGAAAAGAAAAATTGTCTGAACCGGGAATCGAACGTGGACCTCTCCTTCTCCGTAGGAATGTGCATCCCACTACACCATTCTAGACTTGGTACAAGCATTAACAATTGTTTGCACATATACTTACTTAATACTTAATACAGGCTTTCCACTTTACAGCAGTTTGCCCTTGATTCCTGCTTTCCAGAGATTCCCATCTTCCCATTGACCATCTTCCACACCCCTCTTCATCATGGCATCATATATTTCCTCATACCATGCTCTTCTACCTCTCCCCCTCTTCCTTCTGCCTGGTACCATCCAATCCAACACCTGTTTAGGCCATTGGTCTTCCGACATCCGTTGTACATGTCCATACCACTGTAAAGCTCTCTTTGTTATCCGATCGATAAGAGTCTCATGTGCATCCATTTCTTGTCTGATATATGTATTTCGAATATGTTGTAGCCCTGATATTCTCATACTTCTCAGTAATCCATCCATTTCTGTCGCCAGGATTCTCTTCTGCATCCTTCTATTTATTGTCCAGCTTTCTGATCCATATGTAAGTATACTTTCTATGATTGTATACTCTCTTTTTTACTTTTCTGGTCAAATTTCTATTCCATAAAAGACCATTCAGGGATCTAATCGCCTTCCTTGCAAAATTTACTCTGTTAATAATATATTTTTCACAAGTACCAGATTTATCTATTATAGATCCAAGATATTTTAATTCTTCAACTCATTTAATTATCATATTATTTATTTGTAGGTCTTCTGAATTTCCTCCGATTACCACATATTCTGTTTTAATATAATTTATCTTCAGTCCACCTACCTCAAATCCATCGACCAACTTTCTGATCATATATTCTATATCTTCTTTATCTTGTCCTATTTCCACATATACAAATCTATAATTCTCGTTTTGTACGCTGCCAGGTAGGTGTCACTGCCATCGCCAACGGCCGGCTCCGTTTAGAATTATCTATATTTGAGAATTTTACACCACCACTTTTATAAGCAGTAAACGATGTTATTTAACATTTTCCAATACTGTTATTTTAACACAGTTCATTATTGGAACTTTGTTAAAATAACAGCATTGGAAAATGTTAAATTAATAGAGAAGTTTAATTTTTCCTTATAATGGCTTAAGCTTGAGTGATTCTTCTTCTCGCTCTTGGAGTGGATCAAAGCCGGTATTCCAGGCTTATAGTGTATATTAGAACACCCCAGGGATAAAGAGGAAGTCCTGAGGCTGGCAATATATTTGCTGGGTTCTGGATTGGCAATATGCGAAGATGCAGTTCGGAGTTTCAGGGACCCCTTTCAAGGGTTCGTTGATACAAATACAATTTCAATTATTAGCAAAACGTTGTCTGCTACATAAAAAGAAGATAAATAATATGAATATTTGAGAATAAATCTTATATATATATAAATCAATGTTTGTTTGTTTGTATGTTTGTTGGTTTGTTTGTTTGTTCGTATTCTATGCGCGGCCATACCGTTGATTCGATTTTGATGGGGTTTTTTGCAAAATGTTCAGAAGATTCCCGGGATGAACATAGGCTATAAGAGAATTGTAATACTCAACCCCTTCGCCCCTAAAAATCACCCATTGTACTGATAAAAATGAAATAAAGTCCTTATTTTGATGCTTAAATGGCTTACGCTACCTAAATCATAACAAATACACCAAAGTAATGTACACAGAATTGAATATCTCACAAAACTCTTACAAAAAGGTCCGCGAGAGCATATGTTTATCTTTTAAGTATAACTCACAATAACCATTTTTGTTTTTCATCGATGCCAAGAAGATCGGGATAAGTTGAATTCCGGACAAGCGTGCTCTGCCATACTGTTCATCCGATTGAGATGGGGCTTTTTGAAAAATGTTCAGGAGATTCCGGGGATGAACATAGGCTATAAGGGAGTTGAAATAATCAACCTCTTGATCCCTAAAAAACACCTTTTGTAGTGAAAAACGTGAAATAAAGTTCCTATTTTGACGCTTAAATGGCTTACGCTGCCTAAACCATAACAAATACACCAAATTAATGTACACAGAATTGAACATCTCAACAAACTCTACAAAAATGTCCGCGACAGCACATGTTTATCTTCTACGGATAACTCACAATAACCATTTTTGTCTTTCATTGATGCCAAGAATATCGGGATAAGCAGATTCCCTAACAGCGCACGGCTGTTGGTAAAAACATATTAGCATTTATTTATGAGTAGCAGCGCACGCCTGGTATTAGCTACTTTGTTATAAAATATACCAGAAAGAGAAAAACAGACAGGTGAGTGTAAAAAAACTACATAAGAGTAAGCTACATGATATTTAGGTAATAGGAAATCAGATGTAATAGGAACAGGTAAGTCTTGTAGATTGCATTCGGCAGAACATATGCCACAAATGGAAAATAAGAGGGAACAAAAACTGGTTTTAGGAAAATAAGAGGTCAAACACCCAAAAATTATGTTCATCAATAAAAAAAATGGTTGTTTATTGTTTATAAATTGGGAATGGAAATATATTGAGGTCTAATAATGGTAGGGGTGTTAAGGTACTACTATACCGGAAAGCCAGAGGGAAAACGCCCAGTTGGTAGACCAAGAATGAGGTGGGAGAATAACATTAACTATGATTTGAGAGAAGTAGATTATACAGGGAATGATTGGAAAGCATTTCTCAGGATAGATATGTATGGAGAGCTTATGTCCGCGTGGCCATGAACCAACGGGTTCGATAGTGCCAGTGAGTAAGTAAGTTAGTGTTAAGATACTTGAAAATAATATTAATTTAACTGATAAGTTATACATTTCAGGAAAGAGAATAACAACCTTGATTTGAATAAGGAAATTATGCAGGGAATGATAATAAAATGTTAGGACATACATGTGTGGAGAGCTTGTATCTGCTATGAACGTGGTTATATAGTGCCAGTTAATAGTTTAATATGTTTTACTGTGTGACCCAAAAATTCGGTTGACAAAGGTAATAGTTGTAATTGCTGATATTAATCTAAATTGGAAAGGGCAGCTTAGTTATTTTAGTTGAATATTTTTTTTTCTACCGCGTGACAGCAAAGTGTAACATTATTAATACTTAATAATTTTATGTAACAGTCCACCGCTGTGGTCTCAGGGTAGCATGCTGCCTTGTCACGCAGCGGGCCCGGGTTCGATTCCCGGTTGGGACAGTTTTACTGGGTGAGGTTTTTATCGGGGTTTTTCCTCACCTGTAAGACAACTGTCAGGAAAGCTTTAAGGCCCAAACGGTCCCCGAAATCATATGGCCATCGCAATCATCAACATTCATATTCATCTTAGGTTAAGCTTAGGATTAGGGACTCTCCTGGCGCCCATTATCATCATCATCACCCATTATATCATCGGGGCAACGTAACCCCGCCTTCCAGGCGCCCCAACCTCAGAAGTGGGTTACAAGTACGCCATGACAGCAGAGAACACCAGGAATGCCGAAAGACAAACCTGGGGCATTTGAAAAAAAATAATTTTATGTAACTAATTAATATAATATGTAATTGTATTATTATTATCGATTGTGTTGTTTATTTTATTTTTTGTTTTGTGCTATCTAAATAAATGAAAATTAATGTGCTACGCCTAAATAAATGAAAATGAATGTGCTTTTATGTCTAGTTGAATAAGTAAAAGGAAAAATATTTATAAATTTATATTTTTTAGATACCCCGTGCTGATTACCCGGCGTTGTCCGGGAGTCTACTTATCCCGATCTTCTTGACATAAATGAGCTGAAATACGAAAAGTAATGTGTTTTATGTTTAGTTAAATAAGTAAAAGGAAACATTTATCCCGTGCTGTTTACCCGGCGTTGTCCGGGAATCTACTCATCCCAATCTTCTTGGCATAAATGAGCTGAAAGACGAAAATTAATGCACATCTTATGATTAGTTGAATAAGTAAAATGAAAAATAATTATAAATGTATATCGTAATTATTTTAAGATTCCCCGTGCTGATTACCCGGTATAGCCCGGGAATCTACTTATCTCGATCTTCTTGACAAAATTCGTTTATGCGAGTTATCCGTACAAGAATACCTGCTATGTGCTGCTATGCTTACACAGGATTGTACGTACTTGTCTCGATCTTCTTGTCATCAATGAAAGACAAAAAACGGTTATTGTAAGTTATCCGTAAGAGATAAACATATGCAGTCGGGGACGTTTTTGTAGAGCTTTTTGAGATATTCAATTCTGTGTACATTAATTTTATGTATTTGTTATGGTTAGGCAGCGTAAGCCATTTAAGCGTCCAAAGAGCTACTTTTTTTTTCGCGTTTTCCACTACAAAGGGCGATTTTTAAGGGCGTAGAAGTTCAGTACCACAGCTCTCTTATAGCCTGTATTCATCTCGGGAATCTCCTGAAAATTTTACAAAAACAAATCACAATCGGATCAACGGTATGGCCGCGCATAAAGTACAAACAAACAACCAAACAACAATCCTTGAGGATGCCAGACGAAGTCTCTGGCGAAACGTCGGGGAACTTCAAGCCTCGAGACAATGGCCTACAGCCCGGAAATCTTCTTCAAGATCATCATAGCCTAAATCAATAGAAACAAACAAAAAAAAAACATTCATTTTATATATTAGATTTCTAGTTTTGCTACCACATTGGATACAATTTTTGGCAATCGGTTTTGTTAATTTGTGTGGGATTTCTTACTGTATAAGATATTTTATTATCTTATCCCTGGTTATTAAGTCATATACATGTGAGATATCTATGAATATATTTATGTATAACATACAATGATAACTAATGTTGACTGATGATATTTTCATACCTTAAAGTTTTCGCATTATATATATCAATATTAGCCTCTTACATAATTAATGTGCCGCGCCGTAGCCGAGCGGTTAAGGTAGGAAGCCTTGGCGCAGAGCTACGGGACTTGCGCTGGTTCGAGTCTCCATGGGGGAAGAAATTTTCTCATGGTATTTTGGCCAGTATGGGACCGGTGCCCACCCAGCATCGTGAGGCAATTGGGTAGCTACAATAAGTAGCGGCTCCAGGTTGAGGAACCAGCTATAACGGCTGGGGGACTCGACATGCTAACCACATGTCACCCCTACACTGGCTGTTGATCATCTACCTCTGTGATTGACACATGTGGATGTGAAGGGCCAGCAGCCGGCTGGTAAAAGGGCAACCGCTGAAAAGTGGAAAGACCCTTAATCGGAACATAATTAATACAATTATTTTATATTAATAATTAAATAATGAATACCGATACACGAACATGTGTTGATGACCTGATATGTATATTACATTTCCTCGCTTCGAGACTGTGAAAAAAAAAATCACTAGAATTAAAAAAAATCATATCACAGAATGTAATTATGTTAAATTTGATTTTAAAATTACGGTAATACGCATTGGAACGGAAACCAGACTTTCAATATGGAGAATTATACATTCATAGAACAGAATTAGACGCGAACTAACACAAAGATGTGATATATCTATAAATATTAATGTAGGAGTCAATAAATTGCATTTTACCACCGAATATTGAAGTTGTGTTCACACACACACACACGCACACGCACATGCACATGCGCACGCACACACACACACACACACACATATATATTAGAGTTATAATAACTTTTTGGACTTTTGTGAAATAAAATATTTCCTGAGCAATGGATGGATGAACTTTTACTTAAAACCATTGAAAAAAGACCTTCATTTTACTGAGCTTCAAGAAAAGGTCACCCCCCAAATATATTTATATATAAATATTTAATATTGTTTTGGGATGACCTTTTTTTGAAGCTCAGTGAAATTAAGACCTTTTTATATGGTTGTAAGTAAAAGTTCACATTCGTTGTACAGGAAATATTTTATATCCATTCATTGCACAGGAAATATTTTATTTAAACTTTTTGGACTGTTTGCTGAAATAAAAATAAAATATTTCCTGTACAGTCAATGGATGAACTTTTATTTAAAACCATTGAAAAAGACTTTCATTTTACTGAGCTTGAAGAGAAGGTCACCCCCAAATCAATATTAAATACCGATATATAAATATATTTGGGGGTGACCTTTTCTTGAAGCTCATTAAAATGAGTAAAAGTTCATCCATCCATTGCACAGGAAATATTTTATTTCACAAAAGTCAAAAAAGTTGTAACCCTAATATATATACGTAAATACACATTCTATCTTTCTCGTTCTAACGAGTGTGAATCTGTTTGACTTTTATGGATTCAAAAACTACTCGACAGATTTTAATGTGGTTTATATTAATATATATGACATATTACCGTTCGTACTACAGGGCCGAAGATAAAAAAAAACGTGCATTTGTGCACCAAGTCTTTTTTTCCTCGCTAAAATGGCTTATGCTGCCCTAAATCATAACAAATAGGCTACACCAAATTAATCTATTCCCTTCAATGAAATCTCCCAGAAACCGGATTAAAGTTATCGTAAATTATATTGTCTATTATCAGACATTCGAAACAAACAAAAGATAACGGTACTTGAGATTGCAACAAGGGTGAAGACAAAAAGACATTCCTTTACTATTCATAAATGTTAACAAATATTTCCCTGCCAAGGGATGTAAAAATAATGCAAGCAGCTGAGTTAAGCGAGAGTACCTCGTCTTCTGAGTTGAAGGTCATTTACAGTAACTGCCGGCGAGTCTACCTCGTCTTTTGAATGCGAATGGGTTAATGTACACAGAATTGAATATCTGAAAAAATTATAAAGAATCCGTGACAACATATGTCTGTCTTTTACGGATAACTCACAATAATCATTTTTTGTCTTTCAGCTCATTGATACCAAGAAGATCGGGATAAGCAGATTCCCGGGCAACGCCGGTTAATCATAACGGCGTATCTGAAAATATAATAATATAATATCCTCAACTCGTGTCCAGTTCAGGGTCGGGTCGAGGGATGAGATGAGATGAAGCATATAAAAATAAAGGTGGGATGTTGTTTATCAAATTCTACGGGGAATGCATATAAACACGTGTATTGAAAGACACAACCAATCAGTAGGTCACCCAAATATCATTTCGACCGTTTATTTTTAAATTTCTTTCTTTGTCGTTTTTTTCCGTTTACACTCTTTTCCTTTTTGTTCAACTTTGTTAACCTTTTTATCTTATTCACACATACAAACACAAGACAGGACACACACCCAGACCCAAGGTAGAGATTTAAAATCCCCTACCCCGCCGGGAATCGAACCCGGGTCGCCGGAGTGGAAGGTAGGGACTCTACCGATTAATCCATGGCGACGAACACCGTTGAACAAAGTCTGATAGCAGATACTAGAGGTCAAGTGGCGAAGTGGGAATTTCCATTTAGTAAATGTGATATTCGTGCGGTAGTGAACAATTTCTTGGACAAGCAAGGGAAAACAGCGCCCGTTTGCAAAGATAATTATCCGGGACCAATTTGGCTTAATGTGCCAAAGCAGAATTTCTCTTAATAACAAATTGTTAATTTCTTTGTATTTGCGTTTTAACTTGCGTACCTCCTCCTGCTGTTTGTCTCTGCGCGGGGCTACTATGACCTTGGAGCGCTTACGATGTTTTTTACGAGGAATTTTCTAGGGTGTCAGAGTAATCCCAAATCGGGGTAACTTTGACATCCCGTTTTTATATTTAACTAAACAACTATCAACAACTTTAAAGCAATTGTGAGAATGCACTAATCGATTCAGAAACAAAAGTTTGTTATAATAATAATAATAATAATAATAATAATAATAATAATAATAATAATAATAATAATAATAATAATAATAATATATAATGATAATAATAATAATAATGATAATAATGATAATAATACTGATAATAATAATACTGGTAATAATAATACTGATAATAATAATACTGGTAATAATAATACTGATAATAATAATAATACTGATAATAATAATACTGATAATAGTAACAATAATAACAACAATAATAATAACAATAATAATAACAATAATAATAACAATAATAATAACAATAATAATAATAATCCATCCATAGTAATTCTGCTCGAGGGCAGGTCTTTCACTGCAATCATAGCATTTTCATGCTATGCTTTGCAGTTTTACTAGGGAATTGTAGGTGTGGTAGCTTCCCGTTGCTTTCCACCGGTGAAGGATGATAATGATAAGAATGATCATGATGACCATATAATTTCGGGGACCGTTTGGGCCTTACAGGTTTCCTGACATTTGTCTTACAGGTGAGGACAAACCCCGATAAAAACCTCACCCAGAAAAACTGCCCCGACCGGGGATCGAACCCGGGCCCGCTGCGTGACAAGGCAGCACGCTACCTCGAGAACACAGCGGTGGACATTAATAATAATAATAATAATAATAATAATATTAATAATTAATAATAATATTATTAATAATATTAATAATAATATTAATAATATTAATAATAATATTAATAATATTAATAATAATATTAATACTATTAATAATAATAATAATAAAAAATAATAAATAATAGCTTCATTTTACCTGGCAGCGTTAAGGCCTTGTCTACCACTCAAGCAAGTTAAAAATAATACGAAAATTATTCATAAATTAAAATGAACGTAAATATTACATTGTATGTCTACAATATACTTATTATTTACAAAATATTTTTATTTAATCTACATTTACCGAATGAAATATAAAATTTACAAGATAGAAACATGAGAAAAAACTATTAATGACATAATAAAGTTAGTTCTCAAGAAAAAATAAATATTTAACAATAGGAAATTGAATAAGCGTGACTTAAAAGTGTCAAGTGTGCGGCAACACCTGATATCTTGAGCGAGGGAATTCCAAGGGTGGGCAGAGGTTACTGTGAAATAAGTAGCATAAGAGGAAGTGCTACGAACAGGGATTGATTAGCAGACTATTATCTTGTGACCTAGTTTCACTATTGTCGTAAGAAGATAACTAACTTCTCAAATCTGGATGTCAGGTAACTAGGAATGTAGGAATTCAGAAGCTTCAAAAGAAGTGAAAGAGAGTGAAATTTACGGCTGTCAGTAAGATGGAGCCAAGAGAGATTAGTGAAGTGTTCGGGAAATATGATCATAATGGCGAATATTGGAAATGAATGGAACGCAAGCATTATGAACACGCTGCAATCTCTGCGACAAGTCATACTTTAAGTCATATATATATATATATATATATATAACGACACAATAATCGAATACATTAGGGTTATTATATCTTTATGTTAACAACTAATGGTGTAATATAAAAAATGTCTAAAAAAAAGGTGTCAAGTTTGACGGTACTCATTAATAAAATAGACCCTACATATATTTAAAATTGTTTGTAATGTTTGTGCATGGTTATAATGAAACACTTGATAGCATTGGAAATTGCATTCTTTGCACACGTACGACAAAATTATATTACAACGCAAGGTTGGAAAGTGGTTTTTACAGAAGTGAGGGAATTATTAAATGCTAGTGATAGCGAGGTTTTTAATTTCACACGCTGGTGTTTTAAAAATAATAATAAATAATAAAATAACAGCATCTTTGTTGGAAATATTTGCGTTCACTATAAACAACTGACTGACGTTAGCAATCTTCCTAATGTAGCCTATATACGCTAATTGCTGAAAATAATTTACTTGAGACTATAGCAGGCCGTGACACCAATCGGGCATAAAATGGCGGCAAGTACGAATTTATTATTTTATATTGTTTCAAATAAAGTTCAGTTCATTTAAAATGCAGTGATTTGTTTCGTATAATGTATTTTAACACTACCTTTTGGATATATTTTTGTATATACATTGTACATAGTATACATAAAGGGCAGTGGTTTTACTTCCCGCCCTAGGTAGGTAATTTATAATATTACAGTATAGTTATTTAGTTATTTATAGGTTGGCAACCCCTAAATTTAGGAAATTGAACTTTCAATCATGGTCGCCATTCCTGTTAGTTCGTATAACAGAACGCACTATGGTGCAAAAGTATTTTTGTACTAAAGTTGACGTCATAATAATCACTTGTCACGTGACTGCACTCTGTTAGATGTCTCCAGAGACGTCATTAGCATGTTTTTAACTAAATTAAAGTTTTAAAAATATTATTCGATAGAAAATGCTAGGCAATTTGCTGTTCCTAGGACATACTTCGTTGCACAGTTACGCATCCGCTGTCACAAAATGTAATTTATATAGATTTATTATTTTATTTTTAAGGGAACAAAAGAAATAAGATATATTGTGGAATGTTCAGGTTTTACATTTAATTCTAGTAAAATCACTATAAATCACAAATATGTATTTCCTAACCATTTATTATACAGTCCACTCGTCTTTGGTTATGAAGAGCCAATTATATGATGAAAATTCAGCATTTATCATAAGTAATGCCATGAGCGATTTCCAAATTATCTAGATAATTTGGAGATCAAGAGTGGCATTTATTAGGACTATTTAACGAATAAAATTAAACTGTTTACTCACAAATCATTATTTAAATATAGTTATTTTAAAATATTTATATATTTAATGTAAACGGTGATGTTTGAAAACAAATGAGACACGATTGGTACGCTTCATTTGCTTCTTTTGTTCATCACTGCAACCAGATCATATTATTTATTGCCAAAGGAACGCAATATTGTAAAAATGCACTCTAGTGGAGAAAAAATGAAACACATCAAACTGTATATTTACTCTATGATGTAAATATGACAATTATATTTTTCTGGAATGTTATTACCTGGGAAAAAATACATTTAATAAAGTGCAAACAGTGTTTTTTTTGGTGGTTTAATCAATTGCTACAAATGTTTTTATATTAACTCCCACATGCGCTATGTGTTGACATTCATGCACTATATATACAATCTGGTAGCCGTATTTCTTACAGAGTCACTGCAAAATAATGCTATGAACTATTCAGAATGTTAAAAAGGAGGTACTTTCTTTATTATGATAAACTTTTATAAGATTCATGATCAACTTTTATAAGATTCATGATGTGTTTATTACAAAATTTTATATAATGATAAATTTTACTTGGTAAATTCTAGGCGAAACACGACTGTGATTAGTTGTAAATAAAAAATCATTGGGGGCACGCCGTAGCGTGTGGTTAAGGCACTGAGCTACAAGCCGGAGGGCCGAGGGTTCAAGTCCCGTTGGGGTCAGGATTTTTAAACTGACCCAAACCCTCTGGCGGCACTATGGCCCTGGGGTCGACTCAGCCTCTAACTGAAATGAGTACCAAACGCTTGTTCTGGGGTAAAGGCGGCCGTCACGTAGGGCTGACAACCCGGCTGACATAAAGTGCCGATTGTCTAGAAAAAGTGGGAGCCTTAACCTCCTACTGCCCCAAGGGCCTCCTGAGGCCTGTTGTGGGATCACTTTACCTTTTAAAAAATCATTGAAATGTGATTGGTCATTGACTCCTATTTGGGGCATGAGTTAAATAGTCAATGCTAGATAAAGGTAAGGCAAGATGACATAATCACAAGTATGGTTTGACTGACTTATTGCCTGTGGTTCCTAAGTGGAACATAGGGCAGCAGTGAATTTCCTCCAGCGTACTCTGCTTCCAGCCAGCCATTTCACTTGTTTCCAGCCTTTCCCTCATTCTTTTGCTTCCTCCTCTACTGATAGCTTCCATGTTTTTCTAGGTCGTCCCCTCTTTCTTACTCCTTGCGGGTTGCAATCTAGTGAAGTCTTCTCCATGTCTCCTACTGGTTTGCTCAACGTGTGGCCTATTCAATTCCTTTATTTGGCGACATATTGGAGATTGATAAAATATATAATAGAAATGAAAATTAAAAATTGGCCAGTATGTTTCCAGAATAAATCTGAATGGAGAAAATTAGTTGTGATGGCTAAAACTTATCTGAAGTTGTAGTCGCCTACTAGAAGAATAAGATGAATAATATAAAGGTAAAATGCCAAAAAATGGAAACAGCATTTCGGCTTACTCACAACACTTATAATAAAAAATGCATATCTTTACATACAAAATTACGACACTACGAGGGTGAATCAAATATAAACCGGAATTATTGTTTACAATTTTATTGAATTAACAAAAAATACAAAACAACCACCTTATTTTTCTACATAGTCTCCTGCATTTCTAACACACTTTTGCCATCGAGTTGGCAACTTTTTGATGCCGTCCTTGAAGAATGAGGGATGACGTGTAGTCAGCCAGTTGCGCACGAACTCCTCTACTTGCTGTATTGTCACCAAACCGCCTTCCTCCCAGGTCTTCTTTCAGTGGCCCAAACAAATGGTAGTCATAGGGTGACAAATCTGTAAGGAACTGTAAGGAGGATGTTCCAGAGGTGTCCAATGCATTTTCGTCAGTTTTTCGTGCATTTTTTTTTGTTCCTGGCTGAGGAGCCGAGGAATCCACCTGGCAGACAATTTTCGGAATTTGAGTTCATCACTGATAATGGCTTGAACACTTCCGAAGCTTATTCCAATGTGTGAAGCAATTTCAGAAATTATTATGCGCCGATCCTCCTCAATAAGGTCCCATACAGCACGAATGTTGTCTGCAGTGATGCTTGTTCGTTGCCGTCTTTGGTGGGGCTCATTTTCCACTGAATCCTGGCCCACTAAAATTTGTTTATGCCAATCATACACCTGCATCTTCGAAAGGGTTGCTTCCCCGAACTGCGCATGGAGCCATCTCAAAATTTCTGAAGGTTTAGTGCCTTCTTTCGCCAAAAACTTAATAATAATGCGTTGCGCAACAGACGTGTGCACCTCTTGCTCGCTCATGGCGTACTGAAGCAAACGGCCGCTCTTCGGAGTGCGACACATCAAGATCCCTACTCCAGACACCCCCACCAACTTCCCTTCCAAACCGCAATCTTTGCAGTTCGCTACCAGATCCTCCAGATACAAATTCCGGTTTATATATGATCCACCCTCGTATAACACTGTAATTAAACCAGAGTGCCTCTATGGAGCAGAAACATTAATTTTGAACAGAAAAAAGATATCGAAAATATAGTAAAAAAAAATGCAAAATTATAAGAAAAGTTTTAGGTCCACAAGTCATAGATGAAGCATTTAGACTCAGAAGTAAAAAGGAGATAAAAATATATACAGGCATTCATAGTGATATTAGAAAACGAAGGTTAAAATTTCATGGCCATATTAAACGAATGAACTCAAATAGGCTTACAAAACAGATAATGGAATTCTACGAAAACAGAAGTAAAGCTCCAGTGGATACTATGAAGTGGATCGATGAAGTCAAAAAGGACTTAAAATTGACAGGAATTACTAAAGAAGATATCCCAAACAGAGATATATTTAGAATTAAGGTGAATAAGTGGCAAGTTGACCAAGAGGCAAACCGAAGAAAAAAACTGGAACAACTTGGACAGATGAGAGAAAACAAACTCATAGCAAAAGAATGAAAGAAATTTGGGCTCAAAGGAAACGCCTCTAAGTACTTTGCGTAGTCCTACATGGGCTCATCCGCAATTAAAAAAAAAAAAAGTTAAATGACCCCACTACAGGAAATAATTTAAACATACAAGTTCTCGGATATTAATACACAATTGCAATGCATCAAATAATATATATCTAAATAGGCAAAACTAATGGTAAAATCAAATGTTTCTTACCCCTTCTCATACAAATCTTCTAAGTAGATCTCAATTTCGAGACCATAACGGTCTCATCTTCAGTACTATTTTGAGACTGATGTTATGTCGATCGGAAGAAACGCCTAGTAGGCGACATAAAATCAGTCGTCAAAATAGTACTGAAGATGAGACCGTTGTGGTCTCGAAATCGCGATATACTTAGAATATTGGTATGAGGAGAGGTAAGAAACATTTGATTTTACCATAAATTAAACATCATAGTGATCAATTCCTTTAAGGGAAGTAGATTATACAGGGAATGATTGGAAACCATTAGCTCAGGATAGGGATGTATGGAGAGCTTATGTCCGCGCGTCCATGAACCTACGGGTTCGATAGTGCCAGTGAGTAAGTAAGTGATTAATTCCTGCAAAAGTTAAATAGGCAAAACTAAGCTTACATAGCGGAGCCAAATACAGGTGACAGCAACACTGTAGCCATAAAACCAGCCGCATTCTGTATTCTCTATCTCTCTTTTTTAGTTTTGATTTTTGACTTTTATAGGTCTTAGGAGACCCTTGGGGGTAGTAGGAGATTAAGGCTCTCACTCTTCTAGGCAATCGGCACTTACTCTCAGCTGGGCATGTCAGCTCTGCATGACAGCCGTCTTTACACCAGAACAAGCTCCTGATATTCATTTTAGTTAGAGTCTGAATCGAATCCAGGGCCATGATGTCGCTAGAAAGTTTGGGTCAATTTTTAAAAACCCTGACACTTCGAGACTCGAACCCTCGACCTTCCGGCTTGTATTATATTGCCTTAACCAACTATGCTACGGAATGCTCCCATCTATCAATGTTATTCAATGCTAATTTTTATTTCTTTAGGCGCATATTACGTAAATTATCGAAAATACTGAAAATTTTGTACACCACGTTTTGTATGTAGGGAAAAATCATCACTGTAGTTATACACTGTATTCCTCCGAGAGTCAACCGCGGTGGACATGTTTGTTGTTAATTTTTCTACCCTTAATGTCTCCCTGATTTTGTCATTCCTTATTCTATCTCTCCTTGTTTTATGTACCATTTGACGTAAGAATTTCATTTCTGTAGCTTGGATTCTGCTCAAGTCCTTCTTTGTACATGTCTAAGTCTCAGATACATATGTTAGAACTGGTTTGAAATAAGTTTTATACATTGCCATTTTACTCTTGGTGGGTACATCTTTATTCCAGATTAATTGTTTAGTTAAATTACAGACTTTTAAACTTTTCTCTATTTCTTTTACTGATTTCAGTCTGTATTTTCCCATTTGCATTTATCACCGTTCCTAAATATGTACATTTTCCCACTTTTTGTAGATTTATGCCTGGTAACTTAATATAGAATATGGGAATAGTGTGTGTTAATATAAGCAAACTAAGACTGAGTAATCACAGGGCGCAGGAACTAATATCGTTATTATATCAATGACTTGTAAAAAAATTCTACAGGGCATTCCACAAATGAAATGTACTTTATTTGCAGATTTTTTGTCATATGGACGTCTGCTAAAATAAGTAAAAACATTCTGAAACTATTAATAAATAATATGAGTAAAGTTCAAGAATTTTACAACACTGGACATTTAAAAACCAATATGAACATCAAATCATCAAAGACAGTTAATCGATGTTTGCCTCTAAGGCACAAATATACAGAATATCAGAAAACCCTATAAATAAGATAACTTCTAGGAAATGCATTGATATGCAATTGGATGACAAGCTGAAGGAAATGAACATGTAGATGAGATATCTAGTAAATTTAACAAAGCATTAAATCCAATAAAGAGACTGGCTGGAAGCAAATGGGGAGTGTTCTAAGAATACCATGAATAAGACATACAGACCTATGTCAAATCAGTCATTACTTATGAAGGCGAAGCTCTGCTTACTGCAATCAAAACTGTCACAATTAATCTGGTAAGATTACAAAACAAAGTTTCAAAACTAATCACAGGAACCGTTAAAGCAAAAAATGCCACAGCTTCACAATTACTTACTAATAATAATCTCCCCATACAACATGATATTGAGAGAAAAGTGATATTCTGGATACAAAATTAAATACATATTCCAATCCACCTGAAACTGTTCATCAAACAGGACTAGTCACACATCCTTCTGTAAAATACAAAGTCTCATTAATACGAAGATAATTAAACACCCAAAATAAAGCAGAAGCGATGAACTTAATAATTAATCCATTAGATTTTCAGCAGTACGACGTCTCTCTTAACCTTATTGAAGGTAAAAGTCTGATTATAACGTCGAACAATTTAAACAAATTGCATTAAATACTCTACATATAAGCTATTCAGAAAACTACTGGTTACACATCTATACAAATGGTTCTTTCATGGGAGCAAATGAGATAACTGGAGAATATTACACGATTTTTTAGCCATTCATTAGAATAAATAAAAGAAAAACAAGTGTTGATGGTGAATTGAAAGCTATTGAAATTACTCTGAGTTTACTTCATCGACTTAACCTGTTCCAAAAGGTTATATTTCTTGTTGATTCTAAATCTCTCATTCAAGCTTTGGCAATTTATGATACCCCATTGACAAGATCAATACAAGTGCAGGAAAATATTAAGGTTAGGCCTACTTAACAAACAAAGCAGAACAATGATATTCCAATGGATAAAATCATACATAAGGTTGAAAGGGAATGATCAGGCGGATGAACTTGCAAAGAAAGGAACTAGCTTTCTGCAGTCATATCCTGCTGAACTATCAATGCAAAGAATAAAATAAAAATAAAGGATACAATAACCAAAAATTTCCTCAATAAAGTTCAAACCATAGCAATTGATGAGAAACGATAATATAGAAGATCTATACAATTCAGTAGCTAAGAGCAAAATGAAGGAAGCATTTGTCAAGTTTAGATTGGCCACCGAACCTGCCTCACCACTTGGCAAAACTTAAAATAATTGATTCTGATATCTGCTCACTATGCAGTGCAGTACGATTTGACGAACGCTATCTCCTACAATGTCATCCGATAAATCAAGACAGATGAAACTACAAGGACATTGTGGAATTATATTGGGAACATCGAAGGGAAATAGCTTAAATGCTAAGTGCCTGTCATTTCCTAATATTACTACTTTAAGGGAGAAGAAAAGATTATGAGAATTTGAAAATAAAGTTCTTAGGAACATTTTTTGACCGAAGAGAGATGAACGAATTGGTGAAAGGGGAAGAGCGAAGAACGTGAGCTATAGGCTATGATTTTTAAGGGAAACCAGATATAATAAAAGCAGTTAAGTCTCGAATATTACTATGGGAATGACATATGGCACGAATGAGAAATGAAAGAGGACGCAGAAACTTGTAAGAAGGGAATCGCCCATAGATAGGCCAAGAATGAGGTGGGAAAATAACATTTACCATCATTTGAGTAAGGTATCACCAAGACCATTAACGAAATGTGACAAATTTTGATGTAGTTTTAAGTAGAGTTGCATTTAATTTTTTTTTAGAATTGTAGCACGGATTGTTGTTTATAAACAGCGAAAAAAAAGTCTAAAAAATCATGTTGGCAGAAGTTAATTTACTTTTTTTTGGTTAAATAGGAAAGAACCATGTTGATTGAATCCTTGGTGGAATTTTTAATTTAATAAGGCAGTGGATGAATGAATATGCCTTGCATTACAATGCGATATCTTGTTAAGGGAATTTCATCTGGCACGCGCGCATGTTGGCATCCGTGTTGTGGGTTTTGTTCCCTTTCTCTTGCGGTCGCAGCAGAAATTGCTTATTGCACCGTCTCTTGTTTTCATAGCTCCTGTTTCTTGGTGGAACACACTGATAAATAATAAACAATTCAACATAGTTTATTATATTTTTTATAATTTGGGCTTGTGCTACGACGAATACACAGCCAAAATAGAATTTAAATATTTAATAAAGTTCATGGTTGAAATATTATCAGAATATAAAATTTATAATATTTGTCATAATATTGAGCAACTCTATTGAGTATCACTAAGAAATAAGGACTGGAGGTAAATAATAAAACTAATTAAATGGTCACACATAGAAATACATTATATGGAAATGGACAGCTAATGACAGATGAGAGGAAATTTTGAAGAAGTGGATGAATTCAAATACCTGGGAACAATAATCACAAATAGGAATGAGATACATAAAGAAATTAAACATAGGCTCAATTCTGGAAATGTGTGTTATTACGCATTACATGGACTCTTGTCGTCCCAACTCCTTTCAAAAACGTTAAACCGAAAATATGCAAAACTGTTATTCTACCAGTTATATTATATGAATATGCGAAACATGGACTCTTAATTTAAGGGAGGAAAGGATATTACGAGTATTTGAGAATAAAGTTCCTAGGAACATGTTTGGATCAAAGAGAGATGAACAGACATGTGAATGGAGAACACTATATAACAGTGAACTACATGGTATTTATAGGAAGCCAGATATAATATGAAAAATTAAGTTTCGTAGACTGCGATGGGCAGGACATGTGGCATGAATGGGGAATGAAAGAGGTGCATGGAAGCTTCTTGTAGGAAAACAAGAGGGGAAAACGCCTAGTTGGTAGACCAAGAATGAGGTGGGAGAAAACATTAACCATGATTTGAGGGAAGTAGATTATACAAAGGATGATTGGAATGATTGGAAAGCATTAGCTCAGGATAGGGTGTATGGAGTGCTTATATCCGCGCGGCTATGAACCTGCGGGTTCAATAGTGCCATTGAGTTAGTTAGGTAATTCCATGTCAATTAACGCAGTTTAACCTCTCGCCTTATAGGTACTTTTACATGCAACACGCCAGCCGGGTCATACATCCTTTTTTTTTTTTTTGACCACACAAGGATACGGAATGCCTCCGCCAATGAGTGATCAGTTCAGTGTCATGGCCTCCTCCGAGACAACACATTCATACTGAACATGGCGAATATGATGACCACATAATGTTTGGGGACCATTTGGACCTCTATATTTCCTGACATTTGGATTACAGATGGGGAAAACCCTTACCCAGGAAACTAGTTCCAACCGGGGTTCGAACCCAGCCTCGCTGCGTACGAGGTAGCAACGCTACCATGAGACAAAAGCGGTCAACGTAACCACAATATAAAGTTTATAATTTGAACTATGGTTTTTATGATGTAGCATATATTTTGATGAGTCTGGTAAGTCCCGTAAGTAAGTGATAATTCTTGTAGTGAGACAAACTGATTGAAATAAAGTACTTTGTTAGGTGAAATGTATGCGTATTTGGGCATTGCAATATAAAAAAGCATATTTTGGCAAGTAACTGTCGTATTCGGCATATTTCTGTCTTTGAAGAAATAATCTGCTACTCTTTACAAGATGCGACGCGACTTTTTTAATTCCTTCATAAACTTCTGTCCAATTTTATTCTTAGGGTTGCATTTTGAAATTATTTCCCACGATTTACAATCATTTTTACATTTTTTAACGATTATTTAAAAATATTTTTCTATAGTATTTGACTACATACATACCATGAAGACGCGGCGGCCATATTGATTTTAACGAATATTATAAGCAAAAACAAAGTCACGTTCCAGTGCAGCCAACATAGAGTATGTGCCAATTGTATATATATATATATATATATACTTCAGAATTTCAGAACGTACTATTTATTTTTTGGGCAATGGATCTTTTTACATATTAGAGTGCTTAAATTGCGTTAGGTTAGCTTTTAGGTTGATCTTTCACAGGTTAGAGTACCTAAATTGCTTTGGATTAGTTTTAGACTCGTTAAATATCGTATATATGTTGGCTACACCCCGTGATACCATAGTATAAACTGCTTCGCGTTTGTTTGCGCATGCGCATGGTGTATGATTAATAATAATAATAATAATAATAATAGCTTTATTTTACCTGGCAGAGTTAAGGCCTCAAGGCCTTGTCTACCACTCAACCAGGTTTAAAAAAATACAAACAAAAAAAAATAGTCTTAAATCTAAATTACAATATATATATATATATAAACGATTACAAGTTATGAATACAATGCAATTCATATTTATAATGTATTTTGATTTACTCTAAATTTAATGAATTAAATATATAATATGTATAAGATATATAAAAAAACGAGGAAAAGATTAATGACATAGTATAAAATTAAATAAATAGAGAAAAATTAATTATTAGACAACAGGTAACTGTATAAGCGTGACTTAAAGGTGCCAAGTGTGCGGCAACCCCTGCTATCTTGAGGAAGGAGATTCCAGGAGCGGGCAGAGGCTACTGTGAAGGAAGTAGAATAGGAGGAAGTGCTATGAAGAGGAATTGTTAGCAGACTGCTTTCTTGTGACCTATTGTCAATATTGTGGTAATAGGATAGCTTCTCAAATCTTGGAACTTGGAAAACATTTTCGCGTCACATGTTGTGAAGAATCCCCAAATAATATGTTCTCATACAATTTCTTACTTCTTGTTACGGTAGTATGAGCTGTTAAATTTATTAGAAATACATATAGCTTATATACTGCTGCCTCACTTTCTCTCTTTTATCTACTTGCTCACTTCTCTCATTTGCTCATATACTCTCATTCGCTAACCTGTTAAATTTTTCTCTCTCTCACTCACTCACTCACTCACTCATTGGCTCCCCCCATTCTTTCTCCACTCTCGCACTCACGTCCCCTCTCTCACTCAGAATCTCCCTTTTTCCCTTTAATTTTTTTCTCACTCTGTCACTCTTTATTGTTTTCTCTCTCTCGCCTTCTCTTTCATTCGCTCTCTTGCTCAATTTTTCTCTCTCACTTCTCTTTCTCACTCCCGCTCTCTGACTCGTTCACTTACTTCATATTTCTCACTGTCTTTCTCACTTTATATATCTAACTTTTTCTCTTATTCTCTTACTCACATTCTCTTTTACTATTTCGCTTACTTTTTCTCTTACTTTCTCACTCTTACTGTCAACTATCTCACTTTTTCTGTCTGTTATTTTCTCATTCTCTCGCTCATTTTTCTCTCTAACTCTCAGTTAACTTTGTCTCATTATTTTGTTCAATTTCACTCTCTCACTCTCTCCTCCACTTTTCTCTCTTACTTTCTCTCTTTCTCTATCACTCTCAATCTCACGTTCTGTATCACTTTCTTTCTCACTTTTCGCTCATTTTCTCTCTTTCACCCTCACGCTCATTTTATCTCTTTTATTCTCGGTCACTTTCTCACTTTCACTCTCTCTCGTTTCCCCTCTCCCTCATTTTCTTTCTTTCACACACTCGCCCACTTTCTCTATCTCTTTCTCTCTCTCTCTCTCTCCCTCTCTCTCTCACTTTATGGTTTGTGGAACCTATAGGTTCAATCCCACATCACTAAGCGCCCCCTCCCCCCGGTCTCTATACAGCAGTATATCTGAACTACACCAAACATAAATTATATCGATACTTTGTCTATATCTTCTTGTATCCTGTAAGCCCACGTTTCCCTTAACAGAGATTTAGGCGCTCTGCCCCTACAGGGAAGAATTTGAATCATACTAATTTAGTTACACTTGTTTTCGTATAGAATCATAGAACAGGTGAACCATCTCAATTATCTAGGATGTGACATTTCATTTAATTATGATAATGATATAAATAATAAAATAACAAAATTCCAGGGAATATGTGGTACGATAAAACGAACACTAAATAACAAAACAACAAGAGAGACCCAATTGAAATTTTATAAAATGTTGGCAGTACCGGTACTGCTCTATGGTTCAGAAGCCTGGATACATAAAAAACAAGATCTAAGTAGGATAACGGCGGCAGAAATGAAATTTTTGAGATCTGTTAAAGGGTGCACTAAGGAAGACAGAATGAAGAACACAGAAATAAGACAGGAACTTGAAATATTTGCAATAACTGATAAAATGGATACATATAGACAAAAATGGAAGCAACACATAGACAGAATGAATGAAGATAGATATCCAAAACAAATAACAAAATACAAACCTAAAGGCACCCGAGATGTGGGCAGACCTAGAAAGAGATGGGCTGAAGTCGGAACGGGTCAACAGACCTAATCCATGAATGAAGATGATGATGATGATGTTTTCGTATAGATGTCATTTTGAGTGGTCCGTGGTCAGCGTTCCGCCTCATACTGACTTCTAGGAAACCAAGGTAGTACTAGGACGGGAAAATTCGGTAAATTTTGCTTAGATGCTTTTTCATTCAGGCTTAAGGATTTTTTACGAGCCTGAAAATCTTCAGATTGGGACTCACGGCTTAAAGTCCCTCCCGGAGAACTTGCTCCTTGGAGTTTTCCATCCTAAAAAATCCATCGACCCCGGCCGGGTTTGAAGCGACCCTCGGGACCAGAGGCAAGTAGCATGACCACTAGTCCACCTCGGCCGATACGAAATAAATATTTTTTTCTTTTACTTACTTGTATAGTTCTGGAGGACGAAGATAGGTAAGAAGACGAGGAAAGCGTCAGGCTGAACAGATGTGAGATCGGAACAGGCAAATACCTAATCCGTGAAGTTTGATGATGATGATTCTTTTACTTAAAACTGATAAATTTGACTCGCCTTACCCTAGGAGTATAGAAATATATCGTGTGTATCAGTAATATTATATTTTTGAACAGATGGTGGAACATGTCGGTGAGACGTATAAGAAAAATGATATAGATTAAAACGTACTCTGGTTTTAAATTTATGAAGCTTTATATCCTTGTGGACGCCGAAGTAATTATGAACAACATAAATTATTCATATTGGGTCCGGTTGACATTGCTGTGATTTCGCATTTGTTAATATGTATGGTTATAAAAGTTTTCTAGGTATCTCCCATAATTTCATTACAATTCATTAATTATACATACAAGCTCTGTTTACAACAGGACGAGTTTTTACATTTTTAATAAACGCCAGTAGCACGGTTTCTACATTCGTAAGCACATATCTGTGTTTATTCTGCCATACTAACACGTATTTACAATTCTCCCGTTAAAATACAGCTTTTTAGTTCTTAACAATTTTAAATCACTTTCTACAACGTGGAATTTAAATAAATATCAATTAATGTCAAATTATTGTATAAATAAAATTATAAATAATTCACAAATTCACTGACAATATCAAACTCGTAGGTTCACGGCAGCGCTCTCCATTTTTCCCTTGTCCTGTATTAATGCCTTCCAGTTAACCCCATAGAATTTAATCATCACCATAGTACATTCACGAATTTAGGCCATTTGTTGACCTGTTTCGGCCTCACGAGAAACACCATCCAAAAGTTTTTTGAGTGAACGTCCTGGTCTCCTTCTTCCTGCAGGTTGATAGCTTAACATTTGTTTGGGTATCCTGTGATCTTCCAGTCGATGAACAAATTGCATCCATCTTGACTTATAATCAGAAATTTTGTTTTCAAAAGGTTCCATGTGTAGTTATTCTAAGATGTTTTCATTTTTTTTTGTGATCTAGTAGTGTGTATCCTGCAATCCTTCCAACGTATCTCATTTCAGCAGATCTAAGTCTCTGTGTATCCTTCTGTTTCAACGTCCATTCTTCGCTACCATACAAAAGAGTTGGAAGAGCCAGTGTTCATTAATATACAATTATGAGTAAATACTGGTTTTTATACATATTAAACTAAAATTATGATGAATCAAGTCAATATTTTGAAAAAAGCAAAAAATCAGAAACCATCAGTTAATCTACTGAAAGATCAATTTTACAAAAATATGAGTTTTAAATTTCTTTTAAAGGAAGGTAATGGCCGGTAGTCCATACTTCGCTACCATACAAAAGAGTTGGAAGAGCCAGTGTTGTATACACTTTTAGTCTTGAATATTTTTGGTCTAACTGCGGCTTGATGATAGAATTTATTAACCCTAAAATTCTTAGAGATATAGATACTTTTGCATTTACATCATTTTCTTTTTCATACCCATAGAATTTACTTCCATCAAATCATGGTTAATGTTATTGTCCATCTCATTCTGGTCTATCAACATGCGTTTTCCCTCCGATTTTCCTATAAGAAGTTTCCACGCCCCTCTTCCATTCCCCATATGTGCCACATGTCTTGCCCGTTGTAGTCTACGAGACCTAACTAATATTATATCTGATTTCCTATACTGTTAAGTAGTCTTCTCCATTCGCCTCTCTGTTCGTATTGCTTTAGTTAAAAAAAAATCATAAGAACTTTGTTCTCAAACACTAGTAATCTTTTCTCCTTTCTTAAAGTAAGTTTTGCATCCATATAATATAACTAGGAGAATAACAGTTATATATATTTTCAGTTTAATGTTTTTCGATAGTAGTTGGGACATCATGGGTCCCTGTAATGCATAATACAATGCATTGCAAATTTGAGTTTATGTTTAATTTCTTTATGCATCTCGTTCCTGTTTGTAATTGTTGTTCCTAAGTATTTGAATTTAACCTCTTCTTCAAAATGTCTTTAGTTTTATTGATGTTTACTTCCAGCCAAATTTGTTAGCGTTACTAATAGAATGGCGTGTTGGCCCTTAGTATCTTCTCGCTATCGCCTGATAATCTTAAATCATCGGCATATAAAGTAACAGCTTATTAATACCATTCAGTTGTTGACTTTCTTAATCCTCTAAACATTTGATGGCATGCTCTAGTACAAAATTGTTTAGTAGAGAAGATAGTGCATCTCCTTGCTTTAACCCAATGCTTTTTTTCTCAATACAGTGTATTTTGTAACAACACTTTGTCATAGTACAATCGAGTTGCAGTAATCTAGCAATCTTTGTATTGTGATGAGTTATTTTGGAATCGATGTCTGAGCTATTACTAAAGTGCGTGGAGTGAAGCAAATTTTAGCAAGTTACGCAATGCCAGTTTGCTATTTTCAATAGATAGATACCGAGGTCACGAGAAGGTCACAAGTACAACACTTTGCATGTAAAACAGATGAGCAATTCATTATTGAAGACCACGTGCAGATTCTATTAGCACAACTGTGGTGGGTCATTATGAGGTAGCAAGCTGCACACAGCAGCTGTCCGTTATCTACAGAATCCATATTCACAGAACCTCGACACACGATCCCACTTTGACACCAAATTATTGCATCTTCAAAACAAAATTCAAATAAGCGAAAGAAGAAATGCATGCCTAAAAAAAAGAGACAATCAACTTAACTTATTGAAGGTTTTCGCTCGGCAGAGGGTATATTTTCCCACCTCTGGCACCAAAATCATTGTATCTCCTAAACAACACATGGATGAATAGAACACGATCTTTATAAACACTGTAATGAAAATGAAATCATTTTAGTAACCGCAACACATGGATTCATAACACAACTGTGCAAGAAAAGATGTCAAGGTTTATTAATCCAGTTCATTGCATAAAACCACATGCACCAGGGATTCACAGCGATGACGCCCTCCCTCTCTTCATGCCCGCTAGCTTTCTTGTATTTTCCTAGCTGTATTTAGATTTTTCTTAAACTTACGAGGCATTATAGAAAGTTATAAAAGTGCAGCAAGAATTTCAAGAAGAGAAAAAATTAGGAACTCAGTTATAAGGGAAAAAATGAAGATTGAAGACACTATTTTAGATTATATCAAAACTCAGCAATTAAGATGGTAAGGACATGTCCAGCGAACGGAAGAGGATCGGCTTCCAAAATCTGTTTTGGAATGGAAACCTGAGGGAACACGAGGCAGAGGAAGACCTTAAACCTTCTGGAGTCAGGGAATATATTTATACATGAAGGAGAAACATCTACAACCAGGAGATTGGATGAACTGACAAAATTGGCTATTGGGAATCTGACGATGTCAAATACATTAATCAACCGATGATCTATCTATAAAGGTTTTCGTCTTATTCTTCTTCTTCTTCTTCTTCTTTTCTATAGGCGTATGCCTGTTTATTTACACACACTATGTCAATGATGGTTACATTTCATTCCATCTCTTGAGGGATCTGCCCACTTCTCTTTTCCCTCTAGGATGTACGTTTTTCTCTGCTTTAATAAGCCTCGTATCGTCAGCTCTGTCCACGTGGGCATTCCATTTCCTTTTTCTTGTTGTAACAAATGTCTCAACATTTATGATATTGCATTCTTCCCTCACGTCCTGGTTCCTAACTCTGTCAAGTCTTGTTTTGTTTACTGTGGCTCTTAATTAATTAATTTCTGCTATTCTCATGAGTTGTTTCGTTTGACTAGTATCTGCTCTTGTATCAGCACCATGCTATTATTGGTCGTACACATGCTTTTTTTTTAATTTTACTTTACTTTCTCTGTTTAAATATTCCTCAACACCTTATAAGAGCCATTCAGAGTTTATATATAGAAAAAAAAAAAAATAGACTGCGGAGATAAAATTAGCAAACAAAATATAGAAATAAACCAGAGAGTAATACAAGGGTGTCCATTGTCACCAGTATTATTTAATTTATACTTGGACCATGTCATAAATGAATGGCAAGAACAAATTAATATACATAGTGTATTGAAAACTCTGCTTTTTGCAGATGATCAAGTAATAATGACAGCATCAGAAAATGCTTTACAACAATTCCTTTATACTTTAAATAATATCTCCCTAAAATACAATTTAAGAATATCTACATCTAAAACAAAAATACTAGCTCTGAAATGAAAATGTGCAATAAGAACAAAAAAATGATAAAATGTAATTATAGACCAAGTTCAGAATTTTAATTATTTGGGATATTTAGGATATTTAATCTCTGTGAAAGAATAAAATGCTATCAAAATGCTTATTTTTAGTACGTATTACGAATGAATGAACAGCGCATACCAAGAAGAATGTGTAATTATAAACCAAAAGGGAGAAGAATATTGGGAAGACCATTGAAGAGATGAAAGGACCAATTCGACCTATAATGAGATCGGAACAGGCCATTGGGCTTAATCCTTGTTGTTGATGATGAATATTTGTTTTTCCATATAACATCTCGTAAGTGTTCTGATATTCTCGTTGGTTTAAAAACCTAAAATCTTACTTCATCAATCAATCAATCAATCAATCAATCAATCAATCAATCAATCAATCAATCAATCAATCAATCAATCAATCAATCAATCAATCAATCAATCAATCAATCAATAAGAGCTAGAAATGTGCGTCCGAAGATATTTAAAATCCAAATAAAATAAGCATGAAAGTTATATAAAATACATAATATAAAGGAACTCTTAAGAACTGTAGGCCTTTCGGAAACCGACTTCCATCTTCAGCAGAAATATATCCGCTACTAATTGTTGTTGTTTTGCAAATACTTTTGTCATCAGCGGCATTCCAGCATCGGTAGCTATTGAATAAATTGGATGGTCTCTGTTGTCAAAAGTGTTGTAAAAAAACAGTAGCGCTTATCTTTTTGCTGATGATAGAAGCGGGTTTCCGAAAGGCCTACATTATTTAAAAGTTAAAATAAAAAATAACCCAGTTCTGGAACATGGTACCTGCCAGGCATTTGTTTTAATATTTTACTTTGTGAGTATTTACCTCAATGGAATTGTAATTTGAATTCTATCAGTACAGGTATAATAGTAAGGAATATACTGTTTTCAAATAATTGCTTATATATCCTTAAATCATTATCCTTCCTAACGCTTTAAACATTTATTAATACTAAACTTAACTGAGTGTGAGTTTATTTGTCTGCCCTTTATGGACTCAAAAACTACTTGACCGATTTGAATGTTTTTTTTTTCCCCATTTAGAGATTTTTCTGGGACATTTAACGTATATAACATATTGCCATACGTGCTATAGGGCCGGGGCTAAAAAATGGTCGCATTTCGGACGCTTAAATGGCTTACGCCGCCTAAACCATAACAAATACTCCAAATTAATGTACACAGAATCAAATATCTCAAAAAAATGAACAAGAAATGCCGCGACAGCATATGTCTACCTTTTACGGATAACTCACAATAACAATTTTTGTTTTTCAGTTCATTGATGCCGAGAAGATCGGGATGAGTAGATTCTCGGGCAAGCGTAGCAGCGCACGGCGGGTATTCTTTTACGGATAATTCACAATAACCATTTTTGTGTTTCAGCTTATTGATGTCTAGGAAATCGGGACAAGTAGATTCCCGGGCAACGCCGGGTTATCAGCACGGGGTATCTTAAAATAATGAAAATATAAATTGATAATTTTTTCTTTTGACTTCTATTCTATAGTGTTAAGCCTTAGGGCAGGTCTTTCACTGCAATCGTACCATTTTCATACTATGATTTGCAGCTTTACTAGAGAATTATAGGTGTGGTAGCTTCCCATTGCTTTCTACACCGGAGAATGATGATGATGGTCAGATGATGTTTATAGGAAATCGGGATAGGTAGATTTCCGGGCAACGCCGGGTAATCAGCACGGGGTATCTTAAAATAATGAAAATATAAATTGATAATTTTTTTCTTTTGACTTCTATTCTATAGTGTTAAGCCCTAGGGCAGGTCTTTCACTGCAATCGTACCATTTTCATGCTATGATTTGCAGCTTTACTAGGGAATTATAGGTGTGGTAGCTTCCCGTTGGTTTCCACACCGGTGAAGGATCATGATGATGATGAGGATGATTATGGTGATGATGGCCATATGATTTCGGGGACCGTTTGGGCCTGAAAGCTTCCTGACATTTATCTTTCAGGTGAGGAAAAACCTAGGAAAAAAACCTCACCCAGGAAGCTTGTCCCGACCGGGAATCGAACCCGGCGCGTTGCGTGACAAGGCAGCACGCTACCTCGAGACCACAGCCGTGGACTCTTTTCACTTATTCAACTAAATATAAATATATTTTATTTATTAGCTGGTATGTAATAAAAATAATTTTATTCCATTTTTACTTACGAGAGAAACCATGCAGGTTTGAAAAATATTGCATGTGCAAAATGTGATATTGCTGGAAGCAAGCTTCCACGTGAAAGTTGGGGACAAATTACAGCGAAACATGGCATTTGCTTCTGTCAGTGGTGTACGCTTATTTTTCAGGGAATAAAATAATATCTAGTAATATTTTACGGAATTTATATTTAAACGTATAAAGTTGAAAATGCATATCTAATGTAAATTACTTTTTTTGCGCGATTGTGCGTTTTGTCGTACTTACAGCGATGGCGACCATGATTGAAAGTTCAACTTCCTTCATTTCGGGGTTGCTAACCTAAATAACTATACTGTAATATTACATATTACAAACCACGTGTGGGAAGAAAAACCACTTTCCTCTATACATACTACGTTTACACGAAACAAATCACTGCATTTAAAATGAACTGAACTTTATTTGAAACAATATAAAACAATAAATACGCACTTGCCGCTATTTTATCACTGATTGGTGTCACGGCCTGCTATAGTTTCAACTAATAAACGTTGCCAACACTGTTAACGTTAGTCAGTTGTTTATAATGAACGCAAATATTTCCAACAAATATATTATTTTAGTATAATTTATTATTTTGAAAACACCATCGCGCAAAAAATAATCTACAACGCACGTTTGTGAAGTGTTTTACAGAATCTCGGAAATTAAAAACCTCGCTATCGCTCGCATTTTAAACATTTTCCTCGCTTCTGTAAAACCAATTCCCAACCTCGCATCGTAATATACTATTATTATACGATTTTATGGAGAAACACAGCTTCAATAAATTTATCTAACTCACTGGCACTATCGGACTCGTAGGTTCTTGGCCGCCCGGACATACATCCCTATCCTGAGCTAATATTTTCCAATCATCCCCTGTATAATCTATTTCCCTCAAATCACGGTTAATAATATACTCTTTCATTTTTTCCCTCTGGTTTTCCTACAAGAAGCTTCCATGTTCCTCTCTTATTCCCCATTAGTGCTACATGTCTTGCCCATCGCAGTTTACGAGACTTAATCGTTCTTATTATATCTGGTTTGCTGTCCACCGCTGTCGCCTCCAGGTAGCCTGCTGCCCTGTCACGCAGCGAGCTCGGGTTTGATGCCCGGTCGGGACAAGTTTCCTGGGTGAGATTTTTCCTCACCTGTAAGACAGATGACAGGAAACTTTAAGTCCAAACGGTTCCTGAACGTAATATGGTCATCATAACCATCATCAATCATAGAATAGAATAGATAATGGAATTTATTGCCTTTTCTCAAAAGAAAGAAAATACATACGCAATTACATTGCGCACGGGCCTGCTTGGCCGTATGTACATTATTTTTCCATGAATTAAAAAAATAATGTGTATAAATAAACAGAAAAAAGTCTCATTCTGTACATTAATAATTAAAAAAGTACTAGAAAACAAATTAATAGAAAAAAACACACATATATACCTACACACACCCCCACACACATACACACACGCGCGCTCATAAACCCTCCCCCCCGTCCCTGCAGACATCAAATGCACTATCAGGCTATTCAACTTATCAAGACTACTTATTATATAATATAATTGAAGATCGAAAGCAAATACCATATTCATATTCTTATTATTGATATTACATATATCCTTATTGATATCCAATTTAGCTATACCTCAATTTCCTTACTGTACCCAAAAATTTGCATGTTTTTACTTCACTCTCGATCCGTCCTAAAAGATCCCAACACGCCACTGATCCAGCCTGAGAAATATCTCCGGCAGCAACTGTAATCTAAGTTGCTCTGTCTCTCTACAGATTGATATAATATGCTGCTAGGTTTCACGGTCATAGCATACCGGGTCATCAGTCATATTCGCCTTGGATTAAAGGACTCTCCTGGCGCGCCACTATCATCATTATTCTCCATACATCAAGGCAGGGTAACCACGCCTTCTAGGCACTCAAATATCAGAAGTAGGGTAGAATTACGCCAATGCCAGGAGAGAAAAACAACCTGGAAATGTCAACCTGGAGCAATGAGTAAAAAAAATCTGGTTTGCTACAAAATATCATGTAGTTCACACCTTGATGAATTAAATGTCTTTTGATTTCAGATACTTCTTAAAGTTAGTTTAAGATGTAATAAGCTCTTCTGCAGTTATTTAACACAAACTTTACTCCTGTAAGTAGCACCGGTAGTTAATTTGTGGAATTAAGAAAGTTTTTTAATATATCTGTCAGTTCCATTGATTAGAGACTGGATTAAAAACAATTTTTTCAATTTAAGTCGAAGTTGTAAATCTCTTTGTGACAGTATCGAGGGAAAGTTAAGAATTTATTTCCTAACAGTAGAAAGAAACAGAATTAATAATATTGTAACTCTCGTCTTTCATTTATATTTTTCATCTTTTTATGTTTTTTTCATAATTTTTCATCTTTTTCTTCCTGAAGCATTTCCCCGTCTTTAAATTTTATTTCGTCTATCTACCCATCTTTATTTTATTTTATTGTTTTGTGTACCTGCATTATTATTCCTCCATAATTATGTAGAAAGTTGATCCATAAACTGAATCAGCAATTGTTATGGGAGCTACAAAATGTTCATTTGCTTATAGGATTCATATATCTCTTTTCATCATTTGTCACTTCATTTTGATCACATACAAGTTTTGCTTCTGTCTTTGAATAATAATAATAATAAATAATAATAATAATAATAATAATAATAATAATAATAATAATAATAATAATAATAATAATAATAAAATAATAATAATGTTTATTTATATATAGATTGTCCACCGCTGTGGTCTCGAGGTAACGTGCTCCCTTGTCACGCAGCGGGGCCGGGTTCGATCCCCGGTCGGGGCAGTTTTTCTTGGGTGAGGTTTTCATCGGGGTTTTTCCTCACCTGTAAGACAAATATCAGGAAAACGTTAAGGCCCAAACGGTCCCCGAAATCATATGGCCATCATCATCATAATCATCCTCATCGTCATCATGATCCTTCACCGGTGTGAAAACCAACGGGAAGCTACCACACCTACAATTCCTTAGTAAAGCTGCAAGCATAGTATGAAAATATTATGATTGCAGTGAAGGACCTGCCATCGGGCAGAATTACTATGGATGGATGGATATATAGATTTTTAATGTTTACACATCTTTCTGTGCCTAAAGTTTCATTTTCCTTCTCCACTCGTGTCTATCCATCCACTCCATGCCCCCAGTCCTCTTGTTATCATTCCAGTTCTTATTTGTTGCATTCACGAGTTTCGAGGTCTTCCATTCCTTCTTCTTCCAGGTGGACACCATTCCAATGTTTATTCTGGGTAACCTTTTTTTTTTGCATTCGTCGTACGTACCCACACCAATTTAATTGCTTATATCTTATATAATCTACTATTGAATATCTGATATTAATTTTTTTCTCGTACAACAGTATTTATTTTTTTTGTAATTTTGAATATCTTGCTGCTCTCCTTATGAAATCAATTTCCATCGATATACGTTTTGTTCTAAGTTTTTGTTGAGTTTCCAAACATCAGCTCCATATGTGACAACAACAATAATAATAATCCATAGTAATTCTGCCCGAAGGCAGGTCCTTCACTGCAATCATAGCATTATCATGCTATGCTTGCAGCTTTACTAGGGAGTTGCAGGTGTGGTAGCTTCCCGTTGCTTTCCACACCGGTGAAGGATGATTGATGATGATGATGATAATGATAATGATAAGGATGATGATGATGGCCATATGATTTCGGGGACCGTTTGGGCCTTAACGTTTTCCTGACATTTGTCTTACAGGTGAGGAAAAACCCCGATAAAAACCTCACCCAGAAAAACTGTCCCGACCGGGGATCGAACCCGGGCCCGCTGCGTGACAAGGCAGCACGCTACCTCGAGACCACAGCGCTGCGTGACAAGGCAGCACGCTACCTCGAGACCACAGCGTTGGACTATAATAATAATAATAATAATAATAATAATAATAATAATAATAATAATAATAATAATAATAATAATAATAATAATAATAATAATCATGATGATGATGATAATGACGACGACGATGATAATGATAAATTATTATAGTACTAACACATTTTGATTTCGATGATGTAATTAATTTATAACATTTAGCATATACAGGGCTTCCAATATGAAACCGGACCGGCCTCACGGAGTTTCACCCGGCATGCAGTGCTGTCTCTTCCTCCCGCAATTCACCCTGCCTGCCACCCGTCCTTGAACTGTTTCTTACCTTATAGAAAATGCTGGAAATGTTGTCCTTCCGCAGTTAAACAGGCATTATACCGAGTAAACACATTTAGATTGACACGCTGTAGTTCGGGCACTGTCAAGTTTCTGATTTCATTTCTTATGTCGCTCTTCAGTTCTTCCAATGTGTGCGGATTTGTTTTGTACACTTTGTCTTTCAGGCTACCCCACAAATTTTCGCCAATTTCGTCTAATTTTTCTTCGGTGAGAACGTACGCCTTCGCGTGTGTTACTAATTTTGTACTGAACCAGTGGTCTCAAATTTAGTCACAAGATCGTGGATTGTCGATCTGGAAGGAGGTAATTGTCCAGGGAAGTTCCGAATAAATTCCTCGCGAACGCGACGAGCTGATTCGTATTTATAATAACATTGACACACATAAATGCGCTGCTCTAATGCCAGCTGACGTCTCATCTTGTCGAACGATAGTAAACTGACTAGTTCAAGGACGAGCGGCTGGCAGAGTGAAATGCGTACGAGGAGAGAGCGCTGCCTGACGGGTGAAACCCCGTGAGGCCGGTCCGGGTTTATATTGGAAGCCCGTTATATGTTATATTGTAGATTTTCGCGAATATAAGTATGATTAAGAAAGGTATTATGGTGGGCTCAAACAACAAATCCTAATAAGCCAATAGCTAGTATAGCAAAAATTATGCCTAAGTTGCGAAAAGCTTCTTTTTCACCTCTTTCATGACCAAACCCAGGCAGAATTAAAATGTAAACTTTTGGATGACCAAAAAATCAAAATGGATGGGTTTTCCGCGTCAATGATTTAAGGTTGCCTCTGGCCACTGATTCCGACTTTCGACATGATCCCACATGTCATTATCAAGGAATTTACTACTTTGAATCCTTGACGCGGTAAAACCAAGAAATCTTTCATCTCATATAACTAACTCATTGGCATTATCGAACCCTTAGGTTCATGGCCACGCGGACATAAGCTCTCCATACATCCCTATCCTGAGCTAATGTTTTCCAATTATTCCAATCTACTTACCTCAAATCTTAGTTAATGTTATTCTCCCATCTCATTCTTGATCTACCTACTGGGCGTTTTCCCTCTGGTTTCCTACAAGAAGTCTCCGTGCACGTCTTCCAGTCCCCATTCGTGCCATATGTCCTGCCCATCGCATCTACGAGATTTAACTGTTCTTATTACATCTGACTTCTTATAAAGACCATGTTGTTCACTGTTATGTAAGACTTCTCCATTCACCTGTCTGTTCATCTCTCTTTAGTCCAAAACATTTCCTAAGAACTCTATTCTCAAATACTCGTAATCTCCTTTTCTCCCTTAAAGTAAGAGTCCATGTTTCGCATCCATATAATATAACTGGTGGAGTAATAGTTTTATATATTTTCAGTTTAACGTTTTTTGAAAGGAGTTGGGACGTCAAGAGTCTCTGTAATGCATAATAGCACGCATTTTCAGAATTGATACTATGTTTAAATTCTTTGTGCATTTCATCTCTCACACACACACACACACACACACACACACACACACACACACACACACACACACACACACACACCACACGCACACGCACACGCACACGCACACGCACACGCACACGCACACGCACACGCACACGCACACGCACACGCACACGCACACGCACACGCACACGCACACGCACACGCACACGCACACGCACACGCACACGCACACGCACGCACGTGTGCGTGCGTGCGTGTGTGTGTGTGTGTGTGTGTGTGTGTGTGTGTGTGCGTGTGTGTGTGCGTGTGTGTGTGCGCGCTGGCGTATGTATTTTATGGTAGTTCAAAACATACTATGTATGAAAGGTAAAGCGTTCTTTTCCTGGTCGTGTTTGTCAAGTCCGGTATTTCATGCATTATAAATCACACTAATAGATCAAAGGAAATGCAGTTTTATTAAATTATGAAAATTTGGAAAATGAAGGAAGTCCGTTTTT
Source organism: Diploptera punctata (assembly GCA_030220185.1). NCBI lineage: Eukaryota > Metazoa > Arthropoda > Insecta > Blattodea > Blaberidae > Diploptera > Diploptera punctata. The sequence continues at coordinate 1,497,674 of JASPKZ010006086.1, forward strand.
CTTTTAAAGGAATTACATCAAAATATTGGGCCAACATCTGAAGAACATTTGATAGGCAGTGGGTAGTGTTTGCTTGAACTCTGTATGTGACAATTAAATTTTTTCTGCTACTTAGCATATTCCTTTATCAATAATTTTAAATATCATTTTATTTTTGTATGATTTGTTGTATCTTTATTTAATACTATATCACTTAGCAACGGAAGTGATATTAAAACTGTTTTAATAAATTATAAAATTTCCCTACGCAAGGGAAATAATCGGTTGTAGCGTGTTCAATATTATCAGTTCTGTAAGCTTACGTCAGCGCCTCTTGTGGCCAAAGTAAACATCACATCACGTTAAACTAATGATCGCTAGTCATTTATCAACATCCTCTCACCTGAATTCACTTTTCAATATCCCTTCCCCGATATTTTTTATGTAAATATCCCACCATGAATTTCACTCCTTTGTTTATCAATCTCTAAGATAAATATTGAATGGGATGCGCTACATACTTTATTGAAATTTATGTTTACCTCAGGTTTTTAGATTGCGATGAAAAGAAATGGAAAACAATTATATTTTAATTTAATCTATTTATTAACACATCAACATGAAAGGCCATTCCGCGTCTATTTATTTAATCTCATTTACTGATAATCTACTCTGAAATGATGAATATGGTGAAATTAATTCTGGTATTGAGATGAGTTTTCTAAGAAATATAGCAGGATATACTCTGCTGGATTTTATGGCAGTGAATGCTGGACACTTAGCAGAGAGAACGGAGAAAGACTGAGAATATTTGAAAGGAAAATCCTGAGGAAGATCCTGGGACCTTAAATGATCATGGAGTATGGCGGATAATATATGATGATGAAATCTACAATTAGAATTCGACCCAGATATTGTAAATGTTATTAAAATTGGCAGACTGAGATGGGTGGGTCATATAATGAGAATGGAGGAGGTGAATACTACTAGAAAGCGTACACTACTGAGACCAGATGGAGGAAGAAGAAGAGGAAGACCGAAGCTGAGATGGATGAATGGAGAAGGAAGGCGTTGGACAGGGATGCGTGGAGGAGTGTCCTAACAGCAGCCAGGGCTCATAAAGGGCGTAGATCTGGAAGAAGAAGAATACTCTGGTGGATAAGAAAATAAATGAAGATATAAGAAAAAACCAACTAAATATTTTCAAACTTATAGATCGGATAATTAAATACAGGAACGCCTGGAAAGAACATGTTGATAGAATACAAGAAGAAGTATTTCCAAAATTATTGCTAAATTAGAAACCACACGGAAGGAGAAATGTTGGACGCCCACACAGAAGATGGTCTGAACAATTTAATAATTCTAACTTTCATGAAACCGGAACGAGCCAAAAGGCTTAATCCCTGGATGAAGAAGAAGAAAAAGAAGAACTGATTCTGATAATGAAATTCCAACCCAGCATTTGCCTTTACCATTAAGGCAATCAGACAACAGACACCGGGATTTGATGACGGGATCTACCGAATTCGAATCTCAAGCAGTACCGTATCACTTAACCCAACTTGCGATTCCCTTTGAGGCGCCCAAAGATTACATGAATATCTTATGTATAGAGATACATTATTGAGGATTCGATCTCAAGCAATAGTTTAGGTAGAAATCAACAAATAGGCCTATTCTAACCATAGTCATAACTCTGAATAGTTAACTAAAATGAGTGCGGCATTATCTAATATATAAAAATGAATGTATGTTTGTTTGTTTGTTTGTTCGTACTTTATGCGCCGCCATACCGTTAATCCGATTGTGATGGGGTATTTTTTGCAAAATGTTCAGGAGATTCCCGGGATGAACATAAGTTATAAGAGAGTTGTGATACTCAACTCCTACACCCTTAAAAAGTGAAAAAAGTCCCTTTTTTGACGCTTAAATTGCTTACGCTGCCTAAACCTTAACAAATACACAAAATTAATGTACACATAATTTAATATCTCAAAAAGCTCTACATAAAGTCCACGACAGCATATATTTATCTTTTATGGATAACTCACAATAACCATTTTTGTCTTTCATTGATGCGAAGAAGATCGGAATAAATATATAGGCCTACCCGGGTAAGCATAGCAGCGCACAGCGGGCATTCTTTTACGGATAACTTAAAATAACGAACTTTCAGCTCATCGGACTACGTAGATTTCCGGTCAACGCCGGGTAAACAGCACGGGGTATCTTAAAATAATTATGATATAAATTTATATATTTTTTCCTTTTACTTATTCAACTAAAGGTAAAAAAAAAACACATTATGATTTATTTAGGTGTAGCAGCGTATGCCGGGTATTAGCTAGTACTGAATAAATTCTGTATCATAATTTTAATTTTGTCAACATATTACCTATATCCTCATTTTCCCAGTTATATTATATGGATGCGAAACATGGATTCTTACTTTAAGGGAGGAAAGAAGATTACGTGTATTTGAGAATAAAGTTCTTAGGAACATTTTTGGGCAAAACAAAATGAACAGACAGGTGAACGGAGAAAACTATGTAATAGTTACATGATACGTATAGGTAGCCAGATATAATAACATTTAAGTCTCATAGGCTGCGATGAGCAGGACATGTGGCAGTATGGGGGATGAAAGACGCGCATGGAAACTTCTACTGGACAACATGTATTTATTTGTTAACTCAGTCTGCCAGCCAAATACGAATACTTTTTTAAACACGATTCCCGGGTGTAAAATTTCGTCACGTTCAACAGTCCATAATCTGTACAACAAATGTTATAAAGATGTGTCAAAAATGTATGGACAACGAAGGTGAACAGTCCCAGCACCTGCTTTAATAAAGTTGGTAAATACGACAATTTGTAAAATAGTTACGAAAATGTGTGTGGTTGTATCACCGCGATCCTACGCTGTCCGTTACCCGCCGCGAGTGCGTCGGCAGTGTATAGTGAAATCTCCGCATCTACTGTCCAGTGCTATACTGACCGCACCGTATTATTTGACATGTTTTAAATGTATGTATACATCTTCCTGTGCCCAATATTAAGTTTTGATTATCTTCCTCCATTCATCTCTATCCTTCCAGTCACCATCCTACAGTCCCCTGTCCTTCATCAAATTCATAATTCCTTCTGTCCATATCTTCTTAGGTCTCCCTCTTCTTTTTCTCCGATTTGGAATCCACCCCAAACTCTTAACTGGAAATCTATCTTGATTTATCCTTTTAACGTGTTCAAACCATTGTACTTTTTCCCCCCACAATCGTATTGTTTCGTTAAAGTTCGTTTTTTCTCGTATAATACTGTTTCTGATCCTGTCTAATTTAGATCATCGTGCAGATCGTCAAAAAGTCAAGTTTTGTAGACTGAAATTTTGACTTTAATTCGGCGTTTATAGTCTATTTTTGTGCTGAAATTTAGATACCAGGAAGAAACTAAAAGTAGACGATATAATATTAAAGTATCCAACTTACTGTTATTATCAAACCCGTAGGTTCATGGCCGCGAGACAATAAAATAGATGGCATCAAATTGTATCAGAAAAAATGGCTTCAGCATTTAATATCGTGATAAAACCAATCACAGCTATTTTGATTTTTTTACAGGATCAGAAAAAATCTCTCATGTATCATATATGATACAAAGGGACTGAAGAGAATAAATTGGACGTAACTATCATTAAAAACTCTTTTGTTATTATATTAAATTTCCTTGAAAATATGCATTTTTGAATTAAAACACATGTTTTAAATTAGTAATGCATGACAATATTTTCCGGGAATTAATTGAGTGCATATTATTTGCAAAGTAAATTAGGTTAGCATCAACATACAAGAATATGAAAGAGGAAATTGGTATGAAAATATATACATGGCTGTAGTAATCCATCAACTGCTGCCAACTTTTATATCGGAGAGAGAAAATTGTAAATTACTTCTACATTAAAATTTGAATAGAATACTCTTAGCATTATGTTGAACTAGAAAGTTGATCACACATATATTTACAGGGTGTACTGAAAATAAATTATTGAGATGATATTATGCAACAAAACAAGAAAAGCAGCTTAAATTTGTTTTTCAGTTATTGTTGTATTCCATAAATAGAATGTCCTGTGACGTAATCACACAGGGAAAGCTGTCGAGGAGGAACAAGGAAAACAGTATGAATACTGGATTATCCCAGTGCCACGGCACACCTACTGATGGGTCTTTATCCTATCCGTGCTGCCCGCACATTCTATATTTGTCATTAAGTAATTTATTTTCCTATTGAATGGCGCTGCTCTATTGTAAGAGATATACAGGGTGTTTCTAAATTAGACCGACAAAGTTTGGGACCAGATAGATAACCTTCGTTGAATCATATTTTGCTAAGGAATCTATGACCTGCTAGAAGGATCTTACAGGAAGGGATTGAAGGAAATGGATAAACACTCCAATTAGTACAAGAGAGGTTGCCATTACTACTATCGCTTGGTTTATTTATTTTCGGAGCTCAATAGCATTTGGTATCTGTTGCGACAAGAGTCGCTCTCTCTGTCGGTAATAGCAGACACCTGCCGTCTGCCATTACGCTAATTGATGTAGTTCATCTGACTGCCGCTGTAGGCGCCTAAATACAGTATCGCTGAGTTTATGTTGGTAGCATTTGGTTATACTGTTGCCAACTTCTGCGTATAGTTCAGGTCTGCAGATGACTACAACACTCATTCTCAGTGTTAGCCGGGCCATCGTGGGCGATGGTATCGTTTTGATTGTTGGAGGTTGAATACCTCACTCAGTGTGCGCCAGACCGTCGAGGGCGACGGTCCTGTTTTAGTTAAGAGGTTTAGGAACACCTCATATTGTGTGTTTGTAGCTCGTGTTAGGAGCTCGTTTGTGTTTGTAGGCATTCGCAGTGTGCGGCGGGCACACTTACGTGGTTATTGAGGACCACGTGCTGCGATCCGAAGTTGATAGTCTTCGTGGCCCCTCTAGTCCTAGGAACGGACTTTGATTAAACATTTGATTCTGATTATTGTATCCACGTCAAGGTTAGCACAGAAATAAACTTGATATTTTCACGATTACATGTGTTTGTGATAACTAAATTTCCCCTTTATAAAATCCAGCACTACCAGAGGAATATTAGGCAAAGAACTCAAAATTGGACCGAGTTGGCATCAACAGTATCAATTACAGCAAGTTTGTTTACATCCATTGGTACGATCTGTTGATATCCGTAGTCGGAACAAGGGATGGTGGGTGAACCTCATTCAGTACTGCTGTACTGTACAGTTCGACGTGTCTTAGTTTGTAGCTCTGAGTATCAGACGTAGCATATGGTTTCAACATAACGGGGCACCACCTCACTTTGGTAATGAAGTGGCCATCTGACAGCTATATTTAGCGTTCGTTGGATAGGTAGGGGTGGGCCCACTGCTTGGCCGGCATGCTAGCCTGACCTGTCTTGATTTATTTTTGTGAGACAACATGAAGCCAATGGTTTATGAAACCATTATTGACTCTGAAGATCTTGTGACATGTATTGTCAGCAACGCAGCACCTGAAATAAGGGGAACTCTTGGCATCTTTGGAAGGGTACGACAAAATATGACACGTCGGTGCACTGTTTGGCAGGAGGTCAATGGACACGTGTTCCAATACTTGTGATGGGACAATAAACTTACAATGCAACACTGTTTTTTTTAATTAACGTTTTGTTTCTGCTTGTCTGTAAAGTATTTGGATTAACACACATAATTATGTGACACAGAATGACATGTTATTTGCACGTACACACTCAGACAAAACAAAAAAGAGTCATCTCTTGATTCTATCAACCGATCGGGGAACTTCGTGAGCACTCGCAGAAGCCTTATTCACATTAACACGTTTTCAGTAATTGTACTGTGTTGTTTGCTAGTTAACGCAGTGCACACTCAAGTAACATAAAAGAGAGAGATTGTCTTTATGTATTTCCGTTTAACATTCAGCAAAAGAAAGGTAGAACGGGAATCGAACCCGTGAGGTTACGAACGCAGATGTTTAACACACAACATCTGCGTTCGTAACCTCACGGGTTCGATTCCCGTTCTACCTTTCTTTTACTGAATGTTAGGATAGCATTTCACCTGTAATATAGTTTCATATTTAATTTTATATTTGAGTTTTATGGTTTTAATGCACACACAAAACACATAAATGAAAACCTTCTAATAATTAAATGAAGAAAGAAAATAATATCTTCTAAAATGAAAACTTTAACAAAATTAATATCGGGTATATGAACCCTCAGCACCTATTACCGCCCTCAATCTGCGGGGCATTGATCCAATCAAATTTCTACAGTCACGTGGACTTTCGGCTAGAGCATCCCAGACGTCCTGAATTTGTGCCCATAAGCCATCTTTCGTCTTTCGTGCATCTGCAGGACAATTATAGTTCATTATAAACAAACTAGTTAGAGGCTGTTGTTTTTGCGCAGATCCTGTGAGCATCAGTCTATTAAAATCAATACATTGTCATCACCTAGAACAAACCCCGAATGTGGTAAAATAATTGTTACAATAACGACGTTAACATTGATTTAGTTTAATTGTCAAAATAAAATGTATTTAATTCATGAAACATTTTAATACAAATATCACGAAAAAAACTACATAATTGAGGACGCGAACCTGCGACCTTCATTAACAGAAACAGTGACTGCATGCTTTACCGCTGACCTAACAGGGTACGTAGGAGTATCGTCACTCAGTTCATGCCACTTAACACAGTAGCTCAGAGCCTGCAAAATTATGATTAGTTTACTAGTGTGAACCCAGCGCTGTGTCGAGTAGGACTTAGAAGAAAAATGCGTTCAAGAGATGACTCATTTTTTTTGTCTAAGAATGTACCTACTGCCTTCCATCCCTTCTTCTAAGACTCTCTTGCACTGAAACGAAGCGTCACAGCCTATAGGTTCCTTAACAAAACATGCTTCAACGAAGGTTAACTATCTGCTTCCAAAGTTTATCGGTCTAATTTAGAAACACCCTGTATATATTTTTTGCACGATAGTGCGTTTTGTCGTGCTTACAGCAATGGCGATCATGATTGAAAGTTCAACTTCCTACATTTCGGGGTTGCCAACCTAAACAACTATACTGTAATAAAATAACTATACTGTAATATTACATATTACAAAACGCGTGTGGGAAGTAAAACCACTGCCCTCTATGTATACTACGTACAATGTATATACAAAATTAATATCCAAAATGTATGAAACAAATCACTGCATTTTAAATGAACTGAATTTTATTTGAAACAATATAAACAATAAATACGTACTTGCCGCCATTTATCACTAATTTGTCTCAAGGCCTACTGTAGTTTCAACTAATAAACATTGCCTACACTGTTAACGTTAGTCAATTGTTTATAATGAACGCAAATATTTCCAACAAAGATGTTATTATTTTACTATTATTTATTATTTTGAAAACACCATCGCGTAAAAATAATGTACAACGCACGTTTGTGAAGTGTTATACAGAATCTTGGAGATTAAAAACCTCGCTATCGCTCGGTCTTTTTTAACATTTCCTTGCTTCTGTAAAAGCCACTTCCCAACCTTGCATCGTGATATACTAACGTGAGCACTCCTTAATTGTAGAGTGATTTGCCTCAAAGATAAGATAAGACGATGATATGAAATCAACTTATTTCTTATTTGGTGTACCATTCAAGTATTCCACACATTTGAAAATTGCGAGTAGTAATAAAAATAAGAAACATGAGGCTCCAAATTAAAAAAAAAAGAATGTTTTTAAAACTTTTGATATTTCTGAGTCTGATTTGCTCTTATTATGAAACCAAACAACAATTTTAAGCTCTTATTCTGTTATTTTATTTTCTGATCCATTTAACTGTTTTTTTATTCTGCACATCTATACTGATAATTTTAGGGGTTTCTTCTTCTGTTGTTTATCTTCTTTTCGGAACATTTTCAATTTTGTTTCTATTCTGCACAACTATATTGGTTGCACTGCTGGGATTGTTACTGTGTAGGCCTACGTTTTGAACCCTTTATAAGAGAAGGGGGAGGAATTGTACGTTCACTTCTTACTCGCAGAGTTATGGCTACACTTTCATATTTATTTTTATAACTCTTATATCGTAATGTATTTATTTTGTATTTTAATGTTAAACATACCAAAAAGCGTAATATATATATATATATATATATATATATATATATATATATATATAGATCATCGGTTGATTAATGTCTTTGACATCGTCCGATTCGTATTGTCGATCCATCGAATCTCCTGGTTGTAGATCTCTCTCCTTCATGTATAAATATATTCTCTGACTCCATGAAGTTTTAGGTCTTCCTCTACCTCGTCTTCCCTCAAGTTTCCATTCCAAAAGACATTTTGGTAGCCGATCGTCTGCTATTCGCTGGACATGTTCGTACCATATTAATTGCTGAGTTTTAATATAATCTAAAATAGCGTCAATCTTCATTTTCTCCCTTATAACTGAGTGTCTAGTTTTTTTTCTTGAAATCCTTGCTGCCTTCGTATAAAATCAATTTTCATTTCCAAAAGACACTTATTTGTTTTTTTGTTGTTAACAATCAAACTTCTGCTCCGTAAGTAATTATGTTTTTAACAATTGTATGATATATATTCATTTTATTTTTATTACTTACTAGCTAATATCCGGCGTGTGCTGCTACGCCTAAATAAATGAAAATTAATGTGCTTTTATGTTTAGTTGAATAAGTAGAAGGAAAAATTCTTATGAATTTATATTTTTTGGATACCCCGTGCTGATTACCTGGCGTTACCAGGGAATCTACTTATCGCGATCTTCTTGACACAAATCAGCTGAAATACGAAAATTAATGTGATTTATGTTTAGTTAAATAACTAGGAGGGAAAATTTATATCGTAATTATTTTTAGATACTCCGTGCTGTTTACTCGGCTTTGTTCGGGAATCTACTCATCCCGATCTTCTTGGCATAAATGAGATGAAAGACAAAAATTAATGTACTTCTTATGATTAGTTGAATAAGTAAAATGATAAATATTTATAAATGTATATCGTAATTATTTTAAGATTCCCCGTTCTGATTACCCGGTGTTGCCCGGGAATCTACTTATCTCGATCTTCTTGGCATAAATGAGCTAAAAGTCAAAATTCGTTATTGTGAGTTATCCGTAAAAGAATATCCGCCATGTGCTGCTATACTTACACAGGAATCTACGTACCGGTACTTGTCTCAATCTTCTTGGCATCAATGAAAGACAAAAATGGTTATTGTGAGTTATCCGTAAGAGGTAAACATATGCTATCACGGACGTTTTTGTACAGCTTTTTGAGATATTCAATTCTGTGTACATTAATTTTGTGTATTTGTTTTGGTTTAGGCAGCTTAAGCCATTTAAGCGTCCAGTATGGCCGCGCATAAAGTACGAACAAACAAACAAACATTTTTATATATTAGGCCTATATATTTTTATCCCACAATATTATATTGAGGCAAGCAACTGCAACTTTTCCTTTATTATTTACATTTCTCATTTCCTCTTGATAACTTCCATTTTTACTCATTTTAATTGAAAATAAAAAAAAACATTTTTTACCAATTATTTTTATCTATTGACTATATTTTGAAGATTTTAGTAAAAACGGGTTAACTGTACGATCGTTTTTTTGCACGCACTGTATTTCTAGTGCTTACCATAGGCTATATTTAGTTTTGTTCATATCGACTTGTACCCCCAGTTTCTTGGTGTTATTTAGTGGAATGTATTCAAGATGTGGAATAAAAAAATATTGAATGTAGTATTTACTCACTGTTGTCTATTAATATTAGGTCATAAGTGTGTACCAACTGTCGTTTAATTCTAATGATATGCACGCCCTTTTTATCCTATGGATATTTGATTGCATGCTCTTGTAAAAAGAAAAAAAATAGCAAATGAGATAGTGGATTTCCTTGATTGAAGCCATTGTACATTTCAAAAGTATCTGAACATCTGTTTGAATACTCGATCCTAATGATGTTGAGTGATTCCGGGTTCTGTGGCCGTGGTCCATAGTTGGTGTTGATACCAGACGTTTCGCCCTCAACTGCGGAGGGCATCTTCAGTGGCGAGTGCTTCTAGGCGTGTTTCCTGGTCGGAAGCTCTACTTAGAGTGAACGCTGCGGGTGTTGTATTGATACTAGTGGTGGGAGCAGGGTGAGCGGGCGTGGCTCTTGCTGATTGGCTAATGGTCGTCTCCTTGTTGTCCCTAGTGTTGATGCATTTATTTTCTAGTGTACGGTACCAGGCCTTAGACAGTTTAATACCTTCCTCTTTTCTGTTAATATTAACAGAAAAGAGGAAGGTATTAAAACTGTCTAAGGCCTGGTACCGTACACTAGAAAATAAATGCATCAACACTAGGGACAACAAGGAGACGACCATTAGCCAATCAGCAAGAGCCACGCCCGCTCACCCTGCTCCCACCACTAGTATCAATACAACACCCGCAGCGTTCACTCTAAGTAGAGCTTCCGACCAGGAAACACGCCTAGAAGCACTCGCCACTGAAGATGCCCTCCGCAGTTGAGGGCGAAACGTCTGGTATCAACACCAACTATGGACCACGGCCACAGAACCCGGAATCACTCAACATCATGATTACCGGCCGTGAAAGCCTGCATTCAACTCGATCCTAATGTTTGTCTCATTTAGACACATTATATTAAGTCTGACTCCTCAGAAATTCGATATTCTAGCAGATGCTACATAATTTCTCCCTCTTAATTGAATGGTAAGTTTGTTGAAGTCTACATATGGCTATTTACCATATATTTTCACATTTTTTAAGATTTCGTCATGCGCTAAATATCTAACCTAATATAAGACTATTTGTTCTAAATTCATTTCGATGATCATTTATGGTATCGTAAATATAAGGATATCAATATATTGGTTAGAATTTATACGGAATTGAGAGTTATGAAATGAATTATACAATTATGAAATACTCGTATTTACCTGCAAGGCCCGTCTCCTCAACTTTCTTACTTATTTATCTGTAGCACTTTCGGGACTTGTCCCATCATCAGCAGGATTCAAAACTGGCGTTTAACTGAAGATCTGGTAGAGGGGGTTACATGTACTGGGTTTGTGTTCATTTATCAGATGGTCGTTGTTAACTGCCTTCAAAATTTCCATCTCCTCGAGTACGTTTATCTTCACGTTGTAGGTTAATATTTCATAATTTTATACTTTAATTTTTAATAATACCTCAACGGAACATTATCATGAACCTTATAAAAGTTATGAAATACCATTATAAAATCCAAATTAATTTGAAAATAACATAATTTAAAATTACGTACGTTTTCAAGAAACATTTATCATAATTAATGCCAGAGTGATTTCCAAATTATCAAGAGTGACATTTGTTAGGACTATTTAACGAATAAAATTAAGCTGTTTACTCACAAATCATTGTTTAAGTATAATTATTTTAAAATATTTATATATTTAATGTAAACGGCGATGTTTGAAAACAAATGAGAAACGTTATGTTTGGTTTGTTCATCAGTGTAACCAGATTATTTATTGCCAAATAGAATCGCAATATTGTAAGAATGCATCCTAGTGGAGAAAAAAATTAAACACAACATTAAAGGTTATTAATTAGTTTCTGATGTCCTATGATGTAAATATGTCAATTATATTTTTCTGCAACGTTAATTTTTATGAAATAATACGTTTAAGAAAGTGCAAACAGTGGTTTATTTTTTTGTGGTATAATCAATTGGTACGAATGTTTTTCTATTATATCTCGCAAGCAGAATCTGGTTACATTCGTGCACAATATATACCATCTGGAAGCCACTTGATACAACGAAAGCGATAAAATGAAAATGAAAGCGATAAAATGAAAGTGATAAAATCGAGGTGAAAAACGGCTGTCATTGGTTGTAAATAAACTATCATTGAAATGTGATTGGTTAATGACTCCCATTTGGGCCATGAGTTAAATAGTAAATTTAAAAATAAGTGCAAGTAAAACAAGTGCATGCATTCTAGTGTATTATTTATATAATGCTTTTTGATAATGCAGTTTAATTGCCCGAGAGGAAGGTTGTGAAAACGACACGTCATACTGAGATACATATTCTCTATATAGTTTTAATTTATATATTTTCAAATTTATAGGAATTTTTATTTCAACTACCCCTCTCATAGCAAAAGTAGTGTAAAATGTTAAATGCAGAGCCAAATATTATTGGAAGAAACTATACTGTATGTCGTAAGGAAATTTGGCGGCATACTGCCAGAATTGTTTGAAGAGATACAGTGGAGAAGGAGGTTATGAAGGATAAACGATGAAAATTCATTAATAAATTTTGAAAAAAAAAACAAATAAATAAAATGATTTGGGGTTACAAAAAATATGACAGAAGATACATTTCACGAAAGGAACTCTTGAATGGATCCGATCTGACAGGCGTAAAGTGGAAGAACAAAAATAACCTGAATGAGTGGAATTGAAAAAAAACTATTATATACTTTAAATAAATAAATAAATACATAAACCATTTACATCGTCTTGAAACGTAATGGGCACCGAGATATATGTCACGGACTTTTTTTTCAATCCACAGGACTTAAGGCCGGTTTACACGCTAGGTCTTATTGTACGTTTTATAGGACAGAACGAATCCTATCCGATAAAATGTTACATGTGAACAGCAAAACGTACGTCTTGTCGAGTGGGAATGAAATCCAAGGACATATTGAAGAACTGAAGGGAGAAGCATCTTTTTGCGACAAAACGTACGTTTTGTATGTTCCGTTTAAATGGCTTTTCTCATGCAGGTGTCTTGTTTCAGTATGTATGGTGATACCAACTCCAGCAGTTAACTGTAGGCTGAGGTGTCCATTCGCAAATAATTGCGCCAGTCATCAGGTTCGCCTCTCAGCTCTTTCAGTAACAGGACATGGGAATACTGACTTCTTTTCAGAAACCACTCCCTTGACCATTTTGTCTTTTGCTCTTCATTACTTTTCCTCCCAGTCGTTGAATCCTTACGGGGGAAAAGATAAAAGAAAGCAACTGGGCTTCCTCCATAATCAAATTAATGATTTCTCACTTTTAATAAAAAATACACTGTTTTGTATGATCGATAAAATGTACACCCTTTGACAAAAAATGAGTCGTCCGCAAATTCTATCAACCGATCCGGGAACTTCGTGAGCGCTCGCAGAAACCGTATTCACATCAACAGGTTTTCAGTAATTGTACTGGGTTGTTTGCTGGTTAACGCAGTGCACACTCAAGCAACATGAAAGAGAGAGCTTGGCTTAGTGTGTTTACGTGGTCGAGAGGTTTAGCAGACATCATCTGCGTTCGTAACCTCACGGGTTCGATTCATGTTCTCCTTTTTTAAAACTGAATGTTCGAATAGCATTTCGCCTATAATATAGTGTCATATTTAATTTTATATTTGGGTTTTATGGCTTTTATGCACACACAAAATATACAAAAACATAAATTATAACCTTCTTGTAATAAATAAACGAGGAAAGAAAATACTATCTTCTAAAATGAAAACATTAACAAAAACAAAATCAATATCAGGTGCATGAACCCTCAGCATCTATTATCGCTCTCAATTTGCGGGGCATTGAGATTACCTTGTGCCTATGCACTTGTGTGTGCGCTAAGCCATTATAAAACTCAGTATGATTAATTATAAACAAACTTGTTAGAGGCTGTTGCTTATGCGCAGACGTTTGCGCATCACAGTCTGTTGAATGCAATACATTGAAATTACTTAGAACAAACCCTGAATGTGGTAAATATAATTGTTACAATAACGACATTAACATTGATTTAATTCAAATGTTGTATTTAATTCATAAAGCATTTTAATACAAATATCACAAAAAAAACTGCATAATTGAGGACGCGAACCTGCGATCTTCCTTATCAGAAACAGTGGCTATATGCTTTACCGCTGACCTAACAGGGCACGTAGGAGAGTCTTCAGTTCATGCCACATAACACAATAGCTCAGGGACTGCACAATTATGACTAGTTTCCTAGTTTGAACCCAGCGCTGTGCCGAGCACGACTAAGAGGAAATGTGGCTTCAAGAAATGACTCAATTCTTTTTTGTCTAACGGTGTACAATAAGACGTAGCGTGTAAACCGGCCTTTAGATACGAAAATGTTAATTTGGAACAGTTAGAAATAGCACGGAACGATTTGGTGGTTATTGCCCGTCTGATAAATCTGGTTAGAACGTCAGAGCAAGGCTGCATTTTTTGTAATTATCGCTAAGTAAACAATTTGACCGGGGCTGCGTTGAATGTGTTAGAGAAGTGAATTCTATCTGCTGAGTGTTTACATTGCGATTTCTTGTTATTTCCAACTGCGAATCCCATCACAATACGTTACATTTTCGTTCTCTACATTGAGAATGCGCTTATATCACTCAGGTTTTTAGGAAACACAAACAGTGCGATACTAGTAGTAGTAGGACTTTATTAGACAAAAAGTAAGATATTTACAATATTATTTACAAATATGGGTCGCACGGGCAGTAAGCCGTACGTGCTGTTGACAGTCCGTTACAATAAAGTAATAATTGGTACTAGTGTAAAGAAAAATAAACAACAAAAACAGCAATAACATTACAATTACATAAAGAAAACACAACATATACGGCAGTGAATATTTCAGATTTTTCTGAATATAGACGGGTTGCATACAAGCGATTAGAGATAAGAAACTAGGAATTTAGATGGGAGATTAGAGTTATTTAAAAATTATAATTTGCCAGACTTCAGCACCATATGTTAAAATGCTCTAAATTATTGTTTGATATATTTGTAATTTTCTATTTTTTGTAATATTTTTGCTCCACCAATCAGAGGTTAAAGCATTTATTGCTTGATTTTTTGTGCGATTCTACTTTTAATTTCCACTGTGTTATCGCCTGAATGGTCTAATTGTGTTCCTAAATAAGTGCATTCAATACTAGGTTTCAGTTCTTCTCCATTGTTGAAATTTATATTTTCCGTTTCTTCTCCTATACACAGGTATTTAGTTTTCTCAATGTTTATATCCATCCATAGTAATTCTACCCGAAGGCAGGTCCTTCACTGCAATCATTGCATTTTTCATGCTATACTTGCAGCTTTACTAGGGAATTGTAGGTGTCTTAGCTTCCCGTTGCTTTCCACACCGGTGAAGGATGATGATGATAATGATAAGGATGATGATGGCGATATGATTTCGGGGACCGTTTGGGCTTTAACGTTTTCCTGACATTTGTCTTACAGGTGAGGAAAAACCCCGATAAAACCTCACCCAGAAAAACTGCCCCGACCGGGGATCGCACCCGTGCCCCCTGCGTAACAAGGCAGCACGCTACCTCGAGACCACTGCGGTGGACAATGTTTATATAAAGCCCCATTTTTCATATTCTTCTTTTAGTTTTTCGCCACATATTCTATGTCATAAATAAATTTTATATGAATTTCTATAGAAAATGTATTTATATTTATGACATTCATCTGATAAAGATACATTGTATTGAAACAGCTGTTATGAGTGTTAAATAAAATAAAGATGTATGAAAATCATATAAAACTTTGATAGTCTTATTTATTAAATTCATACTGGATTTTCATCAAGTAAACCCCAAATCAATTAGTCATTTGTTTATTGTTCTTTTAAGAATATCTGAGAATTTTTTTATGAACGTAGTTTCAATATTAAAATTAAGTTTATTACATTTAGGCTTTTACAAAAGCGAAAATTGGATTGAAATAAATTGAAACACTAAGGGTCGACAGGCCTACTATCCGGATGCTGGCCTCACATCCTCATGTATTATTCACAGATGGTGGACGATCATCCAGCCAATATAGGAATAACATATGGTCAGCACGTCGAGCCCTCCAGCCGTTATAGCTGGTTTTCTAAACTTGGAGCCACTGCCTAATGTAGCTACATAAATTCCTCACGATGCTGTTTGGCCACCAGTCCCATACTGGCCGAAATTCCGCGAAATTTCTTCCCCCATGAGGATTTGAACCAGCGCAAATCCCGTGGCTCAACACTAAGGCACCGTGTCTTAAACCTCTCTGTTACGATGTGGATCGAAATTGACGAAAACAATATTGAAACATTAAGATTCATTATAATAGAACAGAGGGGGCACGCCGTAGCGTAATGGTTATGGCACTGCGCTACAAACCTGAAGGTTGAGGGTTCGAGTCCCGGTGGGGTCAGGATTTTTAAACTGACCCAAACCTTCTGGTGGCACCATGGCCCTGGGATCAACTCAGCCTCTAACGGAAATGAGTACCGTTGTTCTGGGGTAAAGGCGGCCGTCACGCAGGGCTGACAACCCGGCTGACATCAAGTGCCGATTGTCTAGAAAAGTGGGAGCCTTAACCTCCTACCAACCCAAGGGCCTCCTGAGGCCTGTAGTCGGATCACTTTTATAATAGAACAGATAGCACACTTTAACTATCTTGGTTCAGATATAAAACATACAGCTACGATTGGGATATACACAATAAATTAAACCGATATCAAATGATGTGTGGCACCATAAAAAGAACCCTCCGAAAGACTCGAAGAGAAACTCAGCTCATGTTTTATAAAATTATGGCTGTTCCTGTTATTTTATATGGATCTCAATCTTGGGTACTTACAAAAAAATATATATCTCACACATTCAAGCCACTGAAATGAAATTTTTAAGATCCGATGTACACGCATGTATAGATTACACAATGAATTAATAAGAAATGAACTGGAGATATTTTCAATACTCGATAAACTAGACGAGCACAAATACCAATGGAAAGAACATTTAGACAGAATGGACAATGCAAGATTACCCAAAAAGATCAGTGCTTACAAACCATATGGAAAAATATCTTTGGGGACGGCCAAGGAAACGATGGACTTGAGATCGGAACAGGTCGCATTGACCTAATCCTGGAAAGGAAGAAGAAGAAGATTCAGTATAATTAATTTGGTGGAGGTGGCTTCCTGCTTCAGCGCTAGATGTAATATCATTCTATATCTGTATGTCTGTACTGGAAATGGATTGGAAAATTATATCTCATAAAATGATGGAGGCAGAAAACTTTCTACTTCAACGCTGGACGACTCATTGCCTGCCTATTTTTCATGTCTGTTGTTGACTTAGAATGGGATATCAAAAAACCCTAAAGAACAATGTTTGTACGTTAGGTAGTAACAATACTGCAGATGTACGGTACAGTTTAACAATGGATAACGTACATCCCAAGAGTATAGATGGCCATGTCCGCTCTCTGAATATGAATGCACGGAGGCCAAGAAAACAAAAAAAGCAAGCAACCGGTCTGTAGATTGCACCACTTGTTCTCAACAATTGTACATCGAAGTCAAGCGAGAGAGAAAGAGAGGAAAATTGTAAAAGAGAGGAAAATTGTAAAAGAGAGGGAAAAAGCACACACATTTCCCATTGTCAATATAACGTTTATACAGGCTCTGCTTTGAATTATAGTTCTGTATTATTTCTGGGAAAATACACTAAACATTCTTATTTATCCTCGTGTACATTGGTACAGGACATTATAGACTTCTTTGTTCAAATTTGAACATTTTTGAATTTTAAAGTGCGGAATCACTGTTCAATAGCAGCGCATTACATACCATGATTAATATGGAGAATAAACTTTATCTAAAATGCGGGGATTCTAGATCTAACTTACTGGCACTTCGAGCCCGTAGGTAATGGCCGCGCTGATATAAGCTCTCCATACATCCCTATCCTGAGCTAATGTTTTCCAATCATTCCCTGTATAATCTAAAAAAAAAAAGTAAAGTGATCCCACTACAGGCCTCAGGAGGCCTTTGGGGCAGTAGGAGGTTAAGGCTCCCACTTTTTCTTGACAATCGGCACTTGATGTCAGCCGGGTTGTCAGCCCTGCGTGACGGCCGCCTTTACCCCAGAACAAGCGTCTGGTACTCATTTCAGTTAGAGGCTGAGTCGACCCCAGGGCCATAGTGCCGCCAGAAGGTTTGGGTCTACTTTCCTCAAATCATGGTTAATGTTATTCTCCCACCTGGTTCTTGGTCTACCAACTGGGCGTTTTCACTCTGTTTTTCCTATAAGAAGCTTCCATGCACGTCTTTCATTCCAATTCGTGCCACATGTCCTGCCCATCGCAGTCTATGAGGCTTAACTGTTCTCATTATATCTGGATTCCTATAAAGACCATGTAGTTTACTGTTATGTAGTATTTTCCATTCACCTGTCTGTTCATCTACCTTTTCCAAAAATGTTCCTAAGAACTTTATTCTCAAATACTTGTAATCTCCTTTCCTCCCTTAAAGTAAGAGTACATATTTCGCTCCCTAATATAACTGGTAGAATAATAGTTTTATATATTTTCAGTTTAACGTTTTTTGAAAGGAGTTGGGACGTCAAGAATCTCTGTAATGCATAATTAGGCCTAACTGTTTTAATGCTTAAAATAGAACTTGTCTTAAAATACCGTTCGTATTAAGTGATCACCTCTTTATACAACACATTTTTCTAGGAATCAATAGATTAAATAGTAAATAGATCTAATAGCAACATCTATACAATGTTATTTACAAATATGGGTCTCACGGGCAGTAAGCCGTACGTGCTGTTTGACAGTCTGACAAAATGCCATCATCGATCATATCAAGAGTAATTTTGTTATTTGCTTGAACAGTTCTTTTCCGTATCAACAAAATAATGTCTAGATGTAATAATATAAATAATAGTTTTAAAAAACTAAAACAACACACTTTGTTAGAAAACCGAACTAAAAAAATGAAAAATAATTTTAATTTCCAACACGCTTGGGATAAAATTAAAGTGGCCAACAAAAAAATCATCTCCAACACATATAGAATAAAACTAGAGTTATCATAAGTAATGCCACGAGTGATTTCCAAATTATCGATAAATTCACGACTCACGAAGTGAGGAGTGAATTTTTCTACAGAATTTGGAAATCAAGAGTGGCATTTGTTAGGACTATTTAACGAATAAAATTAAGCTGTTTACTCACAAATCATTATTTAACTATAGTTATTTTAAAATATTTATATATTTAATGTAAACGGCGATGTTTGAAAACAAATGAGAAACGATAGGTACGCTTCTACTGCTTCTTTTGTTTATCACTGCAACCAGATCATACTATTTATTGCCAAAGGAACGCAATATTGTAAGGAGGAGCTTTCTTTAATATGGTAATTATAACACTGATAAATATTTGGTGAAACACGACTCTGATTGGTTGTAAAACAGAAATCATTGAAACGTGATTGGTCATTGACTCCCATTTGGGGCATGAGTTAAATAGTCAACAAAAAGATATAATTTTACCATCAAAAGCGTGGGGTGCTGTATATCAATTAATGTGTTTGATAAAAAACAGATATTGGTAAAAGTAAAGTCTCTAAGAAGAAAATGTAAAAATCATAAAGCACTCCAGGCTTGTGATGGTAAAATTATTTTCTTTTTGTTGATAACTCTAGTTTATTCTATGTGTGTTGGAGATGTTTTTTTTGTTGACCACTTTAATTTTATCCCAAGCGTATTGGAAATTAAAATTATTTTTCATTTTTTAGTTCGGTTTCTAACAAAGAGTGTTGTTTTAGTTTTTTAAAACTATTATAAACAGTTTTCGGACACTTTTGAAATCCAGAATGGGTTGAAGCAAGGAGATGCACTATCTCCTCTACTATTTAATTTTGTACTAGAGCATGCCATTAAATCTTTAGAGAATGAGGATGGCTTACAACTCAATGGTATTAATAAGCTGTTAGTTTATGCTGATGATGAAGTATTGTTGGCCGATAGCGAGGAGATACTGAAGGCCAACACGCACACACTATTGAGTAACACTAAGAAATTAGGACTGGAAGTAAATATCAATAAAACTAAATATATGGTCACACATAGAAATCCATTAAATAATGGAAATGGACAGCTAATGACAAATGAGGGAAATTTTGAGGAAGTGCCTGAATTCAAATACCTAGGAACAATAATCACAAATAGGAATGAGATGCACAAAGAAATTAAACATAGGCTCAATTCTGGAAATGTATGCTATTATGCATTGCAGAGACTCTTGATGTCCCAACTCCTTTCAAAAAACGTTAAACTGAAAATATATAAAACAATTATTCTACCAGTTATATTATATGGGTGCGAAACATGGATTCTTACTTTAAGAGAGGAAAGGAGATTACGAGTATTTGAGAATAAAGTACTTAGGAAAATTTTTGGGATCAAAGAGAGATGAACAGACAGGTGAATGGAGAAGACTACATAACAATGAACTACATGGTCTTTACAGGAAGCCAGATATAATAAGAACAGTTAAGTCTCGTAGACCGCGATGGGCAGGACATGTTGCACGTATGGGGAATGAAAGACTTGCATGGAAGCTTCTTGTAGGAAAGCCAGAGGGAAAACGCCCAGTTGGTAGACCAAGAATGAGGTGGGAGAATAACATTAACTATGATTTGAGGGAGTAGATTATACAGGGAATGATTGGAAAGCATTAGCTCAGGATAGGGATGTATGGAGAGCTTATGAACCTACGGGTTCGATAGTGCCAGTGAATAATTATGTATTATTTATTTTTTAGTTTTAATATTTTACAGAATAAGATAAAAATGTAAATATCTTTAAATTCGATACTATTATAGTATGAGCTAAAAGTAATACTCTTATAAAAAAATCATCCCAGCCGGATTTGAACCAGCGACCTATGGATTACTGAAATTATATACCACTAGAGTTCACCGCTCTACCAACTGAGCTCTTACAACGATTGAATAAAAAGTCGACAAGTCCGCAATCTATTATACCAGTTTTCATTTTTTTTTATTTTCTGACGATTCTGGCCAGGATTTTAGAAAAAAATGAAATTATTGTATTGTCACGGGTCCTTTACAAGTATACAAAGTTTCATGTCGATCCAATGATTTTAAGTGGGCGAAAATCGCGTTGAAAGATTCTCGTTACATAGATAGATAGACAGATAAATATATACAGATCAAGCTAATATAAAGCGTGTAATAACGTACATAGAACAAAACATAGATAAATCGTATATTACGATGCAAAGTTGGGAAGTGGTTTTTACAGAATCGAGGAAAAATGTTTAAAAAACCGAGCGATAGCGAGGTTTTTAATTTCCGAGATCCTGTAAAACACTTCACAAACGTGCGTTGTACATTATTTTTTGCGCGATGGTTTTTTCAAAATAATAAATTATAGTAAAATAACGTCATTGTTGGAAATATTTGCATTCATTATAAACAACTGACTAACGTTAACAATGTGGGCAATGTTTATTAGTTGAAACAACAGGAGGCCTTGAGAACAATTATTGATAACATGGCCGCAAGTACGTATTTATTGTTTTATATAGTTTC
This sequence comes from Diploptera punctata, assembly GCA_030220185.1. Lineage (NCBI taxonomy): Eukaryota > Metazoa > Arthropoda > Insecta > Blattodea > Blaberidae > Diploptera > Diploptera punctata. Next base: position 1,519,164 of record JASPKZ010006086.1, read on the forward strand.
AAATAAAGTTCAGTTCATTTAAAATGCAGTGATTTGTTTCGTATAATGTATATTAACACCACCTTTGGATATTTTCTGTATATACATTTTAAGTAGTATAAATAGAGGGCAGTGGTTTTACTTCCCGCACGTGGGTGTAAATGTAATATTACAGTATATTTATTTAGGTTGGCCACCCCGAAATGTAGGAAGTTGAACTTTCAATCATGGTCACCATTGCTGTAAGTACGACAGAACGCACTAACAAGCAAAAAATACTTTTACATTATACAATAATTAGGTTATGTAAAATTATTAAGTAATAATGATATTACGAATAACATTAACTATGATTTGAGGGAAGTAGATTATACAGGGAATGATTGGAAAACAGCTCAGGATAGGGATGTATGGAGAGCTTATGTCTGCGCGGCCATTAACTTACGGGTTCGATAGTGCCAGCGAGTAAGTAAGTTATGATATTACACTTTGCTTACATTCTTATTTATTCACGAATAAGTATTATTCTTATTTTCTGTGTTTTGTCCAGAAATTTATACCCCTTCTCTCTATGACAACAGACCGATCATAAATGTCTTATTTTATTACATATAACGGATATTTAGTGTCGAAAATGGCAAAATCATATCACAGCGTATTCAAACAATAGATGGGAGGGAATGGCGGGAGACCAGGAACTATTAATTAATTTCGCTACGATTGACACACAGCCTGACTATGTAGCCTGGATAAACAACGAAATACATGTAAACGCAACAATTCAGCAAACTAACGTATTGTTGTACTCATTGTCGTCCAGACGACTATATGTAATAGTGTAGATAATTAATCCCCCAAATGCTGTATAACAGCCAATCACGATTGAATGAATACTATATTTCAACCAATTACAGTAAAGTGACCAGACGTCCACATACACTGGGCAACAAAAAATAAACTTTTTTTTTGTCTCAGAAAGAAAAATAGCTGATTCTGATAGTATTTTTTCTCCTGAATTCAAATATATCGGGTTTTCTCCATCACGAAAGGTTTCCGAGAGACAGGATTTTATAATTTCAAACATTTTAATACTTTTTACATTCGTAATTACACAATATTCAAACATTCGGACTCACCTAGAAAGTAAGAAATTACGATTTTCTGCTATATTTCGCCTGTGAAGCATCGCTCTTGATGGTCCAACAATAATCGCCCAGCATATTAGGATTACATTTGCCTTGATATCTCTTTTCCATAGCTGAAATCTCCTGATGAAAGTGTTCCCCGTGCTCATCGCTCACTGCGCCAAGAAGGACAAATGGACGAAGAAAACGTTTATTAAAAAAATAATTATTATTTAAATCCATTAATTGTAATTGAAATAAAGAGACTGCGGGTAATGGAGAAATTCCGAATACATATTTGAAAACCCGATAAAAAACTGCATTAAGTAGAACTATTGGTACTCATGAGACAAAAATCATGTTGACCAGTGTTATTAGCCGTGGAATGTGGCCTATTTTTAATTTACGCATCACTCGGAAGACCCAAACAGGTTTTTATTTAGTTCTATAATTGATCATCATCAGCATCAAACATTAGACCTTAAGCTGTGTTCCGATCTCCTGTTAGAATTGGTCTGTCCATCTTTTATTGCGTCTTTCTACATTTATTCGTCCTAATAGTTTGTAAGGAAGAATTTGTTTCAGACTTTTTTTTGTTATCTATTCTGTAACAACATACCAACAGAATAACTACAGTTTTAATGAGTTTTTGGAGAAGAACTGACAGAAATTTTCGACTGGAAATAATTAGAAATACAGAAATTAGAAAATGGATGAATGCTGAAGGAAATATAATGGATGAGATTGAACACAGAATACTAATGTGCTATGGACACGTAAGAATAATGCAGGATGGAAGACTACCAAAGGTCATCTATACATGGAAAATTGAAAGAAGGAGCAGAAAAGGAAGATCAAGAACAATCTGGAAGAATAACATTCAAAATTCAATGAGGAAATTTGGTGTAACGGATGAAGACACAGAAGACAGAGAACTATGGACAACTTTAAATAAGGGAAATTTGTGAAGGTATATTACAGACTACTAGTCTATAAGCCCGTAATCATGTAAGTATTTTTAAAACTCATGTTAATTATTAAGATTGGTTGGAGGAAATCCTCAGTGATGAGGAAAATTCTCAAAATGAATGAATCCATTGTATGATGTGCTCCATCCATTCATCTCTGTATTGTGAAATTCTATCTAATAGTTTGAATATATTTAGTTACCTTCGTACATTTTCATTTTTGGATCTGTTATTGTGTAAAACCAGCCACACTCCTCAGAAACTTCATTTCTTACGTTTCTATTCTTCGTTCCTGGTTTTTGGTTAAGACCCAGTGTTTCATATAGTAGTGTTGGTACCGCCATTGTTTTATACAATTTTAAAATACGACATATTCTTGTATTTATATAAAGAAGCGTATAGGATGAATGCATGCTCCTGTGTTTGTGTAAAGTGTGTCGTATGAGGGATGATGCTGAAGAGAACGGAAACCCAGTGTCAGAAATTACAAGGAATCTGTCAACCATTGCATGCCGAAAACTACCTTGCAATTTCTCCCAGAGAAACGTTGTGATATACAAAAGCCGTGTCCAGAAAGATTATCCGCCGCTTTTAACTGCCAGGCACATAATTCGAAGCCACAATCTAGCAATGGTAACATACTATGCAATGCAGATAGACTCCCCCTTTGAATACTGTGGAGTGGAAAGAGTCCGGGGTGGCGCGGACGACAGATTGTGAAGATTATGCAATCCACCAGTCAGAAATTGCCTGTAGTTTAAATGAAGAATTTAGAGCTGGATTTTAGTGCCTTGCAGTTAAAAGCGGCAGATAATTTTTTTTGACACGGCCTTGGTACATCACAACGCTTCTCTAGGAGAAATTTCTAGATACGTTTCGGCATGCAATGGTTGACAGTTCCCTTGTTAGCCTACCACTGTTGAAAAGCAAAAGTAGGCCATCGGGTTTACTGTTCCCCATTCGACGGACAAATCACTATTAACAGTACCACATGCTCTCTCAATGTATATACTGCGAAGGGGTTTGTAATTTAATGCACGGATTTGGCGCACAATCAAGCGATTACAAATTGAATACCACCAACCCTCTCAAAAATGAAAATTGTTATAATTGAATTAAGTTTTAGACTAATAGCTCTAGAAATGGATTATTTACGAAGAAGTGCCAGAAAGTCTAAATTAGAACGTGTCACAAATAAGGAAATTAGAAACAAAATGGAAGCAGAAGAAAGCATAATTGAAAGAATTGAGGAAAAGGAATTAAAGTGGTTAGGACATGTTTTAAGAATGGAAGATGAGCGATGGCCGAAGCAACTATATGAATGGCATCCTAACAGAAAGAAGAAAAGAGGAAGACCAAGGTTAACATGGAAGGAAAACATGAAGACAGTAATGCAAGCTAGAGGGCTAAGCATCGAAGATGCCCAAGACCGTAGGCTTTGGAGGTTTGGCACGGGAAGACGGCAGCAGCTGTAAAAACCCGAAGATAGATAGATAGAGAGAAGTTTTACGATTAATAATCAAACAATAACATATAAAGCAGTGTTCAATATTGACGTGTCTCCGAAACGAGCAGATATTGTTACAACAAAACAAACTTCAGAAACAACTTAAATGAATATTCTGCTGTGGTCTCGAGGTAGCGTGCTGCCTTGTCACACAGCGGGTCCGGGTTCGATCCCGGTCGGGACAATTTTCCTGGGTGAGGGTTTTTTCGGGGTGTTTCCTCACGTGTAAGACAAATGTCAGGAAGCTTAGGGCCCAACGGTCCCAGAAAATCATGCGGCTATCATCATCATCCTCATCATTATCATCACCATCCTTCACCGGTGTGGAAAGCAATGGGAAGCTACCACACCTATAATTCCCTAGTAAAGCTGCGAAGCATAGCATGGAAATGCTATGATTACAGTGAAAGACTTGCCCTCGGGCAGAATTACCATGGATGGATGGATTCTGAGAAAGATTGTACATAAATCAAGGAAAGATCAAATAAAAAAATGAAGGAATAAGAATGCAGCTGAATGGTCTGGCAATAGTTTAATGGGTGAAAAAAAAAAACTTGAATGGAATGAACATATATCCCGCATGACACCAGATAGAATTGTACGCTTAGCAAGAGATAATTTGCCAGAGGACGGGAGAAGGATACCTGGAAGACTAAAAAAGAGATGGAAGGACTCTTAATTCTGAATGGAACAGGTCATAGACCTAAAACAAAGAGAAAAATAAGAAGTTTTACAATTTAAATTTTCAATTCCCCAAGTCCAGGAAGCAGGCATCATACTAACTGACCCAATGTGTTGAAAGTTTCAATACTAAAAGACTAATAGAAGCTATAAAATCATTATTCAAAGGATCAATTTCAAAAATAAAAGTTCGAAATCATATCAGGGAGGGATTTACTGTTACAAGAGGTTTATGGCAAGATTACAGTTTATATCCAACTCTATTAAAAGTACTAAGAAGTACTAAGAGACTGGAGGGAAAATGTAAAAAAAAATGGGCATACAAATTCAAAATACGCATGCATATTCACTCAATTTTGCAGAAGACCTCGTATTAATAACAAGATAAAGGTGACATAGAAAATATGGCCAGAAAACTAAAAGAAGAATATGAAAAATGGGGACTTTATATAAATATAGAGAAAACTAAATACACTGAGCAACAAAAATGAAACATTCTTTGCTTCAGAAAGAAAAAAAGTGATTCTGATAGTATTTGTTCTCCTGAATTCAAATATGATATCGGGTTTTCTTCATAATGCAAGGTTTCCGAGAGACAGGCATTTGTAATTTAAAACACTTTAATATTTTCTACATTCGTAACTACACAATATTCGAACATTTGGACTCGCCTAGAAAGTAAGAAATGACGATTTTCTGCTATATTTCGCCTGTGGAGTATCCCTCTTGATGGTCCAACAATAATCGGCCAGCATATTATAATTCCATCTGCCTTGAAATCTCTTTTCATAGCTGAAATCTCCTGATGAAAGTGTTCCCCGTGCTCATCGCTCAATGGATAAATTGACGAAAAAACGTTTATTAAACAAATAATTACTTAAATCCATTAATTGAAATTGAAATAAAAAAATCTGTGGGTGATGGAGGAATTCCGAATACATATTTGAAAACACGATAAAAAACTGCATTAAGTATAACTATTGGTACTCATGAGACAAAAATCACGTTGACCAGTGATATCAGTGTATAGGAAAAGAAATGGAAAATATACATTTCAACAATGGAGAAGAACTAAACCTAGTATTTAATGTACTTATTTAGGTACAAAATTAGACCATTCAGGCGATAACACAATGGAAATTAAAAATATAATCGCACAAACAAAGCAAGCAATAAATACATTAAACTATGTTTGGCGAAGCAAACATATTACAAAAAAAATAGAAAATACAAATATATCAAACCATAGTTCAGAGCATTTTAACATATCATGGTGCTGAAGTTTGGAAAATTCCTACCAGGGAAATAAAAAGAATTTTAAGTACAGAAATTTATGTTTTAAAATCAGCTGGAAGATACAGAATGGATAGAATACGAAATAAAGAAATAAGGAAAATTATGTGTGTACAAGAGGAGCCGGACATCATAGACATTATAGAAAAGAAAAGATTACAGTGGTATGGCCATGTCAAAAGAATGCTAGATCAAATATTGTCTAAATTTATTATGGAATGGATCCCAATGGATAGAAAGAAGAAAGGAAGACTAATGAAAACCAGAATAGAAGGTGTGCAAGCAGCTATGATTATCAGGGGATTGGAGGAAGATCAATGGATGGGCAGAGAGGAATGGCGTTTGGTTTCCCGAAGACGGCGGTAGCTGTCATGATACCGGATGATGATGAAGAATGTTTTATTTTCATTTTGGATTGATTTAATGAGAGCTTGATGAAACTGGACGTTAAATATTCCATGTTTTTTAAGCGAATGCATTTCTTCGTGTAACTTAACATGGATACAATGATAAAATTCAGTTGTGTGGAAATGATTGTGTATTAAAATGAAGATTTGATGTGGATAGAGCGTTGTTAATTAAAGGTCTAGTTGTTAGTGTATTATTTATTAGTGAAAAGCCTGCTGCTGATCCATGATCCCGGGAGAGTTTCGCAGACTAGCTTCATGTTTTGTTAACTTCACTCTTCACCTCTCTCTATTTTCATCAGCAATACGCACTACCGCCTGACCACAAACTTTTTCTCGATGTAATCAGTGGCGTGTAGTTTAAATTCACATTGACTCGTTCCTGAATAAATAACTTAAATTTATAAACGAAGTATCTATATATTAATACGTGAAGGAAAAACTTTGCACCCTTTTTTAAGCACATTGCGTGCACGGAGGAGTGTGATATTTGGCATAATTAAAGTTCATGTAGAGAAGGATTGCAGAAAAATATAATTTATGTACAGGCCTAATATGTGTTAGAAATAAATAAAATAATATATCTTTTTTCTAAATTTATGTGTATTACTCATTCATTTATTCACGTTCATAGTTGAAAATGCATTGTTATAAAAAGAAAATTGTGCAGCAGCAATGTGAATTGACTTATTCTCGCGTATTTATTATTAGTAGTTTATTACACTCAGCAATAAAAAATATACTTTTTTTTTGTCTCAGAAAGAAAACTATGTGATTCTGATTGTATTTTTTCTCCGGAATTCAAATATGATATCGACTTTTCTCCATCATGCAAGGTTTCCGAGAGACAGGAATTTATAATTTCAAACACTTTAATATTTTCTACATTCGTAACTACACCGATTGAGGGTCTTTCCACTTTTCAGCGGTTGCCCTTTTACCAGCCGGCTGCTGGCCCTTCACATCCACATGTGTCAATCACAGAGGTAGATGATCAATAGCCAGTGTAGGGGTGACATGTGGTTAGCATGTCGAGTCCCCAGCCGTTATAGCTGGTTCCTCAACCTGGAGCCGCTATTTATTGTAGCTAGCCAATTGCCTCACGATGCTGTGTGGGCACCGGTCCCATACTGGCCGAAATACCATGAGAAAATTTCTTCCCCCAAGGAGGACTATTGGAGCCTCAACATTTTCCGTCATTTGCCTTAGAGGTGAGGGAAGAAAAAAACCGAAAGAAGAGCTCATCCAGGTAACTTCTCTCGATTGGGAATCCAAACCGGATCTTTGAGTGCGAGATATCGATGATGCTACCCCGAGACCATACCGGTGAAATTCAGGTTCAGGAATTATAGGTAGTTCCAAGATAATTTTCTTACTACATGTTGAAACCCTGTAGCACATTCAGTTAGAACAGAACTTCAAAGATAATATTTTCACATATAGGCCTAGTTGTTTCAATATTTATAAATTCAATCATATATTGCATTCAAAATTACAATTAAACTGCTAGAACTGATTCCTATACACAATGAATACTTGTACTGTATTAAAAATTTCACCTTTTTTATTACATAATAATAGAAAACCTGTATTTCAATACATATCTACATGTCTCATTGGGTCGGTATGTTGACCGTATACTTACTAGTTGAATATACACTGCTCAAAAAAATTAGGGGATATTGTAGAATAACCTATTAAGACTATGTTTTTTGGAATAGTATTAGATGCAATCACTTTCTATTACTCCAAGATAATGTAAATAAGAGTTTGAAGTTGTTACGTAACCTCGGTACCACACCAGAGGGCAGTGTCTGTACTGTTGATGTGAAAGGGTGGTGTGGGGGTGAATGTTTTGTTGCTGTTTTTAAATCCAGTCCAGTTTTCAGTTAGTGAATGACTTGCCTTAGGGACAGTGATGCCTCGACAACGTGATTTACCTGAACCAATGGCTTGGAGGGCCATAGGAAGGATGGAAGCTGGACAGACACAACAAGAGGTGGCACAAGCCATTGGGGTGTCTCAAAGCGTGATTTCCAGACTTTGGAATCATTTTCAAAGAACATACTGTTCACAGAAGAGCCGGACAAGGTCGACCAAGGGCAACAACAGCAAGGGATGACCGTTACCTCTTGTTAACAGCCCGTCGGAATAGACAGCAGAATGCAACTCAACTGCGAAATACACTTCAAACAGCAACAGGACGCAGGGTGTCAACTCAAACTGTCCCTAATCGACTGCATGGAAGTGGTCTCTATGCCCGTAGGCCCATGGTGTGTACCAGGTTAACTCCACAACACCGTAGAGATCGCAGAAACTGGGCGGAGGAACATCGTGGGTGGAGGCATGCTGAATGGAGATCAGTTCTTTTTTCTGATGAGTCGCGATTCAACGTGGAATGTGATAGTCGGCGTGTATTCATCTGGAGAGAAAAAGGGACACGAAACAATCCAGCTTTTGTACGTGAAAGATCCCCATATGGTGGCGGTGGATTGATGGTGTGGGCAGGAGTCAGTAGTGGTGGACGTACGGACCTCTACGTCATCCAAGGTGGTACTTTGACTGCGGTAAGGTATAGAGATGAGATTCTCCGACCTTTTGTCGTGCCTTATGCTGGTGCCATAGGTGATTCTTTTCTTTTTATGGACGATAATGCACGACCCCACAGAGCTGGCTTGGTGGACGACATGCTGGAAGTGGAGGGTATCGAGCGTATGCAATGGCCAGCTTCCTCCCCGGACTTAAATCCGATTGAGCATGTGTGGGATGCATTAGGCAGGCGCATTGCAGGCAGACCAGCACCTCCCACAACTGTTCCAGAGCTGCACATTGCTCTTATGGAAGAGTGGCCACGTATCCCCCAAGAACTCATTGCTAACCTCATTGCATCAATGCCACACAGGTGTGAGGCAGTGCTGGCCGTTCGAGGAGACCATACACCATACTAAAGAAACATTTTCACCCATGTTAATGTTGCTTTGTTTGTTTGCCATATTCCTAATCAGGATCTCTTTGACATCTGGTGTGGTACAGAGGTTACGTAATGACTTCAAACTCTTGTTTACATTCTTTTGGAGTAATAGAAAGTGATTGCATCTAATACTGTTCCTAAAAACATAGTCTTAATAGGTTATTCTACAATATCCCCTAATTTTTTTGAGCAGTGTCTGCCGGGTCAGCTAGTTTAAATAATTTATAGTTCAGATAGTTAAGAAGAAAAATGTCTGAATTCAAACTGGACGAATAGATTTTGATCCTGGATATTTAGGTTTATAATGCCAGTCTGTGTTTATAGTATTGTATGCATTTACGCGCCCTTATGCAAATACAGTTTATATTAATTTAATGAATTGTAAAATGATGATTTATGGTGAAGTGGATCGAGGCAATGAAATTCCAACCCAGCTTTAGCCTCCGCAACAGAGGGAAACCACAAAAAAGGAGTATTGGTCGGCATTGGATTCCCTTATGTTTGTCAAAGGAACATATTCTGTGTAGAGATGGTCGACAACGAGAAAAAAATAAAGAATAAAAGTAGCCACAAATTAATATTATTTGACATGATCCAAACCAGGGATTTTCAAACTGGATGAAGCGGCTCCCTGGAGAGGCAGCGAATGTTTCGGGTGAGGCCACAAAACTTTTAAAGCAGCGGTCCCCAAACTTTTTCGACTCGCGAACCCCTTCGCTACGATCTGAGTTGGGTGAACCACTGACTTTTTAATATACATACAGTAGACAAGCATAAACTTTAATTTCAAATAACGGTTTAATAACTTTAAATTAACTTAACTCTTAATGGTTAAAATCTAAAGTTACTCTAATTACGGCTTAAAAGTTAACAGCATATAGACATAGTTGCAATAATAAATACAAGTTCTCATTGTAATTGCCCACCTCCGCCTTGGAATTCAGTGAGAAGGTTGATTCTGCTTTCCATGACACAAAGCTTTGAAGTCGGGTACCACAGAAGTTAGATAAAGCCTCAAATCTCTTTCAGCACAAAGTATGTTTCTGAATTTATTTTTTAAATAGTCATTTAAAAAAAATGACTTTTCGCACAAATAGGGGTATACATATATTAGAAGGGGCATACTTACTTACTCACTGGCACTATCGAACCCGTAGGTTCATGGCCGCGCGGAAATAAGCTCTCCATACATCCCTATCCTGAGCTAATGCTTTCCAATCATTCCTGTATAATCTACTTCTCTCAAATCATAGTTAATGTTATTCTCCCACCTCATACTTGGTCTACCAACTGGGCGTTTTCCCTCTGACTTTCCTACAAGAAGCTTCCATGCAAGTCTTTCACTCCCCATACGTGCAACATGTCCTGTCCATCGCAGTCTACGAGACTTAACTGTTCTTATTATATCTGGCTTCCTATAAAGACCATGTACTTCATTGTTATGTAGTCTTCTCCATTCACCTGTCTGTTCATCTCTCTTTGGTCCAAGACCATGTAGTTCATTGTTATGTAGTCTTCTCCATTCACCTGTCTGTTCATCTCTCTTTGGTCCAAAAATTTTCCTAAGTACTTTATTCTCAAATACTTGTAATCTCTTTTCCTCCCTTAAAGTAAGAGTCCATGTTTCGCACCCATATAATATAACTGGTAGAATAATAGTTTTATATATTTTCAGTTTAACGTTTATTGAAAGGAGTTGGGACATCAAGAGTCTCTGCAATGCATAATAGCACGCATTTCCAGAATTGAGCCTATGTTTAATTTCTTTGTGCATCTCATTCCTATTTGTGATTATTGTTGCTACGCATTTGAATTCAGCCACTTCCTCAAAATTTCCCTCATTTTTCATTAGCTGTCTATTTCCATTATATAATGTATTTCTACAGTGCATTGTAGGATTAATTTAATTTTAACATAATAATAATAATAATAATAATAATAATAATAACATAATAATAATAATGAAAATAATGAAAATAATGAAAATAATGAAAATAATAATAATAATAATAATTTTAACAATAATAATAATATTGATAATGATAATAATGGTAATATTAATAATGGTAATAATAATAATAATAATAATAAAAGGTAATACTACTAATAATAAAGGTAATAATAATAATACTAATAATAATAATAATAATAATAGTAATACTAATAATACTAATAATGGTAATAATAATATATAACAATATTTTTACTATCATTATTATTATTATTATTATTATTATTATTATTATTATTATTATTATTATTATTATTGGACCCGCGCCGTAGCCGAGCGGTTAAGGTAGGAAGCCTTGGCGCAGAGCTACGGGACTTGCGCTGGTTCGAGTCTCCATGGGGGAAGAAATTTTCTCATGGTATTTCGGCCAGTATGGGACCGGTGCCCACCCAGCATCATGAGGCAATTGGGTAGCTACAATAAGTAGCGGCTCCAGGTTGAGGAACCAGCTATAACGGCTGGGGGACTCGACATGCTAACCACATGTCACCCCTACACTGGCTGTTGATCATCTACCTCTGTGATTGACACATGTGGATGTGAGGCCAGCAGCCGGCTGGTAAAAGGGCAACCGCTGAAAAGTGGAAAGACCCTCAATAAATCAATCAATCAATTATTATTATTATTATTATTATTATTATTATTATTATTATTATTATTATTATTAATATTAATATTATGACAATGCCGCAGAAATGAAGGAAACAATTATAGGCCTAACCTCGAAACCTGCCATTATGGAAAGGTTTTGGCGAACCCCTTGAAATATTATGCGAACCCCCTAGGGTTCGCGAACCACAAGTTGGGAAGCAATGGTTTAAGGATACATTAATTTAAATGTATAGGGCCTATAACTAACTAACCCACTGGAAGTCTCGAATTTGGTTGCGGTTGACATTTGTTTACAAAAGTTTTTTTTATGACTCCAATTTTTGCATTGTATTTCAGTAACTTCATCTCTATGCATTTATTAAATCAGATATTGGGTGACCGATGTAATTAAGTTCAGAAACTTTTTCTAAGATTTTTCCATCTAATTCTATTTTAACTCTTCGTGTTTTCCACACATATCTATATATATATTTTTTCATTTTGGCAAGAAATTTTCATACCGAACTGTTTAGCTGTATTATTTAATTGATGTGCTCCCATTTGTAATTGGATGGCGTTATATATGAACCGGCTATGCGCCATTATGTAAGTTTCGAGAAAAATACGTTTAAAGTTTAAGTCAATCTCCACTATTTATTGTAGCGCCAAACTAACAATACTGGATATTGCAAGTTATTTTCCTTGCTTGACAGTTATGCATCAACAATTTGAGAGCGGGGACATTTGGCGCGTAACTGCATGATACATAATTTATATTATTATTTAATGAGATCTGGTTTCATAATTGTTGCAAAACACAGAATCTCTCATAAGACTGATGGCGTTTACATTTTTCTTTAATAATGAGGTTAGGCTTATGTTTAAAGATTTGGCGCTGAAAGCATGCGTATACTTTCTTCATGAGCCAGTGCAACAGATGATATCAAAATTTCAATTTGTTTAAAGTGGCGCTTAGTCATTAGATGCATAACCTCATCCAATTAATCATATGCGGTTGCAAACAGTACTAAATCGTCAGCATATAAAAGTGTTTGTATGGTTACATTTTTGAAAATCTCTATTTCTTGTCTAAATATAATTTTGTGAGTCCTTTATTTATTTTATTAATTCTTTAGCGTTCTGCCCTAGGCACTGTAATCATAGCATTTTCATGCTATGCTTTATAGCTTTACTAGAGAATTATAATAATAATAATAATAATAATAATAATAATAATAATAATAATAATAATAATAATAATAATAATAATAATAGCTTTATTTTACCTGGCAGAGTTAAGGCCTTAAGGCCTTGTCTACCACTCAACCAGGTTTAAAAAAATACAAAAGAAATCTAAATTACAATATATATATATATACGATTACAAGTTATGAATACAATACAATTAATATTTATAATGTATTTTGATTTACTCTAAATTTAATGAATTAAATATATAATATGTACAAGATATATAAAAAACGAGGAAAAGATTAATGACATAGTATAAAATTAAATAAATAGAGAAAAATTAATTATTAGACAACAGGTAACTGTATAAGGGTGACTTAAAGGTGCCAAGTGTGCGGCAACCCTGATATCTTGAGGAAGGAGATTCCAGGAGCGGGCAGAGGCTACTGTGAAGGAAGTAGAATAGGAGGAAGTGCTATGAAGAGGAATTGTTAGCAGACTGCTATCTTATGACCTAGTGTCAATATTGTGGTAAGAGGATAACTTCTCAAATCTGGACGCCAGGTAAGTAGGAATGTAGGAATTCAGAAGCTTGAAAAGTAGTGAAAGAGAGTGCAATTTACGTCTGTCAGTAAGACGGAGCCAAGAGAGGTTATTAAAGTGTTCGGAAATATGGTCTTAACGGCGGATATTGAAAATGAATCGAACGCAAGCATTATGAACACTGCGACAAGGCATAGTTTAGATCATTATATATGTCACAATAATCGAAGTGTGGTAACACAAGATTCTGCACTAGGATTTGTTTTGTTATAGGTGTAGTAGCTTTCCATACCCGGGATAATGTCGATGATGATGATGGCCAGATGATTTTAGGGATCTTTTGGGACTCAAAAGCTTCCTGACATTTGTCTCACAGGTGAGGAAAAACCCCGAAAAAAATCCTCACTCAGGAAGCTATTCCCGACCCGGGCCCGCTGCGTGACAAGGCAGCACGCTATTTCGAGATCACAGCGGTGGGACATTTTATTAATGTACACATTAAATACTACTGGTGAAAAATCACTGCCTTTTCTTACCCATTTATTCAGTAATATCTCGTCTGAGACTTTATCCTTTGAAGTTATATTTATTTAAATAAATATCCGCAACTCGTGTCCAAGTCGACGGATGAGCCCCCTATGTAGAGGTCTGTAAATAGCAAGGATGCCGGCCGACCACGCCTGACCCATCATCACCTAGGTAGATGAACGAAATGAAATGAAATGGATGAGACGAGTATGGAGAAATGGTGGAATCTAATTGTGGCAGGGGAAAACGAGAGAAAACCCCGAGAAAAACCTGCCCATTCTCAGTTTCTTCCACCACGAAACCCACATGGGGAGTGACCGAGACTCGATCTCAGGACCCAGCGGTAAAATGCGAGCGTCTATCCGCTTGCGCCATGGAGCCGCCTTCTATTTATTTATTACAACTAATTAAATTAGTCATAATACGATTTTTATATAAGACTGTTATTCTCCCAGTTATATTATAAGGATGCGAAACGTGGACTCTGACTTTAAGAGACGAAAGAAGATTACGAGTATTTTAGAATAAAGTTCTTAGGAAAATTTTTGGGTCAAAAAGAGATGAACAGATAGTGAATGGAGAGGACAACATGGCAGTGAACTATATATTCTTTATAAGAAGCAAGATATAATAAGAACAGTTAAGTCTCATTGACTGCGATGGGCAGGACATGTGGCACGTATGGGGATGGAAGACGTGCATGGAAGCTTCTTGTAGGAAAACCAGAGGGCAAACGCCTAGTTGGTAGACCAAGAATGAGGTATGAGTATAACATTATCGATAATTTGAGGAAAGTATATTATACAGGGATAATTGGAAAACATTAGCTCAGGATAGGGAAGTATGATGAGCTTATGTTCCGCGGCCATGAGCCTATGGGTTCGATAAAGCCAGTGAGTTAGTTAGTTACAATACAATTTTTATGTTGCAAGACCCGGCCGCGGTGGACTAGTGGTTATGCTCCTTGCCTCTGGTCCCGAGGATCGTGGGTTCAAACCTGGCTGGGGTCGATGGATTTTTTTAGGATGGAAAAATCCAAAGAGTAAGTCTTCCGGGAGGGACTTTAGGTCGTGGGTCCCGAGTCTGAAGATTTTGAGGTTCGTAAAAGATCCTTAAGCCTGAATGAAATGGCCTCTAAGCAAAATTTACCGATTTTTCCCGTCCTAGTACTATCTTGGTTTCCTAGATGTCAGTATGAGGCTGAACGCTGACCACAGACCACTCAAATGACACCTATACGAAAACATGTGTAACTAAATTAGTATGGTTCAAATTATTCCCTATAGGGGATAGCGCCTAAATCTCTGTTAAGGGAAACATGGGCTTACAAGATACAAAAAGTAAGATATTTACAACATTATTTACAAATGTGGGTCGAACGGGCAGTACTGTTGATAGTTCGTTACAATAAATTAATAATTGGTAATAGTATAAAGAAAAACAAAAAAAGAAAACAATAACATAACAATTACATAAAGAAAACACAGTAATATTACAATTACATAATAATACAATAGCATTATACATTAATTATGTATAATTATTAAGAATTCCATCCATAGTAATTCTGCACGAAGGCAGGTCCTTCACTGCAATCATAGCATTTTCATGCTATGCTTGCAGCTTTACTAGGGAATTGTAGGTGTGGTAGCTTCCCGTTGCTTTCCACTCCGGTGAAGGATGAAGATGATAATAATAATGATAAGGATGATGATGGCCATATGATTTCAGGGACCGTTTGGGCCTTAAAGTTTTTCTGACATTTGTCTTACAGGTGAGGAAAAACCCCGATAAAAACCTCACCCAGAAAAACTGCCGGGGATCGAACCGGGCCCGCTGCGTGACAAGGCACAGCGGTGGACTATTAAGAATTAATGGTATTAAATAATACAAGATACAAGAAGAACATGTTGCAAGACTAATGTTGAGTGATTCCGGGTTATGTGGCCGTGGTCCATAGTTGGTGTTTATACCAGACGTTTCGCCCTCAACTGCGGAGGGCATCTTCAGTGGCGAGTGCTTCTAGGCGTGTTTCCTGGTCGGAATATCTACTTAGAGTGAGCGCTGCGGACGTTGTGGACGTTGTATTAGTGGTGGGTGCAGGGTGAGTGGGCGTGGCTCTTGCTGATTGGCTAATGGTCGTCTCCTTGTTGTCCCTGGTGTTAATGCATTTATTTTCTAGTGTATGAGGAAGGTATCAAACTGGCTAAGGCCTGGTATCATACACTAGAAAATAAATGCATTAACACCAGGGAGAACAAGGAGACGACCATTAGCCAATCAGCAAGAGCCACGCCCACTCACCCTGCACCCACCACTAATACAACGTCCACAACGTCCGCAGCGCTCACTCTAAGTAGATCTTCCGACCAGGAAACACGCCTAGAAGCACTCGCCACTGAAGATGCCCTCCGCAGTTGAGGGCGAAACGTCTGGTATAAACACCAACTATGGACCACGGCCACATAACCCGGAATCACTCAACATTATGATTACCGGCCGTGAAAGCCTGCATTCAACTATGTTGCAAGACTATTTATGCCGATTCATAATTATGAAAAACCAACATTTTGATTAAAATCGTGAAAAAAAGTTGCATTTACTTAAGGGCATGCAGTTACTAGGGCAAATGACAGCAGAATTGTTAATTTGTGTTCACCTTTTTTTAGTGTAATAAGTTCATTAGTATGTATACGCGATTACATAAACTTCAAACACGTTTACCACAACGCAAAGCGTCCAAATATCTTTGTATTCTATGTGATGTCATTCTTATCTGAAAATAAAGAAAAGAGCCTCGGGAAGAAAATATACAACAAGAAAAGGATGAAAGAGATGATCGCAGTCTTTGTCGTGTGTTGCTTTGTTGTGGCGATGCTTTTTCGTTGGAGGGAACTTAGCTAATTAGCCGTTTCTTTGTAGTGGCGCTAGATGTGCAGATTGAGCTCGACAGTTGAGCGTTACCAACACAAAAGAACTAAATTGTATCTGGTTCAAGTTGCAAAGGATATTTCTGACCACACATAAGAACTTAATGTGGAGTACAGAACAAATGCAAATTCTAGAAAGAAGAAAGAACAATTATTTTGAATATTGTAAACTCCCTACGGCATACGGAATATGTACTTAGTGTGGCTAAATTGCAACTGTAGCATATAGAAAGCCCTATATTGTTCAATTAATGTAAATTTCTACTCTAAGGGGTAACGATTACAATTTTCCATCAATTATTAGCATAAGTAAAAAAATATATGTATAAAACTATTATTCTACCAGTTATATTATCTTCTCTTCTTCTTCCTTTCAAGTATTAGGCCAAGGCCTGTTACGATCCTATAGAAAATTTTCCCTCCAGCGTTTCATAGGACGGCCCAGTGATCTTCGTCCTCTTGGTATATAATTATAAACAGCTTTGGGGATCCGATTTGAACTCATTCTTTCAAGATGGTGTTTCCAATTTAGTTGGTACTGTTTAATATATTCCAAAATTGGCGACCACAAGGTGCCCAAGCTGAGCAAATCATTTCTTCCACTTACTTGTGTTTTGCACTCTTTTAACTTTACTATCTAACCTCTCTTGGTTAACTCTTGTTTTTTTCGACCCCGACGCTATTAGGGCATCCGAGGGCTAGGGAGTCTTTCCTTTCTTCCATTTCTTCTTTCCTTTATTTTCTTTTCTTCTCCAGAAAAGCCTGACCAGAGGCTATAAGATGGCAGCCCCATCACTGGTCTTGCCTTCCTTTGGCCGGCAACCAATCGAAGGGACTATTATTATGCTTTCAAGTCTTATACCAGTTATATTATATCGATGCGAAACGTGGACTCTTACTTTAAGGGAGAAAAGGGGATTACGGGTATTTGAGAATAAAGTTCTTAGGAACATTTTTGAGGTTTTACAAAGTATTGGCAGTTCCATCTCTTATATATGGATGTGAAACCTGGACATTAACAAAGGCAGATAGTAAACAAATAGAGGCTGCTGAAATGAAGATGTTGAGAGCAATAGCAGGATACCAAAGAACCGATAAAAAGAAAAACGAAGATATAAGAACAAAACTTAATATATTTAATCTCTGTGAAAGAATAAAATATTATCAAAATGATTACCTTCAGCACGTATTACGAATGAATGAACAGCGCATACCAAGAAGAATGTATCATTATAAACCAAAAGGGAGAAGAATGTTGGGAAGACCATTGAAGAGATGGAAGGACCAATTCGACCTATAATGACATCGGAACAGGCCATTGGGCTTAATCCATGTTGTTGTTGATGATGATGAATATTTTTGGACCAAAGAGAGATGAACAGACAGGTGAATGGAGAAAACTACTTTATAGGAAGCCAGATATAATAAGAACAGTTAAGTCTCGTACATTGCGATAGGCAGGACATGTGGCACGAATGGGGAATGAAAGTCATACATGGAAGCTTCTTGTAGGAAAACCAGAGGGAAAACGCCAAGTTGGTAGACCAAGAATGAAGTGGGAGAATAACATTAAATATGATTTGAGGGAAGTAGATTGTACAGTGAATGATTGGAAAACATTAGCTCAGGATAGGGATGTATGGAGAGCTTATGTCCGCTCGGCCATGAATCTATGGGTTCAGTAGTGCCAGTGAGTTAGGTAATTAGAAAGGTAATTCTGTATCTGAGAAGGAATTTAAATCCAAGATATCTAGCTCACAGTTATCTTCAGGACCAAGCAAAAATTCTTCATTTATCGAAATCCGAAGTAATAAAGCTATAGGTGGTTCTTATAAAAATATTTTTGGAAAATGTTTATAGATTTTCACCGATCCTATATAGTAGACACCGAAAATGATGACTCCAAAATATAGCATATGCATATCTATATTCCCTTACAGATTTGAGGACTTGTAATAGGGACCAAGACAATTAAGATTAGCATAGGAACTCGTGTCCGGAAACGTAACGATTTACCGCTACACGGAAAATTACCTCACATGGTTTTTCGGCGCCACTCACTATGATATCCTTGACTAGGGTAGTCCATATGTCATGCCCCGCTCACCTGATGTTCCATATCCACTGCAAGAGTGTTTACATGATATTCAGTTGAGTTTGTGATCTGCTCAGAAACGTTTTCACCTGCACAGTACAGTAGTAATTCTTTAGAGCAAGTACACAGCAGAATTCAAGGTGTGCGTGCTTCATTGGTACTGTGTTGCTGTTATCTACGGCATACATATTTGTAAAATACGCAGACATGACGTTATTGTGTGGCAAAACTCGGTGCAATGGCAGGTCCGATTGCTTGGCCTGTATGTTCTCCCGACTTGACCCCGCTAGACTACTACCTGTGGGGTCACAAGAAAACATTAATTTACGATACCCTTGTAGAATCCGAGGAAGACCTACTAGCAAGAGTTATTGCTACGGCGGATATTGGAGGACCAGGGATTGGTGATCGTGTGTACCAGAACATAGTACGGAGGTATCAGATCTGTAATGTAGTCGGTGGTCGTTACATCGATGCCTTCTTGTAAGTGGTTTCGGACGACAGACAGCAGGAGTTGGAGAGAGCAGCATGTGTTGTAGTGTAACGGAAAAATGTACATTTCCGGACATGGGTTCTTATGTTAAATTGAATTGTCTTGGCCCGCTTTATAAGTCCTCAGACTCTGTAAGGGGAATTTAGACTCACCCTGTATATATCATCACCTGCATTCATGGATTAGGTCTGTTGACCCGTTCCGACTTCAGCCCTTATCTTTCTAGGTCTGCCCACATCTCGGGTGCCTTTAGGTTTGTATTTTGTTATCTTCATTCATTCTGTCTATGTGTTGCTTCCATTTTTGTCTATATGTATCCATTTTATCAGTTATTGCAAATATTTCAAGTTCCTGTCTTATTTCTGTGTTCTTGATTCTGTCTTCCTTAGTGCACCCTTTAACAGATCTCAATAATTTCATTTCTGCCGCCGTTATCATACTTAGATCTTGTTTTTTATGTATCCAGCCTTCTGAAACATAGAGCAGTACCGGTACTGCCAAGTTTTATAAAACTTCAATTGGGTCTCTCTTGTTGTTTTGTTATTTAGTGATCGTTTTATCGTACCACATATTCCCTGGAATTTTGCTATTTTATTAGTTATATCATTATCATAATTAAATGAAATGTCACATCCTAGATAATTGAGATGGTTCACCTGTTCTATGATTTTGTTTCCTATTACTATTTTGGATCTGATTTGATTTTTCCCTTGGAATGCCATTACCTTGTGTGTGTATATATATATATATATATATGAAAAGAAAAATAAATGCTTGAGTCGGGATTTATTTTTCTATTCATGCCATATTTGCCTTCATTGCAAATGTAAAAAAATATAGTTATAACATATATATATATATATATATATATATACATGATATGGCCATTATCATCATCATCATCCTTCTCCGGTGTGGAAAGCAACGGGAAGCTACCACACCTACAATTCCCTAGTAAAGCTGCAAGCATAACATGAAAATGCTATGATTGCAGTGAAGGACCTGCCTTCGGGCAGAATTACTATGGTATGGTATATATCCATCCATAGCAATTCAGCCCGAGGGCAGGCCTTACACTGCAATCATAGCATTTTCATGCTAAGCTTTGCAACTTTACTAGGGAATTATAGGTGTGGTAGCTTCCCGTTGCTTTTCACAGTGTATATACGATATACGATATATATATATATATATTTATATTTATTATGTGTATCTGTGTGTCCATTAATGCTCTATTGGCCGGAATTTTTGTTTTGTCGAAATGAAATTTGACATATCGTAATTAATTTAAAGAGTAAGGTCAAGTTCGTTAACCAGCAAAATTGGACCATTTGACGCATGAGTTGGCCTGAAATGAAAACTTAAAAATCGCTCTAGCTGTTGCAATTGTTTGTGTTTCTCAACGGAACTCAGTACACGCTATTAAAATAAACCAAGAAAGATATTATCCAAAAATCAGAAAAATCCGACGTTTATACGTGGAAGTTTTCCTGAAACCCGAAATTAAAAATTGACTCTAGCAACCGCCATGTTTGATTCGTCGCAATTTATACCATACAATTTAATTAATCATCAAATTGGCAATGAATGCTATAAGATAAATTAGTTTAATTAATTTAATAATCTTAGTGAATTAATGGGAAAATGGATCGGTGGATATTATTTAAATCTGTGTCGAATTTACAATATGTATATAGGTATTAGCCGACTGCAGGGAAATAGTATATTGCAATGCAAGGTTGGGAAGTGGTTTTTACAGAAGCAAGAAAATGATTAAAGCTGTGCGTTAGCAAGGTTTTTAATTTTCGATATTCTGTAAAACACTTCATAAACGTGTGTTGTACATTATTTTTTGCGCGATGGTGTTTTCAAAATAATAAATAATAGTAAAATAATATCTTTGTGGAAATATTTGAGTTCATTATAAACAATTGTTGGAGAATCAAAACAAATAACGAACTAAACAAATTAATAAAAATCAGAATATAACAAAACATATAAGATCTCACAGAATTAGTGCTGGCTTGGACATTTTGATAAGAATGGACGATCAGCGTGTGGTCAAGAAGCTCTATAAATGGAAACGTATAGGAGGCAGAGCAGTTGGAAGACCAAAGATCAGATGGGAGGATGACACAATGAACGATCTAAAGAAAATGAACGTGACTAATTTGAATATAGCAAGTGAGAGATTGGCATGGAGGTGGATTGTTGAGAAGGCCAAAACTTTCACTTTTGAAGTGTCGCGCCTTAGGAGGATGATGATGATAAAGAATTGACTGACGTTAGCAGTCTGGCCAATGTATATACGCTAAATGCCGAAAATAATTTGGTTGAGCCTACAGCAGCCCATGACACCAATCGGGCATAACATGGAGGCAGTTACGAATTTATTGTTTTATATTGTTTCAAATAAAATTCAATTCATTTAAAATGCAGCGGTTTGTTTCGTATAATGTATATTAACACTACCTTTCGGATATATTTTTGTATATACATTGTACGTAGTATACATAAAGGGCGGTAGTTTTACTTCCTACCCTAGGTAATTTGTAATATTACAGTAGGCCTATAGTTATTTAGTTATTTATAGGATGGCAACTTCGAATTTTAAGAAATTGAAGTTTCAATCATGTTCGCCATTCCTGTAAGTTCGACATCTTCTTCTTCTCTTTCTTCTTCACTTCACGGGCCTAGGCAAAAATTACCTGTTCCGCCTCACAGTTGTTCTGTCCATCTTCTCACTGGCCTTCCTACATTCCTTGAACCTCTTGGTTTGCAGTTGAATGCTGCTCTTGGTAATCTTGTTACATTCATTCTTACCACATGTGTAAACCATTTCTCTCTATATTCTCTGATTTTCTCATTCAATGGATATATATTTAACAACTACGACATAATGCACTAATTAAAATTGAGGGAATTCTTCAGGGTGACCTTGTGACTTCTCGTATTGTCTTCTACTAGAAGTAAACAGTCTTAGATGTTGTGTCAGTGTTACTTTGTTCAGTTTGGAAAAATGCATTCAGAATAAAGAAATCTTAGAATATTATACAGTTCATTTCGTTTTCACGTAAGAAGTTGGTTTTATTTCTAATGTTATATAAGTATGCTAGTGTATGTGGTAATTATTTTGGTTCTCTATGGGGATTCAAGTTATCTTGAACGTAATATAGTTTGATGCGAAATTTGCTACTACTCGCTCCCATAAGCCTGGGGATACAACAAGCTCCATTTCGTATCTCTGGCTAACATTGCTAACAACGTGAACTGAGCAAATTTCCCTCCTGGGGAGGAAATTTACATCTCCTTTTGCTCTTAAAATAAAATTAAACTTAAATTACCTCTCCAAAATGTTTGAGGACTTTTTGCATTCTCTTTACATGATTTTGTTTACTGTTTTCTTCGTACATTTTCTGCGATTCTTCATATATAGCACACAGCTAAATTTAAAAAATTGGAATGTCGAGGGTACACTAATATCCTCCCTTCTTCTAAGATGTCGCATCCCAGGTTGATCTTCAGTTTCCCACATGTGTCTCCTTTCTGTTACGACAACATCTGCTTTCATATTATCGTATTCCTTATCTCTCTTCCACATACTATAACCGATATTTCTTGGCCATTTTTGATTCTTATACAGCACATTTCAGGGACTTTTGACGTCCCAATTCCTTTCAAAAAAAAAAAAGGTTAAACTGAAAATATATAAAACTGTCATTCTACCAGTTGTATTATATGGATGCGAAACATGGACTCTGACTTTAAGGGAAGAAAGGAGTTTACGAGTACCTGAGAATAAAGTTCTTAGGAAAATTTTTGGACCAAAGAGAGATGAACAGACAGGCGAATGGAGAAGACTACATAACAGTGAACTAGAATAGAATAGATTTATTTAGCCTGGTGGAGTGAACTACATGGTCTTTATAGGAAACTAGATATAATAAGAACAATTACGTATTGTAGACTACGATAGGCAGGACATGTGGCACGAATGGGGAATGAAAGACGTCATGGAAGTTTCTTGTAGGAAAACCAGGGGGAAAACGCCCAGTTGGTAGACCAAGAATGAGGTGGGAGAATAACATTAACTATTATTTGAAGGAAGTAGATTATACAGATAATGATTGGAAGGTGTTAGCTCAGGATATGGATGTATGGAGAGCTTATGTCCTTGCGGCCATGAACCTACGGGTTCGATAGTGCCAGTGAGTAAGTAAGTAAGTAGTAGTAGGACTTTATTAGACAAAAGTAAGATATTTACAGTATTATTTACAAATATGGGTGGCACTGGCAGTAAGCCGTACGTGCTGTTGACAGTCCGTTACAATAAAGTAATAATTGGTAATAGTATAAAGAAAAACAAAAAATAAAACAATAACATTACAATTACATAAAGAAACACAATAATATTACAATTACATAATAATACAATAGCATTATACATTAATTAAGTTATGTATAATTATTAAGAATTAATGGTATTGCATTTTTATAACATATATTTATTCATGAATGAGTGTTGTTCTTATTTTCCGCGTTTTGTCCAGAAATTTATCCAAGTTTATCCAATTTTCTGGATTTAGCATTAACTCGTAGCATGCCAATCTTTCCCGATTTGAATTAGATACAGTACATTTCAGGGACTCTAGACGTCCCAACTCCTTTAAAAAACGTTAAACGGAAAATATATAAAACTGTTATTCTACCAGATGTATTATATGGATGTGAAACATGGACTCTGACTTTAAGGGAGGAAAGGAGTTTGCGAGTACTTGAGAATAAAGTTCTTAGGAAAATTTTTGGACCAAAGAGAGATGAACAGACAGGTGAGTGGAGAAGACTACATAACAGTGCACTGCATTGTCTTTATAGGAAGCCAGAGATAATAAGAACAGTTAAGCCTTGTACACTGCGATGGGTATGACATGTGGCACGAATGGGGAATGTAAGACGTGCGTGGAAGCTTCTTGTAGGAAAACCAGAGGGAAACGCCCAGTTGGTAGACCAAGAATGAGGTGGGAGAATAACATTAACTATGATTTGAGGGAAGTAGATTATACAGGGAATGATTGGAAAATATTAACTCAGGATAGGGAAATATGGAGAGCTTATGTCCGCGCGGCCATGAACCTACGGGCTCGATAGTGCCAGTGAGTTAGTTAGTTTATTTAGTCAGTTATCTCTCTTCCATATACTGGAACTGATATTCCCTGGTCATTTTTCTATGCTTAATAGTACGTCACCATAGGAAGTCGCATTTCGATAAATTTATTTTTCAAGCAGTATCAAATTTAACAGTGGTCTTGTGGTTATGTCCCTTGTCTCTAGTTTCGAATGTCGCGGTTTCAAACCCGGCCGGGTGGGACTTTAAACCATGGATCCCGAGTCTGAAGATTTTCAGGTGCGTAAAAGAATCACAAGTCTGGATAAAAAGGTCGGTGTGAAAAATTTAATCGACCTTAATCCATCCATGTAATACCTTAGTTACCTACTAGAAGTCTCATTGTGGCGATGCGCTAACCACATATCACTCATTGACATCTGTAGGTAAATAAGCGTAGCTAAATTAGTCCCCATGCGGGACGTATGGCGCATATACATACATATACATCATATTAAAGCTGGCGATTACTGGGACGTATCAATTGAGATTGATGGAAAAATTATAGAACAAGTGAGGGGTCTAGAAGCAAAACTGGCAATTTCCATTGAACCCAATTTTACAGGAGAGACTGATTTATTAGATCTTAGTAAATACACCAGATTCTTTAATGGCTTTTTCTTTAGGATACAGTCTTCTACTCTTATAGTTACTTAAAATATATTATAACCTAGTTATCTGCAATAATCGTAAGTAGTGATGTGATAAAAATTGGAGATTGCCAGGTTTGCAACTAACAGCTGGAGATTTCCTGTTTTGCATCCAACATGTTTAGCAGATTTGACAGTTTTTCAACAGAATTATTGGGAAATCACTGAAAATGAATAACAAACTCAAAGTAAGTTAAATGTATAAATTTTACTATCATACTTAGTCATGTAACTTATAATAGGATGAGAACCTAAACATCTAAACACTCAAAATATTATCATCTGATTCTACAAAGGCTTCCTCTCCCTCAATGATTTCCTCATTCTCAGTCTCATCATTACCTGTTGTTTCAAGCAAATTTGTGTAGAATTTGAGGCTGTCAAAGGTTATCCATTCATTGCCATAACACATATCTACACATCAGTGTAGTTAATAATCTGTCAATATTTCATAATTTCATGGCATTCACTTTAACTCCTCTTTCAATTATGGTGCTGTTAATAATTCTTATATTTTTGCCAGTTTTACACACACTTTTAGCCACCCCTAAATCACTACGATACTGATGTTCTCCTCGCACTAACATGGGATTGGATTTAGCCCTTGTAAGAACAAAACGCTTCATAGGATTACATTTGAAGTGCCAGGTACCAGTACTTTTCTTTACACCATATGCCTCTGTTTTCCAATCAGAAATTTAAATGTCCTTTCCCATTTCAATAACAGTTTCAAAACGTTTGAAAACCTCTATGTATTCTTCTGGGCTTATGACTGTTTCCTCTTTGTTCAAAACCTGCTCGATTCTACCAAAAACACGATCACTCGACAAAAAGGAATGCCCCATTACTTTAAACTAAAAAATACCATGTACTTCTCATATGCTTTGCACTAACAATCATGACGTCATAAACATTCAGTCACGTGACAGACTGCTTGTTTGTGATTGGTCAACATGGAGATTGCCATGGTTGCAACTAACTGCAATTTTTAACTTTAAATTTGAGGACGATTTTGCTGGTAATGTAACTCAACACGTTCAAACATAGATGGAGTTTACCTCCAAGAAAACCATTCCTACTTTAACTAATTTTTGCTAAAAAGTGGAGATTGCCAGTTTTGCTTTTAGACCCTTCAAGTGTCTTATTTCTCATACTTAGGAAGTGTATTTGAACATAAGAGTGACATTGATTCAAAAGTAGAAAAATATAATAAAATGAGGTAATAAGAAGACATTTTGGTAAACAGATAAGAACAGATACAAAACTAAGATTACATAACATCACATCGAAAGCTGTTCTAAAGTACGGAAGTGATTTGGATTTTAAATAAAAGAAATTCTCATAAATTATAGGTGTGATAGCTTCCTGTTGCTTTCCACACCAGTGGAGCTTCATGATGATAATGATAAAGATGATGATGCTGGCCGGATGATTTTCGGAGACCATTGGACCCTAAGCTTCCTGACATTTGTCTTACAGGTGCGGAAAACCCCGCCCCCCAAAAAACCTCACCCATGAGACTGTAACGACCGGGAATCGAATCCGGGACCGCTGCGTGACAAGGCATCACGCTACCTCGAGACTACAGCGGTGGACTACTTTTATATATTTTCAGTTTAACGTTTTTGAAGGGAGTTGGGGCGTTAAGAGTAATGCATAATAGCACGCATTTCGAAAATTGTGCCTATGTTTAATTCCTTTATGCATCTCATTCCTGATTGTGATTATTGTTCCTAGGTATTTGGATTCAGCCACTTCCTCAAAATTTCCCTAATAAAGAAATACATTTTTCCTTTTTTTTCTAACAGATAGTAATCTTTACTCAATTTATGACTTTTTACACTTGTGGGCCTCTTCTTCCCAAGATAAGATAATTTTTTATTGGAGCACACATGTACTCTCCCTTATAGTGAGACAGTAAAAAATCTAGGAGTATTTATGGCTAAAAATTTAATTTGGAATAAACAAATAACATTTGCAAAACTATTTTCTCAATAATACGCTCATTAAATCGTATAAGAAATTGTTTTCCGTTTACTCTAAGGAAAATGTTAGTAGAAACACTTGCAATGCCCCATTTTGATTATTGTGATACTCTTTTTACTGACCTAAATACTGTTCTTACCCAAAGACTATAACGTGTTCATAATTCTTGCACACGTTTTATTTGTGGTATACACAGATTTGATTACGTTACACCATACCTGGAACAATTGTCATGGCTTTGTCTACAAGATCGTAGAACCATCCATTCTCTATGCCTTATCTATAAAATATTACACACATCATTACCTTATTATTTATCACACCGCTTCACTAGAATCTCTGATACACACAAATTAGATACCCGATTCCTTGAGCACAGTGTCCTTTACATCCCTCCTCATCACACTACCTATTATTCGAAATCTTTTACAGTTTCTCTTGCTAGAACATGGAATTTTCTTCTACCCTATGTCAAATACTGCTAAACTTTACCATATTTCAGAAACAAATTGAAAATAAGATTATTAACAGAAACAACTCATTAATAATACTTTTTAAAAATTAATAATTTGTTTTTTCATTATTTAATTAAAATAGTTTTAAGTTTTGTTAATATATTTACCTAATGCCTTGTGTAATAAGCGATAAATTAATTCATTATAGTTTATTATTTCCTTTGTATTTTTTCTTTCTTTGCTTTTTATGTATAATAGATTCGAGCTATTATTCCTTTCTGTATACATTCTATCATTAATTTAATTTTAATTTTATTTAATATTATTGTATTATTAGACATTATTTTCATTATTAATCAATTTGACAGACTATTTAACTCATGCCCCAAATGGGAGTCAATGACCAATCACGTTTCAATGATTTCTGTTTTACAACCAATCAGAATCGTGTTTCACCAAATATTTATCAGTGTTATGATTACCATATTAAAGAAAGCTCCTCCTTACAATATTGCGTTCCTTTGGCAATAAATAGTATGATCTGGTTGCAGTGATAAACAAATGAAGCAGTAGAAGCGTACCTATCGTTTCTCATTTGTTTTCAAACATCGCCGTTTACATTAAATATATAAATATTTTAAAATAACTATAGTTAAATAATGATTTGTGAGTAAACAGCTTAATTTTATTCGTTAAATAGTCCTAACAAATGCCACTCTTGATTTCCAAATTCTCTAGATAAATTCACTCCTCACTTCGTGAGTCGTGAATTTATCAATAATTTGGAAATCACTCGTGGCATTACTTATGATAATTAATTGTTTAGTATGTACTATTAATGTATTTTTTGTATTTATATGTAACATATGTTTGTCCTGGTGAGTGGAAGAGAAGGCCACATGCCCTTAACTCCACCAGACTAAATAAATCTAAATCTAACACGTAACCCGTCTGATAAGCGAAATGTTAAAGGAGACATAAGGTTTCTTGCTTCATTGCTTTGTTAGTGTTGTAAATGTAATTTGTTGACGCGCTGTAAACTGTATGGAAATGAATGGACGTATAAACAGTTAGAGAAATAGGGGAGCGGAACAACAGCCTAGAGCTAGCAAACAGTTGCCTGTTCCCTGGACAGTTGACACAGTGGGGCAACTTCTTGTGGACCTAATTACACCAGATTAAAGGGAAGCTAGACTAGTTGAGATTTTCTTTTAATCTAGAAACTTCCCTGAAGCAACTACCTGAAGATGATGCTCTCCTTTCAAGTGCAAATGAGGAGGCTATTTACGTTAACGCAGGCTTGTACACACACACATACACACTTCAAAAGAGCAATCAACTTTACTGCACTCACTAACTAGTTGCAAAAACTTTCTGTGAAATGAAAATCCTTTTTTTTTAACCTCTCTGCAAGTACTTTATTTTCAAACTAACAAGATTCTCAGGGTTCTTACGTCCTCAAATCTTTTTTTTTTTTTACTTTTTCATGTACAAAATGTTGCAAAGTTCGTTAAAATGTTGAGGTAAGGGATTTATTTATTGTTTTCTGTCCACTGACAGGCTCTTCTCTAAAACCTGACTGTTCTCCACTCTTTAAGTCTTTAAGAAGCAAATCAATATATTTCTCCTTCAAGACTCAACACACATTATTCTTTATACAGGGCTATTCAGAAAGAAGGAACAGATTTCATACATTTATTTCTTCCAAACTACAAATCATAGAAACACAATTTTAGCGCTCCTAGAAAGAGAAAAGTTTGAAATTCCGATCACGGCCGCATTGGCGCTGTTGCTTATCATGTTTATTGTTTGTATTAAAATGACAACACAACAGGATTGGAAGAGGAGAAGGATCAACTTCATCGCTGGTGGTCTCCCAGGTCACCAGACCTAACCCCGTGTGATTTTTATTTATGGAGTTACGTAAAAGACCGTGTTTTTAATCGCCATATGCCTGTCACTCTTGAAAATCAGCGACATCGAATTGTTCAAGCTGTGAATTCGATAACTAGAGACCAGCTGATTAGTATGTGGCAAGAAATGAGCCACCGTTTTGATATTTATCGTGTAACACATGGTGGTCATATTGAATGCATAAAATAGTGAAATGATACGTTGGTATTGTGTTTATATTTTTTGTAGTTTGGAAGAAATAAATGTTTGAAGTCTGTTATTTCTTTCTGAATAGTCCTGTATATAGAAAACTAACTTTTTTTGGTATAAATTGAACTTCTGACGATATTGTTGAGAGGGTCAGCACAAGGAAATATACCTATGTCAGATATTTCTTAAGTTAGTACATCAACATTGTATTCGAAACAGAAAATTAGGGCAGTGTTGGCTCGTGTCTACTTTAAGGGAGGAGAAAAGATTACGAGTATTCGAGAATAAAGTTGTAGCCTTAAGAAACATTTTTGGATCAAAGAGAGATGAAAATATAGGTGAATGGAAGAGACTATAGTCTGACCAACGGATCTGTGCCCCCGTAAGATAAGCGAAGTAAACACTGATTTTGCGACTCTGAAATTTTCACGACAGTGTTGCTCGATACGGATATTTAGTGGTAGGGGCAGCTTTATGTATGCGGTTAGCAGACATACAGCTGACAACATCTTAGCAATTTCAAACCTTATTAGCGCGCTATAGCTGTGTCAAGAGCAGTGATTGGATGTGGCTGATGTGCTCTCCTATGTCACCCATTTCCTTATTGGCTGTAGAGGGCGAGTTTCTCCCTTTACTCCTCGTATGACTTGAACTTCAGAGACGGAGATACAGTGGCTGTAGTGTAATTCCTTTTCTGTCTCGGTAAATCATTTCCCTACCCGCATTCATATCTCACTCTTTTCTTTCACCCCTCCCACTACTCACACTTTTGAGCCTTCTTGGCGGACAAGTTATTTGCAACTGCAGTCCAGTGTTGTCAACTCAACATTAACACTGTAGCTCGGAGAGGTGAAAGAAATGCTATTAAACAAGTAATGGAAGTCAATCAGCGTCATTAGACCTACTTAAATATGAAGAAGTAAAAATTAACCTTGCATTATTCAGATCCATAACTATGTTGGAGGGGGGGGGGTTTGACAACATTCCTACTCGGAAAGTTATCCTGGCTGTTGTTAGGCGTGGTGGGAGGCAAGCGCATGGAATGGAGTGAATACAAGCGTTAACTTTTCTAAGAACGACTGCAGCGCTGAAGGGGCACATATCCGTTGGTCCGATAATACTAACAGTGAGCTACATGATCTTTATGGGAAACCATGCAATGACAACCTAATTGTTCCCAGTTGGTAGACCAAGAATGAGGTGGGAGAATAACACTAACTATGATTTGAGGGAAGTAGATTATACAGGGAATGATTGAAAAACATTAGCTCAGGATAGGGATGTTTGGAGAGCTTATGTCCGCGCTGTCATGAACCTATGGGTTCGATAGTGCCAGTGATTTAGTTAGGCCTAATTGTTTCCGTCATTCAATTATAGCCAACTGTAAATAAAATTAAATAAAAATCAGAACAGAATAAACGAAGTAAATAAAATATACAATGAACTATTAGGGGAAAAAAGAAGAAGAAAAAGAAAACCCAAGTGTTGAGATATAATGTATGTTACTCATCGATCCTAAGTGACGGGCGATGTGTGACACACTTTAGAACCTAAATCAAATTTATAAGCTTTATATGTACTATAATTTTTCTTTACGTGTGTTGGTCACTTAACTTCTCCTAAACGAATAAACCAATTTTGATGACATTTTTTGTGTGTTTCAGTGGGTCCCTCAATGGTTTAGATTCACAATTGGACCCGGAACGTGGCGGTGCGATCGGGTCATAGAATTTTTTTTTAGTGGGTCCCTGGACAACCCCAAACAATTTTGATGAAATTTGGTTCTTGGTCTTCCTTTTCTTCTTCTTATTACAATTTTGCATATATGGACGGCTTTTGGTAATCTTTCATGCTGCATTTTTCTCAAGTGTCCATACCACATTAGTCTTCTGTGTTCAATCTCGTCAATTATACTTCTTTCTACATTCATCCATTTTCTAATGTCTGTATTTCTGATTCTCTCCAGTCGAGATTTTCTGGCAGCTCTTGTCCAAAAACCCATTTTAACTGCAGTTGACATGTTGTTAACTGTTGAAATGTTGTTGTGTCATTGTCCAAACTTCCGATCCATATAACATTATACTTTCTAGAATGGACTTATAAATTAGTTGTTTTGTTAATAACGTTTTTACTCCATATTATAGAGTTTAACGTTCCTGTGATTTTTTTTTGCATTACCGATCCTTTTTGCTATTTTCTTTATGTGTTGTTCCATCTTTCTCTATAATTTATCCCAAGTAACAGAAACTGTAGCTCTTCTTTACCTTTACCCCATCAATATATAATTCCTCTGGGCCATTGGTTGAGTGGAAGAGAAGGCCTTATGGCCTTAACTCTGCCAGCTAAAATAAAGCATTATTATTATTATTATTATTATTATTATTATTATTATTATTATTATTATTTCTTAAATTCTCTGTTTTTTCTTTGTTGATTTTCGAACCCCATTTCTGACATATTGTTTACAACTGATTACATATATAATATGCATATTTTCCATCCAGGGTTATAATTATCTGTTCATCGGCAAAAAGTAATCCGTTCTTGCACATTTATGTGACCATTCTAGTAACAAATGTCTATATATATATAAAGTATTTGTAACATAGAGCATCTTTGTAGTAATCCTCTACTGGTTTGAAATGGGTCTGATAACAGATCCCATTTTTATTTGACATAATAATAATAATAATAATAATAATAATAATAATAATAATAATAATAATAATAATAATAATAATATTTATACCTATTCCTTGCTTTGGTTGTCAACAGTTGAATCTGCCAGCATTTTCTACCATGAGACTTGAAAGTATAAATATTGATGTCCCGTGAAGACGTTACTGGCGTCTCGCAGGGTAAGATATCTGATGGGGCTGCCATCTACGTCTCGATATCAAGCTATCTGCTGTATTAACCCCAACAGAAGGGGTATCTGTTCCGCTCTGCTGACCGTTGAGGATTTTCTCCTTGTTATCCCGGAGATGGGTCTTCACATTTGTCCCCTGAAGAATGGGTGCCTCTTCCAAATAGTTGTGCTATCCGTTGAGGTCTTCACCCGTATCCCTGGGCAGGGGCTCTCGTTATACCCCGAGAGACTGGGTCCTTGACAGAACATTATCATTATTAATTAGTGTTCACCCCCGCGACGAGAACGCGCCTGTCAAGAGTTACCCAACTGCATATAGTTGCAGCATTTGACCCCTACAGGCGTTGGGCCGGGTTAATAGCCTTGTATATTTCCAAGGTTAAAGTCCTTAGAATAGAATGGATAACAATAGAATTCCGAAACAGATTCTTCATTACAAACCACTAGGATGAAGAAATGTTGAAAGACCCAGTAAAAGATGGATATATCAATTCTAACATGAGATCGGAACAGACCAGCAGGTCAAATCCTTGATGCTAAATAATAATACAACAACGACGACGACAACCATAATCATAACGACGACAACCATAACTGATTAGGTAACACACAGTATTCAGTCACTTGTTCATAGAAACTAAATTGTATAATATTTCATTGTGAAAGATTCGGACGACAATGTAGAAATTTAAACGGTTTTAAAAACAAACGTACACATATTCAAAATCAATAACACTAGCCAGGACACTGCATTGCATTTGTTTAACACGTGCGGTACTGTACTGCTCGGAATGACACAGGGATATCCAGAGTTTTGTAGAATTTCAATAAAGATAATATTATTTTATAATTAGAATTTAAAATTTAAATGTAATATAATGATTACGAGTATTTGAGAATAAAGTACTTAGGAAAATTTTTGGACCAAAGAGAGATGAACAGACAGGTGAATGGAGAAGACTACATAACAATGAACTACATGGTCTTTATAGGAAGCCAGATATAATAAGAATAATTAAGTCTCGTAGACTGCGATGGGCAGGACATGTTGCACGAATGGGGAATGAAAGACGTGCATGGAAGCTTCTTGTAGGAAAGCCAGAGGGAAAACGCCCAGTTGGTAGACCAAGAATGAGGTGGGAGAACAACATTAACTATGATTTGAGGGAAGTAGATTATATAGGGAATGATTGGAAAGCATTAGCTCAGGATAGGGATGTATGGAGAGCTTATGTCCGCGCGGTCATGAACCTGCGGGTTCGATAGTGCCAGTGAGTAAGTAAGTAAGTATAATGAAGGTAAAATTATTCCAAGAGCCTTAATAAATATCTTCAAGAGCCGCATGAGGCCCGCGGGCCGCGTATGAGCACCGCTGCTCTAAGTATTTGCGTACTCCAACATGGGCTAATCCGCAATCAAAAAAAAAATAGTAATAGTAATAATAATAGTAATAGTAATAATAAAATAATAATAATAATAATAATAATAATAATAATAATAATAATAATAATAATAATAATAATAATAATAATAATAATAGTATTAAAGTAATGATAATATTGTTAATAATAATATAATAACAATGATGTAAAAGTTAGAAGATAATGTATTGTTTAAGAGAGTGAGTAGATTTCCTGACATGACTGTACCCATTAGGAAATCCATTAAGGAGATTAAGAAGTTTGAAAATGTAGAACATTTCATTGAAGTGTTTAGTTTGAAAGTCTTTGGAGTGTTTCAAATTGTGTTTCCAATCAGTTCTTAGAGAGTACAGCACAACTTCCAGGACTAATCAAACGACAGAACATTGGATCGGAATTCTATACGAACACAGCTAATTTCAATATTCCAACTTGTGTTTGTCTAAGTTTCTATCTCATGAGAAGAAAAAAAAAAGTTTTTTCCTAATTGATCACGATGCGATGTTAGAAATAAATAGATCACGATTCGTAAGGAAACAAGAAACCCAAAATATGTCCAAAGTGGGTTTATACAGAGTGTAATGAAATATATCACACATTTTATAGGTTCAGAGACTTTGGCTGATGTTATGATATATATAATTAATCATTTACGCCATCTTACGTAATAATAATAATAATAATAATAATAATAATAATAATAATAATAATAATAATAATAATAATAATAATAATAATAATTATTATTATTATTTATTTATATACAGAATTTTAATGTTTACACATCTTTCTGTGCCTAAAGTTTTATTTTTCTTCTCCACTCGTCTCTCTCCCTCCAATCCATGTCCTCCAGTCCCCTTGCTTTCATTCCAGTTCTTATTTCCTGCATCCATGAGTTTCGAGGTCTTCCTCTCCTCCTTCTTCCAGGTGGACACCATTACAATATTTTCATAAGTAATGCCACGAGTGATTTCCAAATTATCGATAAATTCACGACTCACGAAGTGAGGAGTGAATTTATCTAGAGAATTTGGAAATCAAGAGTGGCATTTGTTAGGACTATTTAACGAATAAAATTAAGCTGTTTACTCACAAATCATTATTTAACTGTAGTTATTTTAAAATATTTATATATCTAATGTAAACGGCGATGTTTGAAAACAAATGAGAAACGATAGGTACGCTTCATCTGCTTCTTTTGTTTATCACTGCAACTAGATCATACTATTTCAGAATATTAAAAAGGAGGAGCTTTCTTTAATATGGTAATTATAACACTGATAAATATTTCGTGAAACACGACTCTGATTGGTTGTAAAACAGAAATCATTGAAACGTGATTGGTCATTGACTCCCATTTGGGGCATGAGTTAAATAGTCCTGGGTAATCTTTCTTCTTGCATTCGTCATACGTGCCCATAGCAATTTAATTGCTTATACCGTATATAATCTACTATTGAATAACCAATATTCATTTTTTCTCTTATGACAGTATTTCTTATTTTGTCTAATTTTGAACATGTTGCTGCTCTCCTCAAGAAATCAATTTCCATCGACATAAGTTTTTGTTCTAAGTTTTTGTTGAATTTCCAAACTTCAACTCCATATGTGAGAGTACTTCTCACTATTGAATTATATATTTGTAACTTATTTTTCTTGGTTATATATCTATTCCATAAGACTCCATTCACCATTGCTGTTATTGCACTACCTTTATTTATTCTGTTCTTAATATCACTTTCTTGTTTATCCTCTTTAACTAATTTTACTCCCAGATACTGAAATTCTTCACATCCTCTAATATACTCCTTTTCATCTCCTAATATAACATCTTCGGTATAATAATAATAATAATAATAATAATAATAAAAATAATAATAATAGCTTTATTTCACCTGGCAGAATTAAGGTCTTATTTATCACTCAACCAGGTTAGGAAAAAAATACAAAAATGCTGTTGAATTCTAAATTACTAACCAACTATCTAACTGGCACTATCGAAACCATAGGTTCATGGCCGCGTGGACATAAGCTCTCCATACATCCATATCCTAGCTAATGTTTTCCAATCATTCACTGAATAATCTACGTCTCTCAAATCATAGGTAATGTTATTCTCCCACCTCATTCTTGGTCTACAAACAGGGCGTTTTCCCTCTGGTTTTCCTACAAGAAGCTTCCATACACGTCTTTCATTCCCCATTCGTGCCACATGTCCTGCCCATCACAATCTACGAGACTTAGCTGTTCAACCTGCGACCTTCATTATCAGAAGCTGTGACTGCATGATTTACCGCTGATCTAACAGGACACGTAGAAGTGTCTTCAGTTCATGCCACACTTCACAGTAGCTCAGGGATTGCACAATTATGACTAGTTTCCTAATTTGAACCCAGCGCTTTGCCGAGTAGGACTTAGAAGAAATGTGCCTTCAAGAGATGACTCATTTTTTTTGTGTAAGGTTGTACCTATATGTAATAATTTTTATGCCTATAAGCAGTAAGTAAGCGAAGGTAGATTTACCCTTTAAAAGATAATGGAGGCCCTTATGAGTAATGAAGTCAATGTTTCACGAATGTAGCCAACGGCACGAGGAGGGATAGATGGTTAATTCCTTACTTCAGCCGTCTGTACACAATAGTATATTACGATGCGAAGTTGGGAAGTGGATTTTACAGAATCGAGGAAAAATGTTTAAAACCGAGCGATAGCGAGGTTGTTAATTTCCGTGATTCTGTAAAACACTTCACAAACGTGCGTTGTACATTATTTTTTACGCGATGGTGCTTTCAAAGTAATAAATAATAGTAAAATAATAACACCTTTGTTGGAAATATTTGCGTTCATTATAAACAATTACTAAAGTTAACAGCGTGGGCAATGTTTTTTAGTTGAAACAACAGGAGGCCTTGAGAACAATTATTGATAACATGGCCGCAAGTACGTATTTATTGTTTATTATTGTGTCAAATGAAGTTCAGTTCATTTAAAATGCAGTGATTTGTTTCGTATAATGTATATATTTACACCACTTTTTGGATATTTTCAATATATACATTGTACGTAGTGTAAATAGAGGGTAATGATTTTACTTCCTGCACGTGGGTGTAAATGTAATATTACAATATATTTATTTAGGTTGGCAACCCCAAAATGTATGAAGTAGAACTTTCAATAGCCTAATAGTCGCCATTACTGGTGAGTAAGGCAAAACGTACTATCGCGCAAAAATTAATGTTAAGGGTGATCTCTTATTAGGGATTGGTTAGAGGTCAGTATACAGGGTGAGGCTAAATTCCCCTTACAGAGTTTGATGACTTATAGAGGGTTCCAAGAAAATTAAATTTAACATAGGAACCCGTGTCCGGAAATGTACCGTTTTTCCGTTACACATAAAAAACCATTACAACATATGTTGCTCTCCGACTCCTGCTGCCTGTGAACCAGTTAGAAGACGACCACCGACTTCAATACAGATGCAGTACCTCTGTACCATGTTCTCGTACATACGATTACCAATCCCTGATCTTCCAACATCCGCCGCAGCCATAACTCGTGCTAGTAGGTCTTCCTCGGATTATACAGGGTCTCATAAATTAAGGTTCTCATGTTACCCCTCAGGTAGTAGTCTGGCGGTGTCAAGTCGGGAGAACGTGCAGGCCAAGCAAACGGACCTCCCATTGTACCGTGTTTCACCGTACAATAACACTATGTCTGCGTATTATGCAAACGTGTACGCCGTGGATAACAGCAACACAGTACCAATGAAGTACGTAGACCTTGAATTCTGCTGTGTAGTGTCGTGAAGGATTACTACTATACTGTGCAGGTACAAACGTCTCTGGGCGGATCATAAACTCAACTGAATAGCACGTAAATAAACTTGCAGTGGACGTGGAACATCAGGTGAACGGGGAATGAAGTATGTACTACTACAATCATGAATATCCAAGTGAGTGGCGACGAAAAACGTGTGAGAACATTTTGCGTGTGGCGGAAAATCGGTACGTTTCCGGACATGGGTTCCTATGTTAAATTTATTTGTCTCGCTCCCTACTACAAGTTCACAAACTCTGTTAGGAAAATTTAGACTCACTCTGTAGATTCGAATGGATAAAGGAAATTCTGTATTCTTCAGCTCCTCGGGATCAGATAGTGTCCAATCAATAACAACAATAAGAACTCACTGACATTATCGAACCCGGAGGGTCATCGCCGCGCGGGTATAATTTCTCCCTACATCCCTACCTCGAGCTATATTTATAATTTAACTTCATCAAATCAAGATTAATGTTATTCTCCAACCTAATTCTTGGCCTTCTTTCCCACTGGATTTCCTATAAGAAGTTTTATTCCCCCTATAATTCTTCATTCGTATTACATGTCTTCCCCATCGAAGTCTATGATACCGATTTGTTCTTATTGCATCTGGTTTCTCTAAAGATCATGTAGTTCGCTGTAATTTAGTCTTCTTCGTCCACCCGTCCGATCGTCTCTGTTCGGCAGAAGAAAAATAAACGCCTGAGACAGTATTTAAACTCAGACATCTAACTTTATATGTTAGCGCGCTACCAACTGCTCCATTCAAGCATCCTAGCACAAATACTTTTTTTTTCAAAGATTACAATTAGATATATCCCAATTCAAATTCTACCCCTCCTCCCATAAAAATAAACCTTTATGAGTAAAATATCTAATTCTCCATTCACAAGAGAGACAGCGGGACATCGGTCGCACTGCCATCTCGTTACTTCTATAACAAATAAGTATTTTAAAGAGAAAATTTACTTTATAGTAGTTACGCTATTTCGATATTATAATTACATTTTTGACATTTAACAATGAAGACCTTAATTAGTAACTGTCACACATTTAATTATAATATATAATATATTATTATTAATTATAATATATATATATATATATATATATAGGTTCATATCCTCGCGGACATAAGCTCTCCATATATCCATATCCTGAGCTAATATTTTCCAATCATCCCCTATATAATCGATCTCCCTCAAATCCTGGATGCTATTCTCCTACCTCATTCTTGATCTACGAACTGGGCTTTTCCCTCTGGTTTTCTACAGTACAAGAAGCTTCCATGCACCTCTTTCATTCCCCATTCGTGCCACATGTCCTGCCTATCACAATGTACAAGACTTAACTTTTTTTCTTATTACATCTGACTTCCTATACATACCATGTAATGTTTTCAAAAAGCAGGGGAAAAATTCAAGGTTAAATACGCAATGAACCAGAAGGACAAAGGGTGGTACAATAATGCATGTAGAAAGAAGAAGAAATTTGTCGAAAGTAGTCTTTTAAAGTTTAGAAAAGAAAGCACAGATGAAAGCAGAAAAAATTATGCGCAAGAGAGAAAGGAATATAAAGACTTATTTGCAGAAACAAAACTAGCATGGCAAAATAAGAAATCCGAAGAAATGAGAGTCGCGACTGAAAGTGGGAACATTGCGGACATATGGAAAGCGATAAGGGAACTCAAAGTAAAGTCCATAAATCGGACAAGAATAACGCCCGGGGAATGGAGAAGTTACTTTGATAGGGTGCTGGGAAATGAGAGGTTAAGATATAATCAAGGAAATATAGTTGAGATCCCTGACCCAATTCATATTCAATTACTGGATCAGGATATTTCGAAAAATGAAGTGGTTTCTTCCATTAAATGTTTAAAGAATGGTAAAGCACCTGGAATTGATGGAATACCAGGGAATTCTTGAAAAATATGATATCATCCAATAAATTATTAGACGTTTTGAAAACTGCGTTCAACAAACTTTTTAATGGAGGAGATTATCCGGAAGCCTGGGCGACAGGTGTCATCCAACCGCTATACAAAGGGAAAGGTGGGGCACAGATACCAGAAAGTTATAGGGGAATTTGTCTC
Organism: Diploptera punctata; assembly: GCA_030220185.1. Taxonomy (NCBI): domain Eukaryota; kingdom Metazoa; phylum Arthropoda; class Insecta; order Blattodea; family Blaberidae; genus Diploptera; species Diploptera punctata. The sequence continues at coordinate 1,559,035 of JASPKZ010006086.1, forward strand.
TTGTCAGTGTTCGGAAAAAAATATTGTAAAGTACTTTACGAACGAATCAGACAATGGGCTAAAGAGAACAATAGGCTCTCAAAATATCAGGCAGGTTTTAGAGAAGGGTACTCCACGGTGGACAACCTATTTGTTCTGAGAACATTAATTGATGACAATCTGAAAATGAAGGGGGGTAAATTATTTTGTGCATTCATTGATTTTAAGATGGCATTTGATACTGTGGACCGAAGCGCACTTTGGGAAAAATTAAATCGGAAAGGATTGTCTCGTAAAATGATACATGCTTTAATGTCAATTTATAAATATGTTAAATTTTGTATAAAAGTAGACCAAGGGCACATTACAGAGAGCAGCGAAGCCAATCGGGGAGTGAGACAAGGTTGCATTTTATCACCAATGCTATTTAATCTATTCGTTGATGATATTGTAGACGTAATGCTAGAAGGAGAAATTGAGGCTCCGGAGATAGGAAATGTTAGAATCCCAGTCCTGTTGTATGCAGATGATTTAATTATCTGTTCCAAGACAATCAAGGGATTGCAAAGAGGTCTTGACCTACTGGAAATATACTGTAGGAATTGGGGATTGACTGTAAATGCTAGTAAGACAAAAACAATGACATTAAAAATGGGACGGTTTATGGTAGAACAGAGGAATGGAAATACAGAGATCAAGTTCTTCAAAACGTGAAACATTTTGAATATCTTGGTACGACGTTGAAAATGAACGGAAAGTGGAAAAAACACATTGATATAGCATTATTTAAAGGGAGGGGACAACTTAACAGTGTACTCGGTATTCTGGGTCGAGTGCCTGATATTCCAGTCAGCACATTAGAAAAAATGTATGGAGCTATGGTCAGGCCAGTCATGCACTATAGTAGTGAGATTTGGGGTTTCCAAAGAACGGAAATACTAAATAAGGTATATACGCATTTTCTAAAGTATATTACAGGACTTAGTAAGGCCGTTTCTAACTGTGGAATTTTATATGAATTCGGGTCATTCCAGGACGATATTAACTGTAAAATTCGTGTACTCAAATACTGGTTGCGAGTAATCCAAGGTGAACAAACAATGTTTAGAGCAATTTGCTACGACCACCAAATTAAAAACATAGATGTTAAATTTTGGGCAGACGAGGTTAGGAGAGAACTCCAAAAGATTGGGATGGGCTGGATATGGGAAAAAGGGACTGAAAATCGCAAGAACGTGTGGAGAAAAATAAGGAGGAGGTACTTAGATGTAAACCAACAAGATACCTTCGCCGAATGTACAGGAAAACGCTCACTGTGTTTACAAAGAGACCTAAAACACGTCTGGGGAAAAGAATCGTATATACTCAACCTAGGATTTAAGGAGAGATCAGGGCTTGCTTGGTTTAGGCTAGGGGCATGGAAATTTCTAAAAATTAGCGACGATCACGATATGCGAATATGTCCAATGTGCGGGAACTTTGAAGATGAGATACATATATTAGGAAAATGTAATGATTTAGAATATTGGAGACGTCAGTTATTACCGGAAAGATTTCTAAATTCAAATCGGGAAAGATTGGCATGCTACGAGTTATTGGTAAATCCAGAAAATTGGATAAACCTCGGTAAATTTCTGGACAAAACGCGAAAAATAAGGACAACACTCATTCATGAATAAATATATGTTATCAAAATGCAATACCATTAATTATTAACAATTATATATAAATTAATTAGTGTATAATGCTGTTGTGTTATTATTTAATTGTAATATTAATGTGTTTTCTTTATGTAATTGTAATGTTAATGTTTTTTTTAGTGTATAATGCCATTGTGTTATTACTTAATTGTAATATTATTATTGTGTTTTCTTTATGTAATTGTAATGTTATTGCTATTGTGTTATTACTTAATTGTAATATTATTGTGTTTTCTTTATGTAATTGTAATGTTAATGTTTTTAGTGAATAATGCTATTGTGTTATTATTTAATGGCAATAGTTTTATTGTGTTTTCTTTATTTAATTGTAATGTTATTGCTGTATTTGTTTATTTTTCTTTACACTAGTACCAATTATTACTTTATTGTAACGGACTGTCAACAGCACGTACGGCTTACTGCCCGTGCGACCCATATTTGTAAATAATATTGTAAATATCTTACTTTTTGTCTAATAAAGTCCTACTACTACTACTACATACCATGTAGCTCCTTATTTTGGAGATTTCTCCATTCACTTGTCTGTTCATCTCTTTTTGGCTCAAACATTTTCTAAGAACATTATTCTCAAATGCTCGTAATCTTCTTTCTTCCCTTAAAGTAAGAGTCCATGTTTCGCATCCATGTAATATAACTGGGAGAATAAGAGTTTTATATATTTTCAGGTTAAAGTTTTTTGAAAGGAGTTGTTACGACAAAAGTCCCTGTAATGCATAATAGCATGCATTCCCAGAATTGAGTATATATAGTTTTTTAAAGCTCCAAAGTAGCCTATATTTCTTTCGTTAATTTTCCATTCAATGCTTTTTACATTAATATATCTATATACCTGGTACATGTGTGGAACACAATAGAATGTTAGATCAAATAAAATATAAAGTCTTGTAATATCATTATATTCTCTTAAAAAGGTGTTACAAGAGGCTTAAAGGAAGTTACATGAAGGACTGACAGCATAACATAACCATTTTTACTTTTGGAATTACGTGAATATGATGCAGTACAAAGAGGGGTTTTTACTTTGGCTTAAAGTGGAAAGTCTGCTTGTAATCGGATGAAAGATTGGGAAGACTTTGGTTGCCTGACAACGGATTTGCTTGTGTAAATTCTTGTGAATCACGGTGTACTGTGCCCCGCGATGTCGGTTTACTCCTGACCACAGAGTTGTGTGGTTTGCACTTTGTGGTCAGTCTACATTAGAGGGAAGGAAAAAACTCATGTCGATAAACTAGAAACATCAATTATCTGTAACGAAATTCATCTTCATTATTACAAAATGTTATAAATGATGAAATTATAAAACTCAACTCTTTTGAAGTTTAATTAAAACTAGTATTCGCCAAGTGGTCCAAATTCTACCATAAATAACACGTCACTTTATATCAGAGCTGTCCAAACTTATTTGTATCGCGGGCCAAATGAAAAAAAAAAAGTTGCCACGGGTCATAAGACCGATTATTACCGTTGTGCATTAATAATAATAATAATAATAATAATAATAATAATAATAATAATAGCTCCAGTGGATACTATGAAGTGGATTGATGAAGTCAAAAAGGGCCTAAAATTGGCAGGAATTACTAAAGAAGATATCCCAAACAGAGATATATTTAGAATTAAGGTGAATAAGTGGCAAGTTGACCAAGAGGACAAACCGAAGAAAAAACTGGAACAACTTGGACAGATGATAGAAAACAAGCTCATAGCAAAAGAATGAAAGAAATTTGGGCTCAAAGGAAACGCCTCTAAGTACTTTGCGTAGTCCTACATGGGCTCATCCGCAATAATAATAATAATAATAATAATAATAATAATAATAATAATAATAGCTCCAGTGGATACTATGAAGTGGATTGATGAAGTCAAAAAGGGCCTAAAATTGGCAGGAATTACTAAAGAAGATATCCCAAACAGAGATATATTTAGAATTAAGGTGAATAAGTGGCAAGTTGACCAAGAGGACAAACCGAAGAAAAAAACTGGAACAACTTGGACAGATGAGAGAAAACAAGCTCATAGCAAAAGAATGAAATAAATTTGGGCTCAAAGGAAACGCCTCTAAGTACTTTGCGTAGTCCTACATGGGCTCATCCGCAGTAAAAAAATAATACTAATAATAATATTATTATATTATTATTATTTATTATTAATTTATTTGGTATTGGGACTAGAAGTAAATACCAAAAAAACTAAATAGGCCTATATGGTCACGCACAGAAATACATTATATAATGGAAATGAAAAGTAATGTAATGACAAATGAGGGACAATTTAAGGAAGTGGTTGAGTTCAAGTACCTAGGAACAATAATAACAAATAGGAATGAGATGCACAAATAAATTAAACATAGGTTCAAATATGGAAATGCATGCTATTATCCATTGCAGAGATTCTTGACGTCCCAACTCCTTAAAAAAAGCGTTAAACTGAAAATATGTAAAACGGTTATTCTAACAGATATATGGATGCGAAACATGGACTCTTACTTTAATGGAGGAAAGGAGATTACGATTATTTGAGAATAAATTTCTTAGGAAAATTATTGACCAAAGAAATATGAATAGACGGTAAATGGAGAAGACTTCCATAAAGTGAACTACATGGTCTTTATAGGAAGCCAGATATAATAAGAACAGTTAAATCTCGTAGACTGCGATGAGCAGGATATGGTGCACGAATGGGGAATGAAAGAACGTGCATTAGATTAGATTGGGTTTATTTAGCCTGGTGGAGTTAAGGCCATGTGGCCTTTCTCTCCCACTCACCAGGACAAACATATATTACATCAGAATATAACAATCTGAATTAACTCTAATATTAAATACTAAATAAAAACTTGATCAAAAAGATTATATTACGATCTATAATGCAACCAGTTAATGTTAGTTAAAATTAAGACTAAAACTAATAGTAAAAGCGGGCACGCCATAGCGTAGTGGTTAAGGCACTGTGCTACAAGCCGGAAGGTCGAGGGTTCAAGTCCCGGTGGGGTAAGGATTTTTAAACTGACCAAAAACCTTCTGTCGGCACTATGGCCCTGGGGTCAACTCAGCCTCTAACGGAAATGGGTACCAGACGCTTGTTCTGGGGGTAAAGGCGGCCGTCACGCAGGGCTGACAACCCGGCTGACATCAAGTGCCGATTGTCTAGAAAAAGTGGGAGCCTTAACCTCTTACTACCCCAAGGGCCTCCCGAGGCCTGTAGTGGGATTGCTTTACTTTACTAATAGTAAAATGTATACAAGCAGGACGTATTAAATTGTCCCTGTCTAATATATATAAAAATACAAAGAAAAATAATGAGATATAGAAAACTAATTTTACGATTGTACAATATTTAAAACAAAGGAAAAGAAAATATTTGTTAATATTAATATTATTTTTATAAATAATTTAATTTATTAATGGTTAAAAGAATACTATCGGTGAGGTGTATAAGTTAGTTTGTTATTAAATAATTCTTTAGTTTGTTTTTGAAGGATGTTATAGTTTGACAGTCTCTGACATAGGGCGGAAGGGAATTCCAGGGAAGCTTCTTGTAGGAAAATCAGAGGGAAAACGCCCAGTTGGTAGACCAAGAATGAGGAGGGATAATAACATTAACTATGATTTGAGGGAAGTAGATTATACAAGGCATGATTGGAAAATATTAGCTCAGGATAGGGAAATATGGAGAGCGTATGTTCGAGCGGTCATGAAACCTACGGGTTCGTTAGTGCCAGTTAGTTATTTCGCCGTGAGGTCGAAATTCGACCATAAATAACACGTCACTTTATATCAGAGAGACACAAACTTATTTGTATCGTGGGCCAAATGGAAGAAACACAAAGGTGGCACGTGCCATATGCCCTATTATTACGGTTGTAGATTATTATTATTATTTTTTATTATTATCAATTTATGTAGCAGGTTTCGCTATGATTCACATCTTTCTGCGCCCAATAATCTACTGTTATTCTTCTTCACATCTCTCTGTCATTCCAATCACCATTGTCCAATCATTTTCCTCTCACACTGCTCAAAACACCATCAATCTATGTTGTTTTTTGGCCGTCCTCTTCTTCTTTTACCAAATGGCACCCATTCTAGTATTCTTCTTGGGACATCGTTGAGTTGTACTCCTTCTTCAACCTCTAAAGATTCGACTGTATGTTCTAGTAAACAACTGAATATTAGAGGTGATAGTACATCTCCTTGCTTTAACTCTGCGAATTTCAAGAGTATCTCAAAAGTGTTTGCCTACACGCATCCTACTCTTTGTGTCATTCAGACACTTTCGAATAAGTATATATATTTTTTAGAAATTCCTAACTCCACCAGCACATTATATAACTTCTAAATTAAATTTACTTAAGGATTTTGAGAATCTGCAAATATGTATTTAATATATAGAACTTTCCTTATTAGATGATTACCACAATGACAAAGTGATACAGACAATTAATTTTCGAAATTGATGAAATACATTTTGTAAATACATTAAACAATTTCAATTTATAATTCTATAAAGTAAATTCTACAGGGTAACAGGACCTCACCGACAAAATGATAGCAATGATAGACCATGCAGAGAGGATCATTTTTTGTGAAGGAACATATAGTCGCAAACACGTCGTGTATGAGTTATGCGCAGATGAAGGTGTTCATTCATAATAGTCGTAATTGAATACAAGCAATTGTACACCTATCATTTTATTGAAAAATACATGTTTTTACAATATGTGTTCAAACAGTCGACCCTGTGCCTCCATTGCATGTTAGATATCGTCGCAGCAACGATCGGCCACCACGGCCGATCATGGCAGGATTCTTTTTGACGACGTCAAAACACTTATTGTTTGAACAGTTATTGTAAAAACGTGTCTTTTTCAATAAAATGATACGTGTACAATTGTTTGTATTCAATTCCGACCCTTATGGATGAACACCTTCATCTGCTCATAACTTATAAACGACTGTTTGCGACTATATGTTCCTTCACAAAAAATGATCCTGTCTGCATGGCCAATTATCCCTTTCATTTTGTCGGTGAGGTCCTGTTACACTCTGTATAAAGTATACATTTTGAAAAGATGGTTTGTTAAAATTGAAATTGATCCTCTAATGGCAGCGACTCTAAGAATCTCTAATCTTAAAATTGGTGGGATACACTGTATTACAAATTATTCTATCAATGGACTTTTGGTTGTATTTTCAAATGGATGTGAGAAGTAGTGTAGGTACAGACAGCTTGGGGGCTCTGCAGTCGTGTGAGTGAGAGTTTTCCCAAAGACTACTCTCTGTTTTATACCAATGTGAAGGAAGTCATTCATGTAGAAATTCATCCACTATCTACTACACATCTTCAAAACATTTTCTCGTTAAAATTAACATTCAAAACCGAACAAATTAACTCGAGGGAATTGCGTTTCAAACTCGAATTCTGAATTTGTGTGGTCAATCTGACTCAGCTTTTGTCGTGTTTTATCTCAGTGTTAGAGTCAAAAATTGGATTAGAATTTCATTATCAGATTCCATTCATTTATTGGTAAATATGGAATTAGATCAAAAATTGTACTGGATAACAACATAATAGAACAAGTATCACATTTCCAATATTTAGGATGTGATATAACTTATAGAGAAAATAAAGATATAGAAAATAAAGTAAATACATTTCAGGCTATTTGTGGAACCATAAAAAGAACCTTAGGTCAGAAAACAAGGAAAGATACGAAACTTAAATTATATAAAATAATGGCTGTTCCTTTGTTGTTGTATGGAAGTGAAAATTGGATAATGAAATCAAGGGATAAAAGCAGGATACAGACTGCGGAAATGCTGTTTTTACGTAATGTGAAAGGATGCACAAGAGCGGATAGAATAAGGAATGAAACTATACGAGAAGAATTAAATATATATAAAATTGAAGATAAAATCAGCGAAAATAATAAGAAATGGACAGAACACTTAATGAGAATGAACAACGAAAGCATACCAAAAAGAACCTTCCTGTATAATCCCAGAGGAACAAGAGATGTTGGCCGACCACGTAGAAGATGGACTCCACTTTTAACTTCGCCGAAACAGGCTGCATAGCCTAAACCTTGTAGTAGAAGAAGAGGAAGAAGAAGAAGAATCCATTTCATAACATATTTGGTCATTTTATATCCTACTAGCCAATACCCGGCGTGCGCTGCTACGCCTAAATAAATTAAATATTGAGGGTTAATTAATTATATGGTATACACTGCGACGAACCAAACATGGCGGTTGCTAGAGTAAATTTTTAATTTCAAATTTCAGGTAAACTCCCACTTCTAACGATCGGATTTTCCTGATTTTTGGATAATACATACCTCGGTTTATTTTAATAGGATATTCCGAGTTTTGTTGTGAAAAATCGAAAATTGCGATCGATAGAGCGATTTTTAAATTTTAGTTTCAAGTGAACTTCTACACCTAATGATTTTAGGACATAATAGATAACGGCCAAACACTCGCTGCATCTGAAAACCTGTATGTACAAAATTTCACGAAGATCGGTTAAACGTGGTTTGACGAGGTTATATGAAATGGAAAAAATCAAGTCCAAAAGGAATACAAATTAATACGGAAATTTATATGAATATTTTAATGTATGCAGACGATCTGTTAATTATACAGAAGTCAGAGGATGATTTACAAAGATCCATTTACACGTTGAATCAATTAGAACTCTATTGTAATGTTAAAGTTTCAACCTCAAGAACTAAAATTATGGCTTTTCAGGGCAAACTGCCAGTCAGAGCAAAAATAGTAATCAATAATGAAATAATAGAAGATATAGCACACTTTAACTATCTTGGATCAGATATAACATAAATAGTTCTGATTGGGATATACATAATAAATTAAACCGATATCAAATGATGTGTGGCACCACAAGAAGAACCCTCCGAAAGACTCGAAGAGAAACTCAGCTCAGGTTTTATAAAATTGTGGCTGGTCCTCTTATTTTATATGGATCTGAATCTTGGGTACTTACAGAAAAATATATATCATACATTCAAGCTACTGAAATGCAATTTTTAAGATCCGTAAAAGGATGTACACGCATGGATAGATAACACAATGAATCAATAAGAAATGAACTGGATATATTTTCAATAGTCGATAAACTAGAAGAGCATAAACACCGATGGAAATACCATTTAGACAGAATGGACAATACAATATTACCCAAAACGTTCAACACCTACAAACCGCATGGAAACATATCTTTGGGACGGCCAAGGAAACGATGGACTTGAGACTGGAACAGGTCGCATTGGCCTAATCCTGGAAAGGAAGAAGAAGATCGGTTAAATGGTTTAGAAGTCTATAAAGGACAGACAGACATGCATGGAAAAAATATATTTTAAATATTTTAACCTCAAATTGACACTACATAAAACATAAGACGTTGGGCTGATGCAATATGAAGTCGGAACGGGCAATTGCCTAATCCCTGGAGTGATGATGATGATGATGATGATGATAAAACTAGCATCATCATGATTGGCGTGACGGTCCTATTAGTTTGACCTTAGCCTCCCTCATAACAACCATCCATTCTATTCGGTCAATGGCCTTATTTCTCCAATTTGTTATGCCAATCTTCCCTAGGTCCGCCTGTACGTCGTCCATCCATCGTAACCTAGGCCTCCCAACTTTTGTCCTTCCATAATACTCCTATTCTAAATAAACTTCTTACATTCTATGTTAGTCGGCCGCGGTGGACTAGTGGTTATGCTCCTTGCCTCTGGCCCCGAGGGTCGCGGGTTCAAACCCGGCCGGGGTCGGTGCATTTTTTAGGATGGAAAAATCCACGGAGCAAGTCTTCTGGGAGGGACTTTAAGCCGTGAGTCCCAAGTCTGAAGATTTTCAGCCTCGTAAAAGATCCTTAAGTCTGAATGAAAAGGTCCCTAAGCAAACTTTACCAAATTTTCCCATCCTAGTACTACCTTGGTTTCCTAGATGTCGATATGAGGCGGAACGCTGACCACGGACCACTCAAATGACATCTATACGAAAACAAGTGTAACTAAATTAGTATGGTTCAAATTCTTCCCTGTTAAGGGAAACATGGACTTACAAGACAAGGCATTATATGTTGCTAGGAACCAGTCTTGGTACCTTCTCATAGTCCTTTTCTTATTGCCAAGTTGTTTTCTTAGATCAGTCCGGCTATTACGTTTGGGCTTCTCAACGTGGTAGTTTTTTATGGAGTAGGATTTTTAGCCCTACGCTCAACCCCCATTTTTATTACCCCTGGAGACAGGATGGCCCAGCTATACCCCCAGGAACTGGGTAGCTCAGGTACCTCGGTGTTGCCGCTCCCCATACCCATAGTGGCCCCCTGAGGGTACATAAAACTGTAGCAAATATATTTTTCAACAAAGAACGTATCAGACAAAGGCCTAGATTTTAATAGCGTGACGACGTTTTACACCAGACATTATTATAGTTGAGGACGACTGTTTTATCAGGTACGGATTAAAAACAAATTAACACAATTTTAACCTCAACGATGTCCTTGAAAAGTATAGTATCATCTTTTCCATCTGCTATATAACTTAGCCTGGGGGCACGCCGTAGCATAGTGGCTAAGGAACTGCGCTACAAGCCGGAAGGTCGAGGGTTCAAGTCCCGGTGGGGTCAGGATTTTTAAACTGACTCAAACCTTCTGGCGGCACTATGACCCTGGGGTCTACTCAGCCTCTAACGTAAATGAGTACCAGACGCTTGTTCTGGGGATAATGGCAGCCGTCACGCAGGGCTGACATTAAATGCCGATTGTCTAGAAAAAGTGGGAGCCTTAACCTCCTACTACCCGAAGGGCCTCCTGAGGCCTGTAGTGGGATTACTTTACTTCACTTTATATAACTTAGCCGGCTACTTTGCTCAATGGTGACGTGTCGTTATGCGTTTTTGGACATGGGGGAGAGATTGTTTGTATAGCTGTCTGGTGTAATAACAGTTAGTGTTACATGGAATCTGTGAAACACATTTACATATATCGGTGAGCTTCCCGTGACTCATACCAGCCTCTGACTCCCGAATTAAATAATTCTTACCTTAAAGGCAGAAGATACGTGGTATAATTGACTATTTTATTTATACACTATATTAATCCCATGTTTTTTTGCGAGCAGTTGGCAGGATTTCAATACAACAACCGCATTAGTGAATTAGCAGCTTGAACTAAATTGTTTTAAAAATGTGGTTTTGTAAAATGTATTTTAGGAGAGAAATCTGTCGTTTAATTAGAACTGATAATTTTATTTGTGATCAATTTTCCTATTTTTATAAATTTTTTATTAAAGAGAAACAATCAGTACGGTATATATTATTTTTAAAAGGCGCATGTTTTTATATAATTAAAATAACTAAAAAACTAACTCACTCAGATGAATTATAGGATCCCAAGGTAATTTAGTCTTTTAATCAAGATAATAGGATCAATTGGACATAAGCTCTTCACACATCCCTATACTGAGCTAATGTTTTCCTATCATCCCCTGTATAATCTACTTCCCTCAAATCATGGTGTATGTTATTCTACCCCTGATTCTTTGTCTACCAAGTGGGCGTTTTCTTTCTGATTTTCCTACAAGATGCTTTCATGCCCCTGTTTTATTACCCATTTATGCCACATGCTCTGCCCATCGCAGTCTACAAGATTTCCGATTGAGGGTCTTTCCACTTTTCAACGGTTGCCCTTTTACCAGCCGGATGCTGGCCCTTCACATCCACATATGTCAATCACAGAGGTAGATGCCAGTGTAGGGGTGACATGTGGTTAGCATGTCGAGTCCCCCAACCATTATAGCTGGTTCCTCAACCTGGAGCCGCTACTTATTGTAGCTACCCAATTGTCTCACGATGCTGGGTGGGCACCGGTCCCATACTGGCCGAAATACCATGAGAAAATTTCTTCCCCCATGGAGACTCGAACCAGCGCAAGTCCCGTAGCTCTGCGCCAAGGCTTCTTACCTTAACCGCTCGGCTACGGCGCGGGACTTCTACAATACTTAAGTGTTCTTATTATATATATCTATCTTCGGGTTTTTACAGCTGCTGCCGTCTTCCGGTGCCAAACCTCCAAAGCCTACGATCTTGGGCATTTTCAATGCTTAGCCCTCTTGCTTGTATTACTGTCTTCATGTTTTCCTTCCATGTTAACTTTCGTCTCCCTCATTTCTTATTATATCTGATTTCCCATAAATATCATATATCTCACTGTAGTCCAGTCTACTCCATTCGCCTGTCTGTTCATTTCTCTTTGGTTCCAAAACATTCCTAAGATTATATCATTGAAACACATGATAAAATTACGCTGAAATATCAGTCGCAATATAAATATGTAGTATACAATTTAAAAAATGTGAGAACAAAGTATTTAGGAACACTTTTGGACCAAAGAGAGATGAACAGACGGTGAATGGAGAAGACTACATAACAATGAACTACATGATCTTTATAGGAAGCCAGATATAATAAGAATAGTTAAGTCTCGTAGACTGCGATGGGCAGGACATGTTGCACGTATGGGGAATGAAAGACTTGCATTGAAGCTTCTTGTAGGAAAGCCAGAGGGAAAACGCCCAGTTGGTAGAATAAGGTGGGAGAATAGCATTAACTATGATTTAAGGGAAGTAGATTATACAGGGAATGATTGGAAAGCATTAGCTCAGGATAGAGATGTATGGAGAGATTATGTCCGCGCGGCCACGAACCTACGGGTTCGAAAGTGCCAGTGAGTAAGTAAGTAAGTACCTGAAAGGCACTTTGTTCTCAAGTTGTTTAAAATTTCTAAACCTATGGGCCTTTCGAAAATTAGTTACATCTTCAGCAGAATGTGTTATGCTAACTGTTGAAGATGGAAGTAATTTCCCAAAGGCCTAGTGTAGAGATTAAAACAACAACTTGAGGACGACAGTGCCTGGCATCTATTAATTCTGTACTTTATATTCAATTTTAGTAGTATGTTTTCTTTTAATCCTTTAATTGGCAATGCATTCTGTAAGATACATTGTTTTCAATAATTTAATTTTGTTTATCAAACAATAGAAAAACAAAAGAGTATAAATTAATTAAATTTGTGTCAAATTACTCAATAATGAACAATAATAACTTACAGTTTTACATGATTTTGTTTTCATTGCGGTCCGAAATATCAAAATAACTGGCTCGAGAAATTATTGTTTCGCCAATTTAAGGGTGAAAGTGGATTAATGTCGTACCTAATGGGCTTTTATTCACACATTGATATTAAGACTGATCAGCGACCATACCTTAGCCTTCATTTAAGATGATCCCGAGATAGGGTGTCCATAATACTTTGAATGTAAAAGGGGATATGTACAAAAAATTAAAGAATTAACCTGGGGTAAATTAAAAAAAAAAAGTGGGACATTATCAAAATATAAAAGGAAGTTTCAAAAATTGCATAAAAAATTATACAAATTGCAGATATCTGTTATCCCTATTTTTTATTGTCCATTAAAATTACATACTCAGCTACATTATGTCTACTCTATCTACACAGGTAGGCTGGTAGATGCATTTGCATTGCTGTTCTTTGATGATTTATGTATTTCATCAAATACTCTATTTTGTTTTGAAATTCTATCATAAAATGAAGTACATGATACATTGTTAAAATGTGTTTTTACCACGAGCAATGCATTTGCAGTTTCAACTTTCATTCAGATTTTTTTTTTTCATTTGACCAAACAGTGCATCGTGGTCATACAACTGGCGCTTTCTAACGTTCATATTTATAATTACACAGTAAAGAACAAGACGAAAGTCGCCATTCATAAATACATTGACAAAGCATCATCCTAAAAGCGGGACATTTGAGCGTCCCCAAGAAAACTTTCGGGACATTTTCAAAAAAAAAAAAAAAACAGGACTGCCCCGGGAAAAAACGGGATGAATGGACACCCTGTCCCGAGAGTAAAATTAGTTTAAGCGCAAGGCTTACCCACTCTATATTTTCTCGTGAGGTTGCTATGTCTCATCGATGCCTCGGGGGCCTTCTTGGAATATTAGCTTTATATATATATCTATCAACCGCTGTGGTCTCGAGGTAGAGTGCTGCCTTGTCACGCAGCAGGCCCGGGTTCGATTCCCGGTTGGGACTGGATCCTGGGTGATGTTTTTTCGGGTTTTTTCCTCACCTGTAAGACAAATATCAGGAAGCGTCGGGCCCAACGGTCCCCGAAAATCATCCGGCCATCATCATCCTTATCATTATCATCATCATCATCCTTCACCGGTGTGAAAAGCAACGAGAAGCTACCACATCTATAATTCCCTAGTAAAGTTGCAAAGCATAGCATGAAAATGCTATGATTGCAGTGAAAGACCTATCCTCGGGCAGAATTTATATATAATATATGTGTGTGTGTGTGTGTTTGTGTATATAGTAAAATCAATACGTGATTATATATAAATATATATCACGTTGTTTACTTCCAGCCCCAGTATTTCTTTTAATATATATATATATATATATAATATATATATATATATAAAGAAATACTGGGGGCTGGAAGTAAACAACAATAAAACTGAATATGTGGTCACACATAGACACTGCATACATTATACAGTGTGTACTTCTTGTTCTTCTTCTTCTTCATAACGGTTTAGGCTTATTTACTAGCTTGTTCCGGCTCCAAATTGCTGCTGTTTCCATCTTTTCCTTGGTCTTCCCAAACTTCTTCTTCCTCGTGATGAATAGCTCTATACAGTGTGTACATAAAGTAATATAGTAGTTTCAAGTAATAATATTATCATTCAAATGAGTCGTAGACTGAGATGAAACAGAAAAGCATATGGTTTTAGTTGTGTGAGTGAGCGGATAGCTTTCTTCTGTTTCGTTTCTATGGCAACAATAATAATAAAGGTGGCAACTCCTCAACAGAAAGCGTTTTGTGTTTTGCACTTTGAGAGTTGTAAATCAGTTCTGACAGTTCAACGTGCATTTCGTAGGCAGTTTAATCGTGATCCCCCCAATACCAACAATATCCGTCGATGGCATAATTAGTTCGAAACGACCGGTTGTCTATGTAAAGGCAAAAGTGTGGGACGACCAATAGTGTCTGAGGAGAATGTTGCTGCTGGAACATTTCAAGCGCAAAGCCAGCGTAATCAATAGACTTTAGAGCCTGTAATAATTGTAAACGATAGGGACGCATATGAAAGCGTTTACGTAAGACTTTCCACACTGTCATTACTGGATTGGTTGTCATGGTCCAGATGACGGGGCTTATCTCTAGTGGTCTCCTAGATCACCGGATCACACCCATGCTATTTTTTCCTTTGGGGTTTTGTAAAGAACATAGTCTACGTGCCTCCATTGCCTGATAACTGCCCGATTTGAGAGACAGGATTCGAGAAGCTGTTGCTGCCATCAATACATATATGCTTATTAATGTATGGGAAGAATTAGTCTACAGGTTGGATGTTGTCATGTAACAAACGGGGCTCACATTTAACACCTATAAACTTGTAATGTAAACTGGAGATGTTACTCTTTCATTTAACATGAATTTTGTTTTTGTCACAGTTAGTTAAAGTATAATTCAATACTTTTAAAATCGCTATATTCTTTTATGTACACCCGTATAATAGAAATGGACAGTTAGTGACAAATGAGGGCAATTTTGAAGAAGTGACTGACGCTCATCAGGTTCGGACAAAGATAATATTAGAAAATAAACCAATAGAACAAACGGTAAGATATAACTTTTTGCGAAATATCATATATAAATAACATATATAAATAACATATATAAATAACAAACTAAATAAGCTTAATTACATAACAGGAACACTAAAAAGAACTTTGAAAACTAAAGCCAGGAAAGACTCTAATGAAATCATATAAGACAATGGCAGTGCCTATTATTACTTATGGATCCGAAACATGGACAGTGACAACACAACAATCTGCCAGAATAAAAGCTGCTGAAAATAAATTCCTCAGACCAATAGCTGGATGTTAAAGAACAGACAAAAAACATAACACAGAAATAAGACACAACTAAAAGTAGAGGAATTAAACACAACAATAGTGATATACAGAACAAACTGGAAAGAACACTTGGCAAGGATGACTGAGAATAGAATACCAAAAGCAGCATACAACTATTCACCACGAGGAAGAAGTTTGGGAAGACCAAAGAAAAGATAGAAACAACAGTAGTATTTGGAGCCGGAACAGGCTAGTAAATATGTCTAAACCGCGAAGAAGAAGAAGAAGAAGAAGAAGACTGTCTTCAAATATCTAGAAATAATTATTACTAACAATAATGAGGTGTGCAAAGAAATTAAACATAGGTTCAAATTTGGAAATTCGAGCTACTATGCATTACATGCATTCTTGTCGTCCCAACTTCTCTAAAAAACATTAAACTGAAAATATACAAAACAGTTATTCTCCCAATTCTATTATGTGGATGAGAAACATGGACTCTTATTTTAAGGGAGGGGAAAAGTTTACGGGTATTTGAGTATAAAGTTTTTAGGAAACATTTTTAACCGACGCGACGAACAGACTGGCGAAAGGAGAAGGCTTACATAACGGTGAACTACATGATCTTTATGCGAAACCAGACATAATAAGACTGCGATGTGCAGGACATGTGACACGAATAGGAAATGAAAGAGGAGCATGGAAACTTATCTAATAATGCGTTTGGAATCATACGGCACTTCAGTGATTTTAAGATAAATTATTGGATTTGTAATCGAAGAAATTATTTTAAGAGACCAAATGCATAATTGAATAGTTACCCTGAAAAGAGATCTACCTCACAAAGTACAAATTGTTGAAAAAAAACGAATAATGCTCATTTTGAGGTTATTATCTTTATTATTCTGTCTCCATAATAACATTTTAGAGAGATCCAATCAATTTAAATATCTTGGATATTATCTCTCTATCTGGGATGGAAAGGATATCCCTGAAAAAATTACTAGTTATAATAAAAGTTTGGGAATTATTAATCAAGTTATGAAACCATCCCTTATACAAAAAAAAGACAGATTACGTTTATATAACACTTTGGCTAGACCAGTGTTGACCTATGGTAGTGAAGCATAGACACTAAAAAGACAACATGAAAGCAGAATAACGGCTTGTGAAATGAGATTCATGCGCAGAACAGCGGGTTACACCAGATGGGATCGGAAAAGGAACACCGATATCTTAAAAGAATTGAAGACTACGCCAATTTTGGGATATATTAAACAGTGTCAACTAAATTGCAAACACCATCTTGAATGAATGAGTTCAAATCGGATCCCCAAAGCTGTTTATATACCAAGAGGACGAATATATCTAGGCCGTCCTATGAAACACTGGAGGGAAAATTTTCTATAGGATCGTAACAGGCCTTGGCCTAATACTTGGAAGGAAGAAGAATCTTTATTATATAAAATAAATTTTAATCTGTCATCGTATTGGAAACATATAAAACCAATTTAATTACAAAATAACATGCTGCTAACTGAATATTAACAATTTAATTCAGAACTGAGTGCAAAAACGACCTATCTGTATAGAGTGGAAAAATTATCTAACCCATATTTGACTAAAATTGTTACAGTGACTATTTAACTCATGCCCCAAATGGGAGTCAATGACCAATCACGTTTCAATGATTTCTGTATTACAACCAATCAGAGACGTGTTTCACGAAATAATTATCAACGTTAGGATTATCATATATTAAGCAAAGCTCCTCCTTTTTAATATTCTGAACAGGTCTGACCGTTATTTTGCAGTGACTGAGCCTATAACAAATACGGCTACCAGATTGTATATAATAGTGCTTACATGTCAACATTTGTAGCAATTGATTATACCACCAAAAAAAGAAACCACTGTTTGCACTTTCTTAAATGTATACGACATCAAAAATGAATTAATATACAGATTGATGTGTTTCATTTTTTCTCCACTAGAGAGCATTCTTACAATATTGCGTTCCTTTGGCAATAAATAGTATGATCTGGTTGCAGTGATAAACAAAAGAAGCAGTAGAAGCGTAGGCTACCTATCGTTTCTCATTAGTTTTCAAACATCACCGTTTACTTTAAATATAAAAATATTTTTAAATAACTGTAGTTAAATAATGATTTGTGAGTAAACAGCTTTATTTTATTCGTTAAATAGTCCTAACAAATGCCACTCTTGATTTCCAAATTCTCTAGATAAATTCACTCCTCACTTCGTGAGTCGTGAATTTATCGATAATTTGGAAATCACTCGTGGCATTACTTATGATAAATAGGAAATACATATTGAACAGTAATTTTTAGTTAGAAATAAAAATTAACTGATTTAGTGTTCAGTATTTATTTTCCATTTAATGTTATATTGTTACATTCTTTTTGTCTTTCTTATGTTCACTCAAATTCTCTAAGATTCTAATAGAATTCACTGAACTGTGGTAGAATGAATTTGCACACGTGCAATAATTGTTTTTCTTCACTGCTACTCATGACTTTACTAAATGCTTTCGCTTTTTTTCTACAGACAGATCGCCATTTATATGACATTCTTCTTCTTCTTCCTTCCAAGTATTAGGCCAAGGCCTGTTACGATCCTATAGAAAATTTTCCCTCCAGCGTTTTGATCCTTCCGGGAAATTCTCGTATAAGACTTGAAAGCATAATAATAGTCCCTTCGATTGGTTGCTGGCCAAAGGAAGGCAAGACCAGTGATGGGGCTGCCATCTTATAGCCTCTGGTCAGGCTTTTCTGGAGAAGAAAAGAAAATAAAGGAAAGAAGAAATGGAAGAAAGGAAAGATTCCCTAGCCCTCGGATGCCCTAATAGCATCGGAATCGAAAAAAACAAGAGTTAACCAAGAGAGGTTAGATAGTAAAGTTAAAAGAGTGCAAAACACAAGTAAGTGGAAGAAATGTTTTGCTCAGCTTGGGCACCTTGTGGTCGCCATCCACATATCCCCTAGATGAGGACCCCCTGACCAACTTTTATAACTAAATAAAACAGGTCTGGAAAAGAGTAGAGTTTTACATCCACCTTGCCGTGATATTCTCCGGATAGATGACTAATCCATTGAAAACTCAATTTTCGAATTTTCGATGGTTAGATCTCTTTTCGGGGCAACTATTCAATTTTTCCTTTTTTTTTTTTGCACAAATGTAACCTCATAACCGAGCTGTTTATTTGGTGTGAAAGATCGATGTTTCTAAGACTCATGTGAAGTAGAATGTTAGAAATAAATCTAGAAGAAGAAGAAAAAAGAAGAAAATTTACATTCTTTTATAGGTTCTATATTAGGGGCCTAATCAGTGTTTAATCGTAGCCTTTAAAATTTGAAACTGTGGAGATGTGGTCCTTTATAAATAGCCGATTCAATTAGAAACTCATCATTTCGTCTAATTTGCCATGATTTTATCCATCCTCCATTTTGTATCATTTACATGCCACTGGGTCTAACACACCAATTACCTTCGTTGGTCGCATGTAGGCGGAGATCAGGAATTATAAATCACACATTAGTAAACTAAATTACACTAAAATCAGTAATTCGCAATGGCTTTATGGGTTGGGGTGGAACTTCAAAGACAAATCTATTACAAATTAGATTATTGCAGAAACGTATTATTAAGATATCGAAAAATCATTATTTATTCAGAATTTAATGTCCTTAACATCAAACAAATTTATAAACATAAACATAAATCTATTAACATAAAAATAGAAATAATTTCACATCTGATCAACGTAATCTCAACACAGGGCAAAATTCATTAAATATTTCAAGTGAACCCCGATATAACACTACTTAATGCTAAAGACCAGTAGTAATTTTGGCCTAGCGTTATATAACCCCATTATGAAAATTAAGCCAGGACTCAGTGAACAGAATACCGGTACAGTCAGAACTGAAATTACAAGACACATCAATAAACTGTTCACAAAATAATTATCAATTCTCCTCTCGACATGTAAAATGGTTTTCCTACAAGAAGCTTTCATGCCCCCCTTCCATTCTCCATTCGTGCTACTTGTCCTGCCCATCGCAGGATAAATAAGTGTATAATTAAAATAATTATTATTGAGAATAAAACTCTTCTTAAGTTCTAGAATGTAATATTATTTTTATTTTTGTTTTACAGAAACGTGTGGACATCATTTCTGCTTCTTATATTTGCAAAGGTAGGTGATTCTTGTATCTAGAGTAGGATATTTTTTGCATTTCTATTGGATGTAATTAATCGAATGAGCATTTTCGAAATGGGCACATGATTTGATTTTCGAGTTTTCGATAAATGTTCTCTAATTTTCCTCTGGACATATTTTGTGCAAAGAGGGCACTCAAATTGCATTAGTATACCACGTTGTCATTCTGTCCAATAATAATTGCAAAAAAAGGCACATTTCTATCACGAAATAATGTATTTTGCCTTAAAATACGAGTGGGTTACATAATTTCATTGAGCTATAAAAATTATTATAATGATGTCAAAAATTCGCAAAGTAATATTTATTATCTCAGCTTTCTGTGAGAAGTTATGGAAAGTTATGGCCGACCACGGTTGCTAGAGTAAATTTTTAATTTGGAATTTTAGGCAAACCCCCATTTCTAATGGTCGGATTTCGCTAACGTTTGGATAATACATACCTCGGTTTATTTTAATACGATATTCCGAGTTTTGTTATGAAACATCGAAAATTGCGATTGCTAGAGCGATTTTTAAATGTTCGTTTCAGGGGAACTCCTACACCTAATGATTTTAAAACATAATAGATAACGGCTGAACACTCACCGCACCTGTAATCCTGTATATAGGCCTACAAATTTTCACGAAGATCGGTTTAACGGTTTAGAAGTATTAAAGGACAAACAGACATATATTCGTGTACATATATATATATATATATATATATGACATGAAAAGACAAATAAATGCCTGAGTCGGGATTTGAACCCGAGTCTCTAAACTCTACGTTTAGCGCTCTAACCTTCTGAGCCACTCAGAAATCGTAACACAAACATTTATTTTTCTTATATAGGCCTATATGCAGTATTCTTAATTTACACGCTATATATATAACAATACAAAAACGAATGGGTTAGAAATTACTTACATTTGCATCAAATTTCATATAATGTACAATAATAACTTAGAGTTTTAATCATTTTGTTTTCCTTGCGGTCCGGAACATTTATATAACTGGTAAGTTAAATTATTGCTACAGCGACGTGCTGTTCACCGAAGCATATTCCCTCGGGATGGACTCAGGAATAAGAGATGAGTACTGTAAAACAGCCAAAGTGGCGTGGCTCACTCCGTGTCGCTGGCTTTCGGACTCTCTGCTTGTCTGGCGGCACAGTTTCTGATGCCCCGCTTTGGATAGTGGAACACCTCATTTCTATCCAATACTACTTCAACACATAAGCAAAATATCAACGTCCTAACAATGGAGCTGAACTAGTGAGTGAACCCTATATTGATAAACACTAGGGAATTTGGCTGTCATGGGGCCAATATAGCTCCAGAGCAGCACCCAGGGCGATGCATAGTCATTGCCATCACTCAGCAGCAGTCCTTCGCTATCGGCTAGATCAACATCAGGATCATCAGTGACGACCAGCGTTAGAAAGGCTTGTCAATGTCCGACCGCTGGATCTTTGTCTCCTGATCTGCATCTGGTCGGCGCTGGCGATGGATAAAATCACTCTCCTTCATCATCAACGAGAGAAACTAAATCTAAAGAGGGAAAGATAGCCCTAAAATAGCTGGAAGATGGTATCATAGACAGATCTGATTCCCTTCCCAACTGTCGGGGACGCTTCCGGTGAACTGGATGTTTCCCCGACGAGATCTGAAGGAGAGTCAATATCTGGGAAGTGATACTACTTCCATTACGTAGTCGAGTCGAGAGTCCTTCGCTAATTTAGCGAATAAACTAAGTAAATCATAAATATGTGAAAAACCTCAAATTAACAAATATAATAATTCAATAAGGAAAATACAACTAAACGAAATGAAGTAATCATCAAATAATAACACTATAAAACAATTTTCAATCAGAAAGAAACCATCTAAATATTGAAATTATTTGCAATAACGAAAGATAACGTAATAACACTGATGCATATATTTTGGATAAAAAAGTACCTCTGATATACACTAATTCCAACCACTCTAATCTTCACATCCAAAGCTAGAGAGGGTGCGTCATGCATAGTCACATGTCTTCTGAAAGCTTCAACATTTCAACATCAAACATCAAGAAAAGTAAATCCAAATTCAATAAGGGTCTGATGAAGGGCTTTTTAATGTCCAACCACTGGACCTTTGCTTGTCGATTTGAGGCTGATTGTTGTCGGCACTAGATAAATCGCGCGTTAATATCTAGGAATATATATCTAAAAGGCTAAAGAGGGTAAACAAATCCCTGAAATAGCCGGAAGTTGGGTTCATGGACCATTAGTTCCTTTCTCGGCTACCGAGGTTGCATCCAGGAAACTGGATGTCTCCTTGGCTGGCTCGGGGAAGGGATACGTGTTGGATAAGTGATCCAGCTTCCAACACATAGTCTAGTCTAGTCTAGCGTTCCCTCATACTTTTCTACTTCCACAGACTAAATAAGATTGTGATAATTTTATTAGAGTTGGCACTTACTATCAGCAATCCAGGAAGTAAATAAACAAAAGAATACAAAATGCTAAGAAACGTGATTTTTCAATGAATCAAAATTTTTAATTAAAAATATCCAACACGTGAAACAAAAACCAGATTGTATAAAACCCTAGCTAACACCCGGCGTACGCTGCTACGCCGGAAAAAATGTAAATTAATGTATTCTTATTTTCAATTGAATAAGTGAAAGAAAAAATAATTATTTTTAGGTACCCGTGCTGATTAACCAGCGATGCCCGGGAATCTACTTGTCGCGATCTTCTTGGCATAAATGAGCTGAAAGACGACAATTAATGTGTTTTTATGCTTAGTTGAATAAGCGGAACAATGTATATCGTAATTATTTTTGATACCCCATGCTGTTTACCCGGCGTTGCCCGGGAATCTTCTTATCCCGATTATCTTGGCATAAATAAGTTGAAAGACGAAAATTAAAGTGTTTTTATGTTTAGTTGAATAAGTAGGAGATACAATTTATATCGTAATTATTTTAAGATACTTCGTGCTGATTACTGGGCGTTGCCCGGGAAACTGCTCATCCCGATCTCCTTGGCATAAATGAGCTGAAAGACGAAAATTATTGTGTTTTTATGTTTAGTTGAACAAATAAAAGGAACAAGTTATAGCGTAATTACTTTTTATACTCCATGCTGATTACCCGGCGTTGCCCGGTAATCTACTTATTCTGATCTTCTTGGCATAAATGAGCTGAAAGGCAAAATTCGTTATTGTTAGTTATCCACAAAATAATTACCTGCCGTGCGCTGCTACGCTAGCCCGGGAATCTAGTTATTCCGATTTTCTTGGCAAAGACAAAAATGGTTTTTGTGAGATATCCGTAAAAAATAAACATATGTCGTCGGGGACTTTTTTGTAGAGTTTTTTGAGATATTCAAATCTGTGCACATTAATGTTGTGTATTTGTTATAGTTTAGGCAGCGGAAGCCATTTAAGCGTCCAAAAAGGGACCGTTTTATTTTTTTTTACAACGGACGATTTTAATGGTAAAGGGTTTGATTATTGCAACTCTCTTATAGCCTATGTTCATTCCGGGAATCTCCTGAACATTTTATCAAAAGCCGCATCACAATCGGATGAACGGTGTGGCAGCGCGTAAAATACGAAAAAAAAAAAACAAAACATGCATTTTTATATATTAGATTTACTGGAGTAAATATAACTTTTTCTCATACAGCCTTATGAAATAGTTCTTCTTGTAATCTTGTAATAATAATAATAATAATAATAATAATAATAATAATAATAATAATAATAATAATAATAATAATAATAATAATAATAATAATAGCTTTATTTTACCTGGCAGAGTTAAGGCCTTGTCTACCACTCAACCATGTTTCCCCTAATTGAGATTTAGGTGCTCTCCCCTATAGGGAATAATTTGAACCATACTAATTTAGTTACACTTGTTTTCGTATAGATGTCATTTAAGTGGTCCGTGATCAGCGTTCCGCCTCCTACTGACATCTACGATACCAAGATAGTACTAGGGCGGGAAAATTCGGTAAATTTTGCTTAGAGGCTTTGTCATTCAGGCTTAAGGATCTCTTACGAGCCTGAAAATCCTCAGACTCGGGATCCACGGCTTAAAGTCCCTCCCGGAGAACTTGCTCCTTGGATTTTTCCATCCTAAAAAATCCATCGACCCCGGCCGCGTTTGAACCCGCGACCCTCGGGACCAGAGGCAAGGAGCATAACCACTAGTCCACCGCAGCCGATTATGAAATAGTTAACCCTTAAATTGGCAAAACATAAATTTCTTCTGTTAGTATTTGAATGTGGCGGACCGCAGTGAAAACGGAATCTTGCATAACTGTTATTATTAAGTATATTGTGTAATTAGACACACATTTAAGCGGTTTATTTATTTTTTTCCTTGTTCTTCTATAACTCACCATATGGGAAAAAGTCTCATCCCTTTTGTGTCTGCTTCTCTCTTTGTGTCTGCATATGACCCATTTATTTTTTTTGTTGGTTATCATATAATATCATTTTTCCCAAGCATTTATTCCATCCACCATTCCTTCAAGTGCATCCTTCTTAGCCAGTGGCCCAGCCAATTTCTTTTCCTCGTCTTTATAATTTCCATCAACATCCTTCTTTCATACACCGTTCTCAGAATTTTGTTTTTATTTTGTGTATCCATTTTACATGTTCTACTTCTCTCCATATTTCTAGTTTTTGCATTTTTTCTCATTAAATTACTATCCGAGTGTCTGCTCCATACATTGCCACACTCCAAACAAAGTATTGTAGCCTCACTATGATGGTTGTCCAGCAGCTCACTTTGTTTCCCCCACATCTATTGTATATAATTAAATACAAAGATGCCGACTGCTGCCACTATAATAATTCTGCATGTCAAGCATTGTCATGCGGCACCTGCTTTTATATAAACGGACAACCATCATAGTGAGGTGATAATACTTATTAGTTTTATATATTAAAATTGGGAATTTATAACATTATGAGGTTCAAATTCATAAGGATTAAATTAATCATGATTATTTAACTCATGCCCCAAATGGGAGTCAATGACCAATCACGTTTCAATGATTTCTGTTTTACAACCAATCAGAGTCGTGTTTCACGAAATATTTATCAGTGTTAGGATTATCATATATTAAACAAAGCTCCTCCTTTTTAATATTCTGAACAGGTCTGACCGTTATTTTGCAGTGACTGAGCCTATAACAAATACGGCTACCAGATTGTATATAATAGTGCTTACATGTCAACATTTGTAGCAATTGATTATACCACCAAAAAAAGAAAACCACTGTTTGCACTTTCTTAAATGTATTTTTTCCCAGGTAATAATCGAGAAAAATATAATTGTCATATTTACATCATACGACATCAAAAATGAATTAATATACAGATTGATGTGTTTCATTTTTTCTCCACTAGAGAGCATTCTTACAATATTGCGTTCCTTTGGCAATAAATAGTATGATCTGGTTGCAGTGATAACAAAAGAAGCAGTAGAAGCGTACCTATCGTTTCTCATTTGTTTTCAAAACATCGCCGTTTACATTAAATATATAAATATTTTAAAATAACTATAGTTAAATAATGATTTGTGAGTAAACAGCTTAATTTTATTCGTTAAATAGTCCTAACAAATGCCACTCTTGATTTCCAAATTCTCTAGATAAATTCACTCCTCACTTCGTGAGTCGTGAATTTATCGATAATTTGGAAATCACTCGTGGCATTACTTATGATAATTTCATACCTCCCTACTTCTATATTTCTTTAAATATAATTCTTTAAAAGAACATCAGATGGCAGTTTGGATAATTAACAACAAAAGTAAAAATTTTTGTTCGCTTTCTTCTGATTTATTTAAATATTAAATTAATTGAACCAACCGATGTATCCAAAAGGATACATTACGAATTTAAGGGTTAAGAGTGAAATGTTCCTTTGTTTAGCAGATTTCTAACAATTATATGGCATTGTAATACTTGTTCGTCGAAATTGAATTACTCAAACGTTAATAACTGTGTAATTTATGTCATCTATACATCATCACGTAAAATAAACATCGTGTGTGTAACTTCAGGGAACGTAACGAGTGACGTAGAAACCCTTTCTCTATTGCCATGCTGTCAGTCATCATGCTCAGTTTACACATTTCATAACATAGAAATTGTTATAAAGAAGCATGTTATACAAAAGGTACTCGGAAAAACTAAACTAACCCGCTGAAAAAGCTGAGCTTAAATACTTGAATTTTGTATAAAAACTGCATTCCAATTAGTAATCGGTATTCCTGAAAAAAAAATACTACCAGTATAATCTGATAGTTAATTTGTGCGATAGTGCGTTTTAGCATTGGTGACCATGATTGAAAGTTCAACTTCCTACATTTCGGGGTTGCCAACCTAAACAACTATACTGTAATAAAATAACTATACTGTAATATTACATATTAAAAACGCGTGTGGGAAGTAAAACCACTGCCCTCTATGTATACTATACACAGTGTAGGCCCTATATACAAAAACATATCCAAAAGGTAGTGTTAATATTCATTATACGAAACAAGTCACTGCATTTTAAATGAAATGAACTTTATTTGAAACAATATATTTACTTACTTACTCACTGGCACTATCGAACCCGAGGTTCATGACCGCGCAGACATAATCCTGAGCTAATGCTTTCCAATCATTTCCTGTATAATCTACTTCCCTCAAATCATAGTTAATGTTATTCTCCCACCTAATTCTTGGTCTACCAACTGGGCGTTTTCCCTCTGGATTTCCTACAAGAAGCTTCCATGCAAGTCTTTCATTCCCCATACGTGCAACATGTCCTGCCCATCGCAGTCTACGAGACTTAACCGTTCTTATTGTATCTGGCTTCCTATAAAGACCATGTAGTTCATTGTTAGTAGTCTTCTCCATTCACCTGTCTTTTCATCTCTCTTTGGTCCAAAAATTTTCCTAAGTACTTTATTCTCAAATACTTGTAATCTTCTTTCCTCCCTTGAAGTAAGAGTCCATGTTTCGCACCCATATAATATAACTGGTAGAATAATAGTTTTATATATTTTCAGTTTAACATTTTTTGAAAGGAGTTGGGACATCACGAGTCTCTGCAATGCATAATAGCACGCATTTCTAGAAATTTGAAACAATATAAAACAATAAATACGTACTTGCCTCCATTTTATCACTAATTAGCCTAACGGCCTCCTGGCGTTTCAACTAATAAACATTACCCACACTGTTAACGTTAGTCAATTGTTTATCCATCCATAGTAATTCTGACCGAGGGCAGGTCTTTCACTGCAACCATATCATTTCCATGCTATGCTTTGGAGCTTTACTAGGGAATTGTAGGTGTTGTAGCTTCCGTTGCTTTCCACACCGGTGAAGGTTTATGATGATGATAAGATGATGAATGATGGCCGGGTGATTTTTGGGGACCGTTGGGCCCTAGGCTTCCTGACATTTGTGTTACAGGTGAGGAAAAACCCCGAAAAAACCTCACCCAGGAACTTGTCCCGACCGGGAATCGAATCCGGGGCCGCTGCGTGACAAGGCATCACTCTACCTCGAGACCACAGCGGTGGACTCAATTGTCTATAATGAACGCAAATATTTCCAACAAAAATGTTATTATTTTACTATTATTTATTATTTTAAAAACACCATCGCGCAAAAAATAATCTACAACGCACGTTTGTGAAGTGTTTTGCAGAATTTCGGAGATTAAAAATCTCGCTATCGCTCGGTTTTTAAACATTTTCCTCAATTCTGTAAAAACCACTTCCCAAGCTCACATCTTAATATACTATTATCTACTATTATAACAATCAGTGACGCTTTAGTTCGTAGTTGCTAGGCAACAAAACTTATATTATTTTTGGTCTGGACATCTTACCTCAATATTAATGTTGATCTGCTCTTGGACATGTTTCAAAACAATTCTGTTTTATCGTCAGCTTTCCCAGACTGGTTTTATTTATGTTGCATTATGTTGCATCACCTGGATGTCGATGTCGGCTCCATCCTGTGGTTGGCCAAAGAACCTCCAAACAAGGTCACCCTCCATCGGAATATCAAAATTCATAACTCTGTTTCTGTTCTTCTGAATATAAATTGGGTTTGGAAACTACCTGCTCTTAGAAAACCTCTCTTCTGTCGTGTTCTGACTTAAGCATCTCGTTACTAAACTCTGCTTTTGCAACTAGTTGTAGCTCTCGTCTAAATTACTATTTAAATATTAATAACTAGCTAATACCCGGCGTACGCTGCTACGCCTAAATAAATGAAAATGAATGTGCTTTTATGCTTAGTTGAATAAATAAAAGGAAAAAATAATTATAAATTTATATTTTTTAGATACCCCGTTCTGTTTACCCGGCGTTGTCCGGGAATCTACTAATCCCGATCTTCTTGGCATAAATGAGCTGAAAGACAATAATTATGTAGGCCTACTTTTTATGATTAGTTGAATAAGTAAGATGAAAAATAATTATAAATGTATATCTTAATTATTTTTAGATTCCCGTGCTGATTATCCGGGAATCTACTTATCTCGATCTTCTTGGCATAAATGAGCTAAAGGACAAAATTCGTTAATGTGAGTTATCCATAAAATAATACACGCCATGTGCTCCTATGTTTGCACAGGAATCTACGTACTTGTCTCGATGTTCTTGGCGTCAATGAACGACAAAAATAGTTGTTGTGAGTTATCCGTAAGAGATAAACATATGCTGTCGCGGACTTTTTGTAGAGCTTTTTGAGATATTCAATTGTGTGTACATTAATTTTGTGTATTTGTTATGGTTTAGGCAACGTCATCATCATCATCATAGTACATTCACGAATTTAGGCCATTTGTTGATCTGTTTCGGCCTCAAGAGAAACACCATCCAGAAGTCTTTTGAGTGGACGTCCTGGTCTTCTTCTTCCTGCAGATTGATATTAAGCCATTTAATCGTCCAAAGAGCTGTTTTTTTCACGTTTTACACTATAAAGGGCGATATTTAAGGGTGTAAGAGTTGAGTATCACAACTCTCTTATAGCCTATGTTCATGTCGCGAAACTCTTGAACATTTTGCAAAAAGCCCCATCACAATCGGATCAACGGTATGGCCGCGCATTAAGTACGAACAAACAAACAAACAATCAAACATTCATTTTTACATATTAGATAATTTTATTGTTAACGGGACTACGCGTTATTAGTTTGTATACCTCGTTTCAAGAAGGCATTGGACTGGATACTATAGTCAACTGTTTTACCCAAAGAATGAAGATATTGATGCTGTTCTGAGGAGATTATTTTAAAAACACAAATTTTCATTGGTCCTATGTAGTAGATACAGATATTCACCATGCCCAAAATCTGCGTATTATATGCCTTTTCGTCGGCCGCGGTTCCTTGCCACTGTTCTGGAGGATCGCGGGTTTAAACCCGGCCGGGATCGATTGATTTATAAGTATGGAAAAAATCCAAGGAGCTAGTCCTGCTGGAGGGACTTTCAGCAGCGCGTCTCGAGTCTCAAGATTTTCAGGCTCGTAAAAGAAACTGAAGCCTTAATAAAGAGGCACGAAAACAAAATTTAACTCATTTCTTCATCCTACGAATATCTTAGAATATAATAGGATAAATTTATTTAGCCTGGTGGAGTTAAGGCCAAGTGGCCTTCTCTTCCACTCACCAGGACAAACATATGTTGCATTTAGATACAAAAAATTACAATAGCAGTACGTACTAGACAATTAATTATCTGGTAAAACTGAACAGTAAAGAAAAATAATGTCTAATAATACAATAAAGTTAAATATAATTGAAATTAAACTAATGGAATAATGTGTAGGCCTACTGAAAGGAATAACAGATGGAATTTCCTATACATGAAAATAAAATAAAAAAGGCATACAAAGAAAGTAATAAACTCTAATAAATTAATCTATCGCTTATACACTGCGATCAGTATAGCACTGGACAGCAGACGCGGGGATTTCACTATACACTGCTGACGCACTCGCGGCGGGGACCGGACAGCGTAGGATCGCGGTGATACAAACCACACACATTTTCGTAACTATTTTCAAATTGTCGTACTTACCAACTTTATTGAAGCAGGTACTGGGACTGTTCACCTTCGTTGCCCACACATTTTTGAAACCATTTTATAAAATTTGTTGTACACATTATGGACTTTTGAACGTGACGGAATTTTTACACCCGGGAATCGTGTTTTCAAAAAGTTTTTGATAGTTGGCTGACAGACTGAGTTAACAAATATTAATCATAAATAAATACACGTTGTTCAGTAGAAAAATCATTAGCCATTATACAGTTTACACTTATGCACACGTGATTCAGTTCACACTTATACACACGTCATTCAGTTTAAACTTACACACGCCTGTTTTATAAGATACAAATTTTAAAATTGAAATAATTTATACGCACGCAATTCAGTACACAAAGAAAAGCGAGCGAGCACCTTATCCACTCGAAGCATACAATCTGACTGCGATCATGAATGCGTGGGATGTACTTGTTTACTGCTGAGTCTGCGCACAATTCAAGTCCCGTGTCTACATGTATAAGCCTTCGTCACCTCACAGCACAAACTCCGGTCTGCTGTCCAATGCTATACTGATCGCACTGTATATAAGCCATTAAGATAAATATATTGACAAATATTAATACTATGTCCACCGCTGTGGTCTCGAGGTAGCGTGCTGCCTTGTCACGCAGTGGGCCCGGGTTCGATCCCCGGTCGGGGCACTTTTTCTGGGTGAGGTTTTTATCGGGGTTTTTCCTTACCTTTAAGACAAATGTCAGGAAAACTTTAAGGCCCAAACGGTTACCGAAATCATATGGCCATCATCATCATCATCATCATCATCCTTATCAATATCATCATCATCATCTTTCACCGGTGTGGAAAGCAACGGGAAGCTACCACACCTACAATTCCCTAGTAAAGCTGCAAGCATAGCATGCAAATGCTATGACTGGAGTGAAGGACCTGCCTTCGGGCAGAATTACTATGGGTGGATGGATTAATACTATTTTTATTAATAATGAAACAAGTATTAATAGTTAAAAATAGTAATATTAGTGAGATGTTTCTGTTAATAATTTTATTTTAAATTTGTTTATGAAAGATGCTAAAGTGGCAATCTCTGACATAGGGTAGAAGATAATTCATGTTCTAGCAAGAGAAACTGTAATATATTTCGAGTAATAGGTAGTATGATGAGGAGGGATATAAAGGACAATGTGCCGGTGGGATCGGTTATCAATTTATGTATATCAGAGAGCCTAGTGAAGCGGTGGTTGTGATAAATAATAAGGTAATGATATGAGTAATATTTTATAGAGAAGAGATAGGGTATGCATGGTTCTACGATCTAATAGACGAAGCCATGACAATTGTTCCAGGGATGGTGTAAAGTAATCAAATCTGCGAATACCACAAATAAAACGTTTACAAGAATTATGAACAGGTTGATGTCTTTGGGTAAGAATAATATTTAGATCAGTTCACATCCAAAAATTTACAAAAAGTTGTAATTCTATGTGACTCCAAAGCAGCCATTCTTGCTATAACACGAGACACAACACCCAAAAGCATCAAAATTATCGAATGTCACAAAATGATAAAACAGTTATCCCGTCTACAAAAAAAAGTTGTACTTCAATGGATTCCGGCCCATTGTGGAGTGACAGGCAATGAAATAGCCGATTTTCTAGCCAAGAAGGGTAGCAAAATTGTTTCAAACCCAACTTCTGCTCCAGTTTTCTTTCACTCTATCAAAAGAATTATCTCAAATAAATACATCAATAAACTTAGAGAAGAATACACCACCAAAACATCTGGAAAGGAATGGGAAAATCTACAAGCTTATGACATTACTACATTACAAAGAAAATCCGCAGTAGCAACATTCAGACTGCTAACGGGACATGACTGCTTGAATAAACACCTACACAGAATTGGCATAACAGATTCATCTAAATGCCCTTTTTGCAATTTAAATGAAGATATGGAAAGAAACCATCTCCTCCGTTGTCCAGCTTTTGTAGAAGAGACCAGCCTTTCTGCTAAATATTGGAGTGCAAGAGAGCGAATGATTTCATTATCAAGTGCTCGACATTAGATACCAACCAACCATATTTAGATCAGTAAAAAGAGTATCACAATAATCAAAATTGGGCATTACCTACTAGATGCCTCATTGGATTGGTACGTTGACAGCATACCATTCATGACATATGTAGGGAAAAAACATAGTACAATGAACTTGGTGTAGTAACTCCTAACAAAGGAGAGGCTAAGGTCCAACTTTGGACTGTTACGATGTTATAGACAGATATAGGCCTATGGCTTTTAACGTTTTAGTGGCCGCAATTTTTGTTTTATCGGAACCAAAATTAGCGTATAGCAATATATTAATACACTAAGATCGAATTCATTAACCAGCAAAATTGGACCTTAGGTGCAAGAATTCAGCTAAACCGAAAATTAAAAAAAAATCCATCTAGCGGTCGAAATTTTACATGTTTTGCAACGAAATTCTGTATCATCATCATCTTCATTCATGGATTAGGTCTGTTGACCCGTTCCGACTTCAGCCCATCTCTTTCTAGGTCTGCCCACTCTGCTGAAGTTTATGAGTAAGTTATTTTTTACTAGTAGAGGTTACCAGCCTCTAGCCAAACCCCTCTTCCTGGAGGGCAGGGAACTGGAATTTCGGAGTGTTCGTCTCCTAGAGAAGTTGCCTTCACTACGGCTTTGGGGACTTCTCTTCTCCCCACGTAACCCTATGGACGGGGCCCTACCCAGGTACTACCCACTGGGCGAGTGGGACCTGGAGCTCACAAAAGGGCAGGGGCGCCTACTCCCTGGAGTGGACCTCTATCAAGGGTTCCACTCTGTTACCCTAGAAATTCTGTATATGCCATTGAAATAGAAAAGGTAGATATTCTCCAAAATTCAGCAAAATCTCACCATTAAATGTGGAATTTACTTGAAACCCAAAATAAAAAAACAGCGCTTTGTTTTTACTTCCGACTCTTTTAAATAAGTCGGCATCAGAAATTGAGCTTCTCCATTTTGTCATAAGTAATGCCACGAGTGATTTCGAATTTATCTAGAGAATTTTGGAAATCAAGAGTGGCATTCGTTAGGACTATTTAACGAATAAAATTAAGCTGTTTACTCACAAATCATCATTTAAATATATCATCATTTTAAAATATTTATAGGTTATATTTAATGTAAACGGCGATGTTTGAAAACAAATGAGATACGTTGTTTCATTTGATCATCACTGCAACCAGATCATATTTATTGCCTAATAGAATTGCAATATTGTAAGAATGCACCCTAGTGGAGAGAAAATGAAATGCATCATTACAGGTTATTAATTAATTTCTAATGTCCTATGAAGTAAATATGTCAATCATACATGTATTTTTCTGCAACGTTAATTCCTGGGAAATAATAATTTAAGAAAGTGCAAACTGTGGTTTCATTTTTTATGGTTTAATCAATTGCTATGAACGTTTTTTTCTATTGTATCTCGCAAGCAGAATCTGGTTACATTATTGCACTATATAAAACAATCTGGGAGTCACTTCATAGAACGAAAGCGATAAAATGAAAGTGATAAAAACGAGGTGAAAAATGACTGTGATTGGTTGTAAATCAAAATTCATTTAAATGTGATTGGTCATTGACTCCCATTTGCGGCATAAGTTTAAATAGTCATTATATATTCTCTAAACTAATAACATTTTTTTATTCAATGTCCCAGGTTGTCATTTCGACGTTCATGGTACGCTCTCCTGGCATTGGCTTAATTGAAGGCGGAGTTACGTTACTCCGATGATATGATGGGTGATAAATGATGATGAAGCGCAAGGAGAGTTCTTAACCTAAACTTAACCTAAATTCAGACCATAGGCAACCACAGGAACGATTCCCTTTAAGGAAAAATGTCTATGGTTTGACCGGGATTCGAACCCGGGACCTCATGAATAGTATTCAGAAACGCTGACCACTAGCCCATGAGACTGGTCAAATTTGAACCATAAATTCGATTCGCTGAGTAATTGGGTTAGTTTATGCAATTCCTTCATGACGGACTTTTTATTCTCTTAACCAATGTTGCTTTCATTTAATTTTGTACAACGTATTCAACTCCTTATCTTTATTCATTACAAGTTTGTTGTCTATTTTATGTTTTTTTCATCCAAGATGAATCTCTGTCTGCACGTCTCTAAGCTTTCCCTGCGGATGGAGACATCTAACGGCTGGAACAGATTGTACATGTGTCTAGAATTTCAGATTTTACGACAATGTTCTCCACATTGCTGGGGTTGCCGCACACTTGGCACTTTTAAATCACGCTTATACAGTTATCTGTTGTTTAATAATTAATTTTTCTCTTTTTGTTTAAATTTATACTATGCCATCAATAATTTTTTCTCGTTTTCTTATATATAGCTTTTACATATTATATTTAATTGTTAAATCTAGAGTAAATAAAATAATCCATCCATAGTAATTCTGCCCGAGGGCAGGTCTTTCACTGTAAGTCATAGTATTTTCATGCTATGCTTTGCAGCTTTACTAGGGAATTGTAGGTGTGGTAGCTTCCCGTTCCTTTCCACACCGGTGAAGGATGATGATTATGATAATCATAAGGATGATAATGAAGATGATGGCCATATGATTTCGGGGACCATTTGGGCCTTAACCATTCCTGACATTTGTCTTACAGGTGAGGAAAAACCCAGATAAAAACCTCACCCAGAAAAACTGCCCCGACAGGGGTTCGAACCTGGGCCCGCTTTGTGACAAGGCATCACGCTACCTCGAGACCACAGCGGTGGACTATCAAAATACATTATAAATAATAAATGTATAGTATATATAACATGTAATCGTTTATGTTTATTGTAATTTAGACGTAAGACTATTTTTTTGTATTTTTTCAAACCTGGTTGAGTGGCAGACAAGACATTAAGGCTGCCAGGTAAAATAAAGCTATTATTATTATTATTATTATTACTTACTTACTTACTCACTTACTCACTGGCACTATCGAACCCGTAGGTTCATGGCCGCACGGACATAAGCTCTCCATACATCCCTATCCTGAGCTAATGCTTTCCAATCATTCCCTGTATAATCTACTTCCCTCAAATCATAGTTAATGTTGTTCTCCCACCTCATTCTTGGTCTACCAACTGGGCGTTTTCCTTCTGGCTTTCCTACAAGAAGTTTCCATGCACGTCTTTCATTCCCCATACGCGCAACATGTCCTGCCCATCGCAGTCTACGGGACTTAACTCTTCTTATTATATCTGGCTTCCTATAAAGACCATGTAGTTCATTGTTATGTAGTCTTCTCCATTCACCTGTCTGTTCATCTCTCTTTGGTCCAAAAATTTTCCTAAGAACTTTATTCTCAAATACTCGTAATCTCCTTTCCTCCCTTAAAGTAAGAGTCCATGTTTCGCACCCATATAATATAACTGGTAGAATAATAGTTTTATATATTTTCAGCTTAACATTTTTTGAAAGGAGTTGGGACATCAAAAGTCTCTGCAATGCATAATAGCATGCATTTCCAGAATTGAGCCTATGTTTAATTTCTTTGTGCATCTCATTCCTATTTGTGATTATTGTTCCTAGGTATTTGAATTCAGCCAATTCCTCAAAATTTCCCTCATTTGTCATTAGCTGTCCATTTCCATTATATAATGTATTTCTACGTGTGACCATATATTTAGTTTTACTGATATTTACTTCCAGTCCTAATTTCTTAGTGTTACTCAATAGTGTGTGCGTGTTGGCCTTTAGTATCTCCTCGCTATCGGCCAGTAGTACTACATCATCAGCATAAACTAACAGCTTATTAATACCATTCAGTTGTAGGCCTTCCTCATTCTCTAAAGATTTAATGGCATGCTCTAGTACAAAATTAAATAGTAGAGGAGATAGTGCATCTCCTTGCTTCAACCCATTCTGGATTTCAAAAGTGTCTGAAAACTGTTTGCCTACACGCACCCTACTCGTTGAGCCATTTAGACACATTCGTATAAGTCTAACCAACTTTTTAGGAATTCCGAACTCCAGCAGGATACTATATAACTTCTCCCTCTTAATTGAATCATATGCTTTTTTGAAGTCTACATATAGTTGATGTACAGTACCATTATATTCCCATTTCTTTTCTAAAATCTGTCTTATACTAAAAATCTGATCTGTTGAAGACCTGTTTCTTCTAAATGCACATTGATGATCTCCTAGAATGTCATCAATATAGGGAGTAAGTCTGCTTACTAATATATTTGTTAGAATTTTGTACGAAGTTGAAAGTAATGAGATGCCCCTATAGTAGTTGCAATCAGTTTTATCTCCTTTCTTATAAATTGGTACGATAATTGATTCCTTCCATTCATCTGGAAGAGCTTCTTTTTCCCAAATCATAGTAAGCAACCAGCGTATCTTGTCCATCAATTTTTCTCCCCCTGATTTTATCAGTTCTGCTGGGATCTCATCTGAACCTGATGCTTTATACATCTTCAATTTTTCAATTGCCATTTCAACCTCTAATGCACTTGGCTCTGCGACTAGCATTTCTGCTGTCTGTAACTTATCCTCCTCAATGTCCTGTTCTATATGTACATTTAATAGCTGATTAAAATAACTTTTCCATCTATTTAATATACTCTTGGAATTATTATTATTATTATTATTATTATTATTATTATTGCTTCTGCACTAGGACTGTAAATATCTTTTCAGAAATTATAAATTGAAATGTGTATGATATGTATTTAAAACAGTAAAATATTCTCACAAAAAGAAAAGCCTGTGGCATATTTTTCAAGTAATTTAGTAGACCTAATTTACATTTATATTTAAATCTTAATTAATTAGGCCTTAATTTAGCATACAAGGTTGCAGAGTATTGACTACATAATTAAACTCTTTTCTTTTGCCACATGTAACGTAAAGTTTTCTGTGCATGAGTTGAAGAAAATGGTTGTATGTTGAGACCAACTTTGAATCTGTAGAATGGGGACAGTATAATTCTCCACGCGACCTATGTAATTTTGATAGAGAAAAAATTTAATGCTATTTGCAAATGAGTTGCACGGGCAGCAAGCCGTACGTGATTTTGACAGTCCTTATCAATAAATTAATGTTTCGTAATTATTAATAAATATTAAACATTTAAATATGATAGTTGCATTTACAAAATTAAAATTGGTAGTAAATAGTCACAAGGTTTTTCGGTAAATAAATGTATACTCCAAGGTTGCTGTCACCAACTCTGTTTAAAATATAGCTACTTGAAAGTTTGAAGAAGTGGAAGAGAAAATGTTCATGCATGGGAATTCCTATTTCAAATAATAAAAGTTTATACAACTTACATTTTGCACATGGTCAATTATTAATTGCACAAGAATATGATGATTTAGAATATATGACCAGAAAATTAATAGAAGCATATTATAAATGGGCATTAATTTTGAACATAAAGAAATATATTTATCAATTAGTGAACCAGAAACAAAATTTATTTTTGGACACTAGAGAAACAATAAAATCGCATGTGAGATCACATATTTCGAATTAAAATAAATAAAAATGGGAGTTTTGAAGAGGAAATAAGAAGTAGAAATAACAAAAGAAAATTTGCAATTGCTTGCCTCAATTGAATATTGTGAGTTAAAAATATAAGTAATAAAAATAAAATTAATATATATCATACAACTGTTAAAAGCATAATTACTTACGGAGCAGAAATTTGGCCATTAACTACAAAAACAAATAAGTATCTTTTGGCAACTGAAATGGATTTTATCCGAAGGGCAGCAAGGATTTCAAGAAGAGAAAAAAAAATTAGAAACTCGGTTATAAGGGAGAAAATGAAGATCGAAGACACTATTTTATATTATATTAAAACTCAACAATTAAGATGGTGAGGACGTGTCCAGCGAATGGAAGGAGATCGGCTACCAAAATATGTTTTGGAATGGAAACTGAGGGAAGACGAGACAGCGGAAGACTTAAAACTTCTTGGAGTCAGGGAAATATATTTATATATGAAGGATAAAAATCAGGAGATTGGATGGACCGACAAAATTAGTATTAGGAATCGGACGATGTCAAAAACATTAAAACCGATGTACCGTATTTGCTCGCCCACGTATTTTGCACACCTTAATTTTTAAGAGATTATTTTAAATAGTTGAATGCAGGCTTTCACGGCCGGTAATCATAATTATGAGTGATCCCGACTTCACAGTCGAGCCTCCGACCAGGAAACAACACCTAGAAGTACTCGCCACTGATGATGCCCTCCGCAGTTGAGGGAGAAACGTCTGGTAGGAATACCAGTAATGAACCACGGCCACATATCCCGAAATCACTCAACATTATAAGTATTTTGAACTTTATTTATGGTCCGTGTATTTTGCGCACACATTTTAGGTGGGGCCTTCATTTTCTTTTCAGTATAGTAGGGATTTTTCTTCTCTGAATTCCATTGTCAATTCTTACATTCCAATATATGTAGGTCATTTACTAGCAACAGAAGTACGTGTTTCACAAAGACATCCAAAGTCCCGCTACTTTAACAACATGCTCGCCCTTGGTAGAGACAAGTTTTAGAAAAGTAAATAAAACCGGTGTTTTAATTGACTTTCAACGACTTCTAATATGCACTTGGGTTTATACTGTATTTCAAGATAGGAAAGGAAAATAACAATTACACAGCATCTCATATTGTGTTGAAAGTGATAAGTTTCGGGGAACATTTCGGTAATCGTGTAGCAGAAAGAGAATTCGGAGTTCTCGAACCCAATGTGGTTATTGGAGGAAACAAAAAGACACGGTAAATAATGCAAGAAATGACAGTAGGGCATTTCGTGGCTTGAAAACTGGTAAACAATTGAGATAAACTCAAACAGGATCTCTTTTTTTTAATCCGCATATTTTACCGCCCCCAATTTTTTGGTGGCCAAAGTTAGTTAAAAAGTGCGCATGTCATGCGAGCAAATACCGTATATTTTTCTTCTTCTTAAATGGCTCTACAATCCAATAAGGCCTTCGCCTCCTCAATGAGCCTCCTCCAGACATTGTCTATCAATCCAATCCGTCCGAGGCTTCATATTTGGGTTCGTATCTAAAAGAGTGTCGGCCGCGGTGGACTAGTGATTATGCTCCTTGCCTCTGGTCACGTAGGTCGCGGGTTTAAACCTGGCCGGGGTCGAGGGATTTTTTTAGGATGGAAAAATCCATGGAGCAAGTCCTCCGGGAGGGACTTTAAGCCGTGGGTCCCGAGTCTGAAGATTTTCAGGCTCGTAAAAGAACCTTAAGCCTGAATGAAAAGGCCTCTAAGCAAAATTTACCGAATTGTCCTGTCCTTGTACTACCTTGGTTTCCTAGATGTCAGTTTGAGGCGGAACGCTGACCATGGACCACTCAAATGACATCTGTACGAAAAAAGTGTAACTGAATTAGTATGGTTCAAATTCTTCCCCGTAGAGGGAGAGCGCGTAAATCTCTGTCAAGGGAAACATGGGCTTACAAGATTACACGATCAAAAAGAGCCAGGGAGTCTTCTGTTGGGGTTCCATCCCCTAGCTCCTTTGAGGGCGCCAGGCTTCACCCGAAACAATTCCCAAGAGTCGTGGCTTGCTGGTCAGGTGGCTGTTGTAATGCCTTCTGTCTTATATCTAGGTATTTATTAGTACATCTACTCAGCATTGATGCACCTTCTAGTTCACTCACCAGCAGTAGGTAGTTGTGTAAGATGGATAATTTAGGAAATATAACTGGAGATTTGAGCTACTCAAATAAGTATATTAAACATTTAAAATTATGATTTCGAATGGAGAGAAAGTTCTGTGAAACAGTATTCCATTCCATTCCATAGTGTTTCTGCCCGAGCGCAGGCCTTTCACTGCAATCACAGCATTTTCATGCTATGCTTTGCAACTTTACTAGGGAATTATAGTTGTGGTAGCTTCCCGTTTCTTTCCACAACCGGGTAAGGATGTTGGTGATAATGATGATAATGACCGGATGATTTTCGGGGACCGTTGGGCTCTAAGCTTCCTGACATTTGTCTTACAGGTGAGAAAAAAATCCGAAAAAATCTCACCCAGGAGCCTGTCCCGACCGGGAATCGAACCCGGGCCCGTTGCGTAACAAGGCAGCACGTGGTACATTTCCGTTTCTTTCCACACCGGTTAAGGATATTGATGATAATGATAATGATGGCCGGATGATTTTCGGGGACCGTTGGGCTCTAAGCTTCCTGATATTTGTCTTACAGGTGAGGAAAAGCCCCGAAAAAATCTTACCCAGGAGCCTGTCCTGATCGGAGATCGGACCCGGGCCCGCTGCGTGACATGGCAGCACGTGGTAGCTTCCCGTTTCTTTCCACACCGGTTAAGGATGTTGGTGATAATGATGGACGGATGATTTTCAGGGACCGTTGGGCCTTAAGCTTCCTGACATTTGTCTTACAGGTGAGGAAAAACCTCGAAAAAAACTTCACCCAGGAGCCTGTCCTGACCTGGAGTCGAACCCGGGCCCGCTGCTTGACAAGGCAGCACGCTACCTCGAGACCACAGTGGTGGACTGAAACAGCATTAAGATACTATTATAAGTAAGAGTTTGCATAGAAGACTGTAATGAATCTTACAAACGAGATTTTATAGGATGAGTTTCACTTATTTTTGTTTTAAACTACTGCTACGCCAAGAGAACTCGATAAAAGTATCATAAGAGCCGCACATGGCTCGTGAACCACTGTTAAAAAACCATTTCTGAGAATGCAGCTAATTAACACTTTAATAATATAACGACGCTAATATTCAAGTATGTACTTAACTAATTTCTGGTTGTTGTTATTAAAAAGTTATTTCCCAGTTTTCGTTATGAATCTAATTAAAATTCAGGCCTAGTTTCCGTACGTATCCATACAAAAGTTACTTATCGTTGCCTAGCAACAGTTTCTCACATATCCCGACAGATGACAGCATTATATTAACAATTTTTGTGGGGGATTCTAATGAAGTCATTACATGAGCGCTTTCTAGCGGCAAATAGGTTCCGAGTTAATTTGCAAAGTTAGTATAACTGCCAGAGTTACACCATACGTTCATGTATTTAATTTTTATTAAAGAGAATGTTCTCCAGGTGTATTTTATTAACATTCCACCTATATAATTCTCGTTGTTTACCATTAAGCAATATGGCAGATTATACTGCGGCCTGAAATTACATAAAATGCCGTTCCCACGCTCGTATACTACTCAATATTCCCCACTCCTTCTTTCACTTCCGTATTTGTCAGAACTTGCTCAGTTCAAAGACAGTATCACATGTACAGACTTTGAAGAAAAATGATGGCGCTACTGTTGGTGATGGAAAGTTAAAGAGTTTTGAAGAGCGATTCACATCAGTACGTTGTTAAATGTGCAGATCGATTGAGTACAAAGTGGGTAGCCTAAGTATCTCTTCATGCAGTGTTCGTATCGTTCGCTTCAGTGGAGCAGTCGATAAGACGCTCTTTTGCGATGACACGGGGCCCAGGTTCGATTCTAGTCAGGATTTTTTAAAAATATCATCATCATCACTCCAGGGATTAGGCAATTGCCCGTTCCGACTTTATAATGCACCAGCCCAACGTCTTCTGGGTCTTCCAACATACACGTCTTCCTCCTGCTTGATAATTTCTTGATAACAATGGATATCTCTCCTTACTCATTCCATCCATATGATCAATCCATTTCTGTCTGTAATTCGTGACCTTATCCAATAAAGGCTGCACTTTCAATTCTTCTCTTATATCCTCATTTCTTATTCTATCAAGTCTTGTACATTCTTTAACTTGTCTTAGAAACCTCATCTCCGCCGTCTGTATTCTATCCTTCTGTTTTTTCATTGGAGCCCTAGATTCACATCCATACAATATTGTGAGAACCGCCATAACATTATACATTTTTATCTTGGTTTCTTTTCTAATTTTATTTTTGAATGTTCTCTGTATTGTTCCATACACCGTCTGAAATTTATTTATTTTGGAGTCAATATCTCTTTCCCCATTGTAGCCAACATCTCAAATATTTGAAACTAGACACCTGTTCTATACTTTGACGTGGTGGGGGGCTTAGTACCCGATGAACCAGACGACCCTACTGGGGAAGATTGACTTAGGTTAATCTTGCTGGTGGGTAAGAGGCGAGGGGAACTAAGTATAGCTCACAACGAGGGAATGGCGTCTGTATCCATATTGGGCGGCCACATCTTCGTCAAGTCTTCAACGGTCAACAGGGCGACAAGGAATAGCACAGCTAAACTTGTAGGGCTTGAAGAGCGGAAGAAACAGCCTATCTTGGGGGGTGGATACCCAGAGGAGCATGTTTGGAGGCTCAGAGGAAGCAGCCCTTCCACCATCCTTGTCCTGCGAAGCGCTCGTAACGCTTCCAGGAGACATTCATCTTACTGAGAAGCTTCATGGAAATCAGCCGGATTTTTTAAAATAACGTCGTTTATTTTCATAACGCCTACACGTTACCAGGCTTCTTTAAATAAATAAATAAATTTGTTTATATCATCATCATCATCATCATCATCCTAAGACGCGACAACTTTATAAAGTGAAAGTTTTGGCCATCTCAACAATCCTCCTCCATGCCAATCTATCTCTTGCCATATTCAAATTAGTCTCTTTCATTTTCTTTAGATCGTTTATTGTGTTATCCTTCTCATCTGATATTCGATCTTCCAACAGCTCTGCCTCCTATATGTTTCCATTTATAGAGTTTCTTGACCAGTCTCTGATCATCCATTCTTATAAATTGCCCAAGCCAACTAATTCTGAGAGAGCTTATATGGTTTACTGAAAAAAATTGTATATATAAGGAAATTAATTAATTAAAGAAAACAGGTTATATATAATATTTGAAGAGAAAAATTATACGCTCAGACCGGGACTTGAACCCGGGACCCTTGGTTCTCTAGACCAAGTGCTCTACCAACTGAGCTACCTGAGCAAGTACCGATCTAAACGCAAACCTTTCTCTATGTACATTGTAATTCCCATCCACCAAATGCTGTGAAGCCATGCTTCTATCTTGCAAATGGCGGCTCCTTTATTAAGGAGACATATTTGGGAATTATACATTACAGCCAGTACGGCTTTTTCCAAGTTTTTATTATTGATTTCGTACATCTCAATGATGGATAAATCATATTTGAAGAGAAAAATTATACGCTCAGACCGGGATTTGAACCCGGGACCCTTGGTTCTCTAGACCAAGTGCTCTACCAACTGAGCTACCTGAGCAAGTACCGATCTAAACGCAAATCTTTCTCTATATACATTGTAATTCCCATCCACCAAATGCTGTGAAGCCATGCTTCTATCTTGAAAATGGCGGCTCCTTTATTAAGAAGACATATTTGGGAATTATACATTACAGCCAGTACGGCTTTTTCCAAGTTTTTATTATTGATTTCGTACATCTCAATGATGGATAAATCATATTTGAAGAGAAAAATTATACGCTCAGACCGGGACTTGAACCCGGGACCCTTGGTTCTCTAGACCAAGTGCTCTACCAACTGAGCTACCTGAGCAAGTACCGATCTAAACGCAAATCTTTCTCTATATACATTGTAATTCCCATCCACCAAATTATATATAGAACATAAATAACGATTGCAACATTTCATTACTTCGTTTACAAAACACAAGGCTAACAGATTATTTATTTCCACAACTAATGCAAAACGTGTCTGATTAAGAAACTAGGTCAAGTTAATATCTAATTTCAATATACAAGTAAGCAACGGGTAGCTACCACACCTACAATTCCCTAGTAAAGCTACAAAGCATAGCATGAAAATGCTATGATTGTAGTGAAGGACCTGCCTTCGGGCAGAATTACTATGGATGGATATACAAATAAGTCGTGGAGTACTGCATCGCTTCATACAGACTGCTTCTAGCAAGGTCATTTGTGGTATAGTGGAGGGAACGTCCGTTTCCCATGCATGAGGTCGCGCGTTTGATTCCGCTGTCATGTTTTTTTCCTCGTCCTTATTTCAATTAATCTTGTTTGTTTTCAATAATATGTTTTACTTTGTTTTATTTATTTACCCGAAATGACTTTCCCTTAGACGACACACAACGAAATAGAACGGATTTTAGTTTTTTGAATAGTTGTGCACTTGTGAAACAAGTAGCTGACCTCTGATTATGCGCAAAACCTTCGTTCTAAGACTTAAATATTATATTTG
Source organism: Diploptera punctata (assembly GCA_030220185.1). Taxonomy (NCBI): domain Eukaryota; kingdom Metazoa; phylum Arthropoda; class Insecta; order Blattodea; family Blaberidae; genus Diploptera; species Diploptera punctata. The sequence continues at coordinate 1,603,285 of JASPKZ010006086.1, forward strand.
CGCAATCAATTATTTCAAAGGATGTACATATTAGTTATTTGTGCCATGTTATTTTGTATGAAATCCATTGTATTCAGTGTAATACAAAAACAATAATAATTATGTAACAATGTAATATTATTTATCTTATCTAGCCTATATATTAATACGCGAAGGAAAAACTTTGCACCCTTATATAAGCACATTGCGTGCACGGAGGAGTGTGCTATTTGGCATAATTAAAGTTCATATAGAGAGGGAGTGCAGAAAAATAAAATTTATGTATACAATATGTTACAAATAAATTAAATTCAACAAAATAAAATTGTCACTAAGAAATTTATGTGTATTACCCATTCATTAGTCTACTCGTTCATTTGTTTATAAATGTACTCATTCATTTGTTTACGTTCATACTGAAAGTGCATTATTGTAAAGAAGAAAATTGTGCAGCAGCAATGTCAATTGACTTACTCTTGCGTATTTATTTGTAGTGGTTTATTATTAGTGATTTTTAAAACGTGAGTACATTTTATTATTTAAATTACACCCTGTCTAACCTTTGTTTCACTAATTTAATTAAATATTTTTTTATATTTAGATATTCGGACCTACTTCCATTATGCCTCGACATACTGTAGATCATTGACGGGTTGGAGTGAGAGAAAATAAGGGATATAATATATTCCTGTACACATAATAATAGGCCAAATGCAAATTTCATCATCATCATCATAGTACATTCACGAATTTAGGCCATTTGTTGACATGTTTCGGCCTCAAGAGAAACACCATCCAGAAGTCTTTTGAGTGGACGTCCTGGTCTTCTTCTTCCTGCAGGTTGATATCTTAACATTTGTTTGGGTATTCTGTGATCTTCCATTCGATGAACATGTTGTATCCATCTTGACTTATAATCAGAAATTTTGTTTTCTAAAGATTCCATGTGTAATTCTTCTAAGATGTCTTCATTTTTTGTGATCTAGTAGTGTGTATCCTGCAGTCCTCCGAAGATATCTCATTTCAGCAGATCTAAGTCTCTGTATATCCTTCTGTTTCAACGTCCATACTTCGCTACCATACAAAAGAGTTGGAAGAGCCAGTGTTTTATACACTTTCAGTCTTGAATGCTTTTGGACTAACTGTGGCTTGAAGATAGAATTTATTAACCCTAAAATTCTTAAAAATTTAGATATTTTTGCATTTACATCCTTTTCTTCTTCATATGAGATATTGCATCCTAGATATGTAAAATTATTCACCTGCTCCAAAATTTTATTGTCCAGTACAATTTTACTTCTGACAGGACCTACACCTTGAAATGCCATAATTTTTGTTTTTTCTGTAGATATCTTTAATCCATATTCTTCTGTAATTTTGTTAAGTTCATACAGACCTTTCTGTAGATTATCTTCGGAATTTGCTATTATTATTTGGTCATCTGCAAACAATAGGGTGTTTAATTTTCTATTTTCTGATATTCTTATTCCAAATTTATATGTTTTGTTCCAGCAACATATTACTTCATTGATATAAATTGCAAAGAGTGTTGGGGATAGGGGGCAGCCTTGTCTCACACCACGATTTATAATTCCTTCTTCAGAAAATCTATTATTTAATTTAATCTTTATGGTGTTGTCTTTGTAAATATTTTGTATGTTCTGCCGAAGTAAATTTGGTATATTTCTGTCTTCCAATATATTTAAGAGTTTTGATCTCTTGACTGTGTCGAATGCTTTTTCAAAATCTATGAAAGCAAAATGTGTTTCTAAGTTGAATTCTCTTCTTTTTTCAAGCAATAGTTTAACAGAAAATGCTGAATCAATACAAGATCGTCCTTTCCTAAATCCATTTTGACATTCCATAAGGAATTTTTCACTGAAACTTTTCAATTTTCCATTTAAAATGTCTGCATAAATTTTGTAGCATGTGTTTAACAAACTGATTCCCCTATAGTTGTCCATTTTTCTCTTGTCTCCTTTCTTGAACAGGGGTATAACAATGCTTGTCTTCCATTCCTGTGGTATATCTGCATTTTTGAATACATTATTAAAGAAGGACAACAGTCTTAAATAGTACAAATAGTATACAAATGTCAAATGACGCGTTATTGTTTATCAAATATGACTTAGCCAAGCTGTACCACATATTTCCTATCGTTCGTATGTTTAAAATAAATCGAAACAAATTTAATGAATTGTGGTCGAATTTCGACCGCTGGGCGACCGCTAGTTTTATTTATTATTCATGCGTAATATATGAAAGATACCATAGTTCGGATATCGAAACCTTGAACTGGATTCAATGACTAATGAAAGTGATTAGTTGACAGGTTAATAAATAAAGCATATGACCTGCTGGTTTCGTTAGCTATACAATTATTTACTCGATAATCTGTAATACATATGTGAGAATGATGGGTCAGTCTGTGTGATTAATATCATACAAAGACAGAGATAAGAGAAAGAGGTTGATGGCTAGAGGCATAAATACACAATCATAATGACTGAACACAATTATGCGTTTTCGTGATGGATCAGTAAATACAATGGTTATATTTGTATAGAGACATGAGAGAAACACCATATATGTGCTTTTGTAATACATTTGAGTTTAACGAACTGTGGCTGGGGAAAAGCAATGCTCTTGCAGTTCTACTAATGTGTACCAGGCGGCTGTGACCACAAACAAGAGAAGAGCATAGCCCACAGCCCGCCTATTGCGATAGGTGTTACTCGTTTATTTACTCTAATTGTACATACAATGACAACATGGAATTAAACAAAATACTATCGTGTACTAACTTTTTGTAATAACATTGCTTTCGAAGTTCGCGGGTTTAAATCCGGCCGGGGTAGATATATTAACACTTAATTTGGCAATGTATCCTATAGGATACATAAATTGGTTTAATTTATTTAATATTTTAAAGTAAACTGTAGAAAATGAACGAGAAGAAATTACTTAAATGTGTATTAAATTAAACAATATTTCTAATACTTAAACGAAAATAAGCACAATAAAGTTTATTTTTCAACTTTAATTTTATTGTCAAATTTTTTTGTCTTCCTCCTGTAATAATATTCACTATTACAGGAATACTTTATCAACAAAATAGAAATAAAGGCCCTAACCTTCCAACATCATGGTTATATACAAGTGAAGTGCCTGAAACAAAAGGGCTATTGGATTAGGGCAAGAATTTTAATGCAGCAAAGTTAAGATTGTAATATAGTATAACTGAATCGCTGAGTTGAAAAGAGAAGAAACTCAATTTTTTTTTTTCGAAATTGAATTAAGATAAAGAAATTGTAAATCTTGCTTCGACACATGATGTAGTGAAACAAGGGAGACACTCTGACTATTCTGCTTGCAATGGTGCATCAGTGAAGTTAGCACTGAGTTGAAGAAGGAAGAATCTCCGGAGTTTCTTCCTTCTTACCTCATTAGGTGGCTACGCGATAGCACCAAATACGTATGATTGAAAAATGCAGTCTCTAGTTTTGTACGATAATAATTGTAACGAATTGTACGTTATTGTTAAATAATACTGTATTCTTTCGTAACGGATTGTAACTGTTACGTTATTGTTAAATATTACTGTATTCTTTAGTAACGGATTGTAACTGTTACGTTATTGTTAAATATTACTGTATTCTTTCGTAACGGATTGTAACTGTTCCGTTAATGTTAAATATTACTGTATGTTATTGTTAAATATTACTGTATTATTGTTAAATATTATTGTTAAATATTACTGTATTATTGTTAAATATTACTGTAATCTTTCGTAACGGATTGTAAATGTTACGTTATTGTTAAATATTACTGTATGTTATTGTTAAATGTTACTGTATTCTTTCGTAACGGATTGTAACTGTTACGTTATTGTTAGATATTACTGTATTCTTTCGTAACAGATTGTAACTGTTACGTTATTGTTAAATATTAACTGTATTCTTTCGTAACAGTTTGTAACTGTTACGTTATTGTTAAATATTACTGTATTCTTTGGTGTTAATATGAATGAAAATTAATCAGAAGTAGAAATGCGTCGGGAAAAAAAGAAAAGGTGTATCTAACATGACTGAATACCCTATAAATGAACATAAATTAGTCAAAACGAATGGTCAAGAATATACAACAACAAAGCGAGCTATCATGCCAGTTAAATATACTGGTCCTAGCTGTAGGTAAATACCCAAGTTTCATTTATATTAATTATTACTCTTATTATTTTAAGAATGGAAGAGGAGCGATGACCGAAGCAACTATATCATTGGCAACCGACTAGAAAGAAGAAAAGAGGGAGACCAAAGTTAACACGGAGAAAAACCGATATCATATTTGAATTCAGGAGAAAACAATATTATCAGAATCACATATTTTTCTTTCTGAGACAGAAAAAAGTTTCTGAGACAAAAAAAGCAGGTCAGTACTACACAGAGAATATAATAACAATAGGATCAGCATCCTTGAAGACATAGAGATTCTAAAAGAAGCAAGGGATAAAGACCTGCTAACGAGAACATAACCGCAGACATAAATCCGTTATACAACCTATATAACACCATCAGTTCCAGTTAAAACACAGAAGATGAAACTTTTTTTCGAAAGGCCTCCATATTAGAATAACTTGAAGTTTAATAACTTAGTTGAGGACGACTGACTTACCAGGTAAAAATTATATAATTAACATCTTATTACATAACCTCAACGGTGCTTCAATATGAATTTCAAAAGTGTTGATTCTGTATTGTTGTCCATTATTCTTCATTGTTGACTTTGATAGCATGCAACAAAACTTTTTTAGTTTCTCTTTTGATTGTCACCAATTTCATTTAGTTACGATTATCCAAAGCGACGTAGTAGTAGTTTAAAGTCTTCTTCTTCACTTCACGGGCTAGGCATAAAATGCCTGTTCCGCCTCACAGTTGTTCTTCCATCGTTTCACTGGCTTCCTACATTCCTTGAACCTCTTGGTTTGTAGTTGAATGCTGCTCTTGGTAATCTTGTTACATTCATTCTTTCCACATGTGTAAACAATTTCTCTCTCTATATTCTCTGATTTTCTCATTCAATGGATATATATTTAACTCTGTTCTTATATCTTCATTCCTTATCCGATCCAATCTTGTGCAGCCTTTTGTTCTTCTAAGGAAGTTCATTTCTGCGCTTTGTATTCTACTTTGCAATTTTTTGATCATTACCCAAGTTTCGCTGCAATAAAGTAATGCAGGAACTGCCAATGTTTTATAAAACTTCAATCTGGTATCTCTTTCTTGTTTTATTCTTAGTCCGTCGCCGTGGCGTAGTCGGTAGAGTCCCTATCTTCCACTCCGGCGACCCGGGTTCGATTCCTGGCGGGGTAGGGGATTTTACATCTTCACCTTGGGTCTGGGTGTGTGTCCTGTCCTTGTGTCTTTGTGAGAATTAAAGAAAGTTAACAAACAGGTAAAACAAACAAAGAAAAAGGTAAAACAATAAGGAAAAAAAACAGTCCGTCGCCGTGGCGTAGTCGGTAGAGTCCCTACCTTCCACTCCGGCGACCCGGGTTCGATTCCTGGCGGTGTAGGGGATTTTAAATCTCCACCTTGGGGTGTGTGTATGTGTGTGTGTCTTGTCCTTGTGTCTATGTGAGGACTAAAGAAAGTTAAAAAAGGCAAAGGATACTACTGCCAGCAACGGAGCCATATAAGAAAGTCATCGAAAAAAAAGAAACAGAGAGAAAAAGAGATCGACGAAGATTTCTACGCCACAGATGCCATGGTAAACAGAGTGTGCACTGGAAGTAACCAACCACAAAGGCACAGAATCATAGGCATAGCAACACACGGATATCATCAAAATGTGCAAAAATACAAAATTCCACCAACCGAGAGATTCGTGTGAATGGAAGATATGCGACCAAAAGTGTGAGCGATACCAATACAAAGAATGCAGAATATGGACAGGATCACTGAACGAACTCATAAAAGACAAATCATAAACTTATAACTTAATGCTCTTTCGAGTGCCTCTTACCAACTTATTATTATTATTATCATTATTATTAAAGAAAGTTAACAAAGAGGTAAAACAAAAAAGAAAAAGGTAAAACAAGAAGGAAAATCAGTATAAACGGGAAAAAGATCTTTAATGTTTTATGTTTAATGTTTAAAGTATGATACTATATTTGTAGACACGGTGTATAAGAAGAACAGTTAAATCACGCAGACTATAATAATTTTAACCCTTCCGTATACAGGCCTGTGTTGTATAGTGCTAAAAGCTTTTTTTTTTTATGAAGTTCAGTTAATAACGCGGTAGTGGAGCTGGTATTGACGTTCATAAACCATTATATTTTGATTTGATAATTTCTATGGAGATGGTTTTGTTATATTATAGATGTGTGTTATAGTGTAGTGTTGATTTAGTGATAACAATAGATGCAGGTCTCACTGGCGTTGTAAAGCAGCACCAATCAGATAACGCGCTAGTGATACGCAGTTACAATTTACGTTAGTAGCTGTAATATTCTTAATTTCCATTGAGCGAGTGTGTTATATTCTACAGTACCTGCTTTGTGCTGATGTAGATCTTGCTAGTGGTAAAGATTATAGATAGAGTATTCAATGACCGCTTAATGCTTTAAACAGGGGTGTCCAATATATTTTTGTCCGCTTAAAAATATCACCAATCATGACCTATGGAATAGAAGTGATTTGGAAGAACCTAAATAAGGCAAACCTAGAGGAAATAGAGAAAGTCAAAGCACACTTTTTAAAGATAGCGCTAAGCGTATCAAAATACACGCCTTCACGCCTGACGTACATACTGACAAAGGAACCAGAAGAGCTCCATCTGGACCTTCTCGTGCCGGCAACAGATGCCTACAAAGAACTGCTGTGGGAACTCAACGAGAAGAGAGAACAGATATGGCCTGAGTTCTACGCAATGGATGCGATGATCTACAGGGAATGGACAGCAGCCAGATACGACCTCAGACACACCGTGACGAGAGTCGCGGTCCATGGTTTCCACCACAGGATATGCACAACAGTGAAGCGCCATAACCCAGAAGAAAAGTGCAAGTGCAAACTATGTGGGTCGCACTGCGACCGATATCACCTATTACAGTGTAAAAACATAGGAACATCGATAACAGACTTTTGTAAGACATGAAAACAGTTCTTTCTATATGGCCATTGGCTGCAATGATACCTATTATTAATATATTTTTGTGGCAATAATGTAGTCGAAATTAAAATATAAAATTATGGAATATTCACCTGAAAGGTTCGTCTCCTCAACTTAATTAATTATTTAACTGTAGCGCTTTCGGGACTTGTCCCATCAGGAGATTTCAGCTATGGAAAATATATATCAAGGCAAATAGAATCCTAATATGCTGGCCGATTATTGTTGGACCATCAAGAGGGATGCTCCACAGGCGAAATATAGCAGAAAAACGTCATTTTTTACTTTCTAGGCGAGTCAGAATGTTCGAATATTGTGTAGTTACGAATGTAGAATATATTATAGTGTTTTAAATTATAAATTCCTGTCTCTCGGAAACCTTGCGTGATGGAGAAGAACCGATATCACATTTGAATTCAGGGGGAAAAATACTATCAGAATCACATATTTTTCTTTCTGAGACAAAAAAAAAGTTTATTTTTTGTTGCTCAGTGTAATTAAAATTGTTTACCTGTTGTATTTGATAAAGATAAAGCTATGAAATCTAATTAAATTACTAAAATTAGTTATCCTATAATTTATGTATGAAGGTTTAAGTACACGTCACTCACAATGTTTTCCTTATTGGTAGAGATAGTAAAATATTTAACGTCCATCTTTAACAGCTCAGGTCATTAGCTACGCAATTATGTAAAATCTGAGCTTCAAAGATCCGATTAATTTTGCTCTGAAGCCTCTTTTATTCAGGCATTATTTTCCTTCTAAAGGAAGCTAAACTCAGTATTTTTAAGCCTTTAAACATTTATCGACCCCGGCCGGGATTAACTCACGAATCGCGGAACCTGAAATCATGGCAATCACATGGCCAATTTTTAATGATTTTCATTATCATCATCATCATCAACTGTTGACATTTTCTAACATCGGGAAGTTTTAAAACAAATCTATCTACTTGTAGGTCTTCCTGCAGTTTTTTCCCTTCTGTAATAACTTAGGGCGTCTTTTATTTTTAATTCTATTAATACGGTTCATCTATTCTCTTTTAAGGTGTTCAGGTTTTGTTTTATTGAACATATTTGACATATTTTATATTTTGGAGAAAAATGAATGTCACCCCATCTGTTGTTAAGATGATTGAAAATCAAGCTCTTAAATGGTATGGCCATGTACAAAGAATGGAACATGAAAGATGGTCAATAAATATATACCAATGGTCACCCCCTGGAAGAAAGAAACGTGGCAGACCAAGATGGAAATGGAAAACTTATGCCAGAACTGTAATGTATGATATGAATTTGGAAGAAGGAGATTGAAATGAGAGAAATAAATAGAAACTGAAGACAGCAAACCTATAAGTGGGTGAAAGCCGAAGAAGAAGAAGAAGAATAAATATTTAATTCTTAGCTAATGCTCGTATCTCGGCTGTGGTGGACTAGTGATTATGTTCCTTGCCTCTGGTCCCAAGGGTCGTGGGTTCAAACCCGGTCGGGATGGATTAACTTTTTAGGGTGGAAGAATCCAAAAAGCAAGTCCTCCGGGAGGGACTTTAAGCCGTGGGTCCCGAGTCTGATGATTTTCAGGCTCGTAAAAGGTCCTTAAACTTGAATAAAGAGGCCTCTAAGTAAAATTTACCGACCTCCTTCTTCTTAGTAATACTTAGATGCCTGCTAGATGTCTCATTGGGTCGGTATGTTGACCGCATACCATTCATGGCATCTATATGGAAATAAGCGTACCGGTAACTAAATTAACTTGGTCTAGTAACTCCTAATAATGGAGAGGCTATGACTCAACATTGGGCTACGCCATTGTAGATTCTAGAACACTTTAAAGAGTAGACTATACTACTTTTAATTCTGTTAAATCGGTTCATCCATTCTCTTTTATGGCGTTCATTTTTTTGATAGATGCAAATAGTCTTACTATTAAAAATCACTTATACAGGCTTTCAGCAGTTCTTTAGTTAAACAGTACAACTGCTCAAAGCGGAATCGAATGGGACCAATTTTTGTTTCCATATTAGATACAATTCAGCATTATAAAAAAATACTGAAATGTATTACTAATCTTAGATTATAGGGTACAGTATATGTCTTTTTACGTACCTTGGATTAATTGTAGTTCCGCTGTCGTTGAAAAGTGAAGTATAGTATGTACGAGCGACTTCGATGGTAACGCGCGAAAAAAAAAACAGTTCCATTTCGTCAGCATTAAAAATGCCTTTTAGGGCTGGTTTGACAAACAGAGGTAACTGCATTTCGCCAGGTTTCCTGTACATAACGCATAGCCTAAACTGGCGTAATACAGTTGGTGAAACCGGCCCTTAGGCGCGTATTCTGAAATTTAAGTATGCACTTTCGGTTTCCGCTCACTAACTACACTTTCGTTCACATCCTTTGATTCCTCGCAAATTTAATTCCACGCTGCATTGTGTCGTCTTTTAAAACTATCCAGCCAACCTGAAGATGCCTTAAAATCGTTATTTCCTAGGAATTTAGCAACGGCTAGTGCTTGTCTTTGGAGTACAGGTCCGGAAATTACGGGATTTATCTTCAATCACTTTCACTTCTTCGTTTAATGACAATGATACATACGTTTTAGCCATCTTTATTCCGTAAATTCAAAACGTTACCTGTGAAAGATCGGTCTCAGAACTTAAACTAATTTAAGATTTTACAGTGCAATAATTATTTGTAAGATCCTGTATTTCGCATAACGGGTGTGCAGTGAGGCCGAAAGAAAATTTCAGGTACAGGTAAAATCCGTAATTTGCTCGGCGGCAGGAATCATTCCTTATTGTTTTCTCAGGAATTCAATGAAATGGAAACTAATTTATCTCTTGTCTTTCCGCTAATTTTTTCACGAATTGTGTAGAAATTTCTTTCCGTTTCCGCGTTGGACAGATTCCGTTTTATGCGAAATAAATACACATGAAATTACTATTATTTCGCCGGGACCAATACATTTGTTCACATTGGACAGATTTCCGTATTATTGACGTTCCGGATTAAACAAGTACATTGTATAAACCTGATATAGATCATATATCATTTCCTTACTAATAAGCATTTTATAGGAGCTTAACGGATGAAGAAAAATGCCATATGCAGTACGTCATATATTCATCATTATGACGCGAGAACATATTACACGCAGTTTGTAACAAAAGCAAACAACATAAACTTGTAATTAATCGTGTAAGAAAAAAGTATGGACAAGAATAAATATAGATCCCTAATTTAGAGAGATACGGAAAAAATAAGTACGTTTTAATTTATTTGCATTTTACTTTAGGCTACGTAAAATATACCGTAGAATATGTTTCACAGATAATGTGCTGCCATCTAACAACAAAAATTCGAAAAATTCTTGGAACTAATTTTTTTTCATAAGAATTACATGCAGTGCTTTAAGAAGCGTTAGTAAACATTCAAAATAGTGGAAAATGTAAGCAAAAACGAAACTGTAAAAATAAAAATTAATCTAAAAATATTTAATTAACCTAATGGGCTATGAAAGAACGAAATAAAAAAATATTTATTAATTTATACACAGATTTTCAATATTTACACATCTTTCTGTGCCTAAAGTTTTATATTCCTTCTCCACTCGTTTCTATCCATCCACTCCATGTCCTCCAGTCCTCTTGTTCTCATTCCGGTTCTTATTTCTTACATCCACGAGTTTCGAGGTTTTCCTTTCCCTCCTCTTCTTCCAGGTGGAATAATAATAATATTATTATTATTAATCGTCAGAAATGAGGTTTCTGAGGAGTGTACAATAATGGATCAAAGGCGAAGTGAGGATATACGAATAGAACTGAATATATTCAAACTATTAGATAGAATTACACAATGCAGAAATGAATGGATGGACCACACAATAGAATGGATAACAATAGAATTCCTAAACAGATTCTTCATTACAATCCACTAGGACGAAGAAATGTTGGAAGACCCAGTAAAAGATGGATAGATCAATTCTAACATGAGATCGGAACAGACCAGCAGGTCTAATCCTTGATGCTGGATTATTAATAATAATAATAATAATAATAATAATAATAATAATAATAATAATAATAATAATAATAATAATAATAATATAATAATATAATAATAATAATAATAATATAATAATATAATAATATAATAATAATAATAATAATAATAATAATAGTAAATAAACAGGAGAGTCTTTAAATCTAAATTTACCCTGACAACAGAATAATTATTTAAGAAAAAAATCATCTGTAGTCTGATCAGGTATCGAACCTGGGACCTCACGGACTGAATTAGAAGTAAGCTAAGTTTAAAAATCTTTTCCTGAAAACTTTATATATATTGTCATGGTAGTTTTCTGTGTTTCTTAAATATGATTTGTAAAGATCTGAATATATATATTAGCTAATACCCGGCGTGCGCTGCTACGTGTAAATAAATGAAAATTAATGCGATTTTATATTTGGTTGAATAACTAAAAGCAAAAATAATTATAAATTTATATTTTTTAGATACCCTTGCTGATTACCCGATGTTGCCCGGGATCCTGCTTATCTCGACCTTCTTGGCATAAATGAGCTAAAAGACAAAATTCGTTATTGAGAGTTATCCGTAAAAGAATACCCGCCATGTGCTGCTATGCTTGCACATGTATCAACGTACTTGTCTCTCGATCTTCTTGGTATCAATTAAAGACAAAAATGGTTATTGTGTGTTATCCGTAAAATATGAAGATATGCTTTCACGGACTTTTTTATAGAGCTTTTTGAGATATTCAATTCTGTATACATTAATTTTGTGTGTTTGTTATGGTTTAGGCGTCCAAACAGCAACCTTTTTCACGTTTTCCACTACAAAGGACGATTTTTAAGGGTGTAGGAGTTGAGTATCACAATTCTCTTTAGCCTTTGTTCATCCCGGGAATTTTCTGAACATTTTGCAAAAAGTCCCATCACAATCGGGTCAACGGTATAGCCGTGCATAAAGTACGAATAAAAAAACAAACAAACAAACATTCATTTTTATGTATTATATATATATTCATGATAACCGGTACAATCCACATTAGTATTAGTAGGTAATTTATTTTATTTCATTTTTTTGTTATATGATTTATTGTGATTATATTTATATTGTTTTATTAATTTCCTCAACAGTTTCATTTCTTTGGAATTTACTAAAAACTCCTTAACAATTTTTATACGATGTTGCAATCTTAACTTCAGCACATAAACATTTGCTCCCTATTTCTAGCTTATTGTTCATATCTGTTACTGCTTGTCTGAAAGAACTTGTACACCCCTGGTGTTTGTTCCGCAGTACTCAGTCCGCAAGTTCTCCCACCACCACATAATCGTACCTACTTTGTATTTCACAGTACATTTTCTCTTACATCGCTGCTATACGCGTGTGCGTTTGTTATTATGACATCATGTCCTGTCTATTAGGCCAGAGGCTATCGTCATCCGTAGATAGATGGTATTTTATACCTGTTTTTATTTGTTTTATTGAACTGCATGTAGAAACAGAGATCTCATTCAAAGATGTTATTTTTTACTTCTACTTTATTTATAAACCACTGTATCTCAGGTTGTTCCGCGCCATAGCCGAGTGGTTAAGGCAGGAAGTCTGGGCGCAGAGCTACGGGACTTGCATTGGTTCGAGTCTCCACGGAGAAGACATTTTCTCATGGTATTTCGACCAGTATGGGACCGGTGCCCACTCAACATCGTGAGGCATTTGGGTAGCTACAATAAGTAGCGGTTTCAGGTTGAGAAAACCAGCTATAACGGCTGGGGGACTCGATATGCTGATGACATGACGCCCCTACACTGAATAGATGATCATCTACCTCTGTGATTGACACATGTGGACGTGATGCCAGCAGCCGGCTGGTAGGCCTGTCGCGCCATGGAATTAATAATATTATTATTATGATTATTAATATTATTATTATTATTATTATTATTATTATTATTATTATTATTATTATTATTATTATTATACCTCATATTAGGAATATTCAATATTTGTATGAGGCATCTATAGCCCTAAGCCATCAGCACATTGTCCTTTATATTCCTCATCACATTACCTATTACTCAAAATCTTTTACAGTTTCTGTTGCTAGAATATGGAATTCTCTTCCACCCTATCTCAGAGACTGCCAAACTTTACCATCTTTCAGAAACAAATTAAAAATAAAATTATTAACAGAAACAACTCACTAATATTACTTTTTTAACAATTAATAATTGGCGCACCACTATCATCATCATAATCATCATCACCCATCATATCATCGGGGCAAAGTAACCCTGCCTTCCAGGCGCCCCAACCTCAGAAGTGGGTTACAAGTACGCCATGCCAAAGGATCGCAATATTGTAAGAATGCATCCTAGTGGAGAAATTTATAACCAACATTATAGGTATTAATTAATTTCTGATGTTCTATGATGTAAATATGTCAATTATATGTTTCTGCAACGTCTTTTCCTGGAGAATAATTCGTTTAAGAAAGTGAAAACAGTGGTTTCTTTTTTTTTATATTCTGTAATCAATTGCTACAAATGTTTTTATATTATCTCCCGCATGCGCTATCTGCTGACATTCATGCACTATATATACAATCTGGTAGCCGTATTTCTTAGAGGGTCAGTCACTGCAAAATAATTCGAGGCGAAACACGACTGTGATTGGTTGTAAATAAAAAATCATTGAAATTTGATTGGTCATTGACTCCATTTGAGGCATGAGTTAAATAGTCATAAGTAATGCAACGAGTGATTTCCAATTTATCTAGATGATTTAGAAATCAAGAGTGACATTTATAGGACTATTTAACGAATAAAATTAAGCTGTTTACTCACGTCATTATTTTAATATAGTTATTTTAAAATATTTATATACTTAATCTAAACGGCGATGTTTGAAAAAAAATGAAAAATGTTCGCTTATGCTTCATTTGTTCATCCACTGCAACTAGATCATATTATTTATTGCCAAGTAGGATCGCAATATTGAAAGAATGCACACCAGTGGATAAAAAAAAACGAAATACATAAAACTGTAGGCCTGTATTATAACGAACCTTGTAGGTTACTTACTTACTCACTGGCACTATCGAACCCGTAGGTTCATGGCCGCACGGACATAAGCTCTCCATACATCCCTATCCTGAGCTAATGCTTTCCAATCATTCCCTGTATAATCTACTTCCCTCAAATCATAGTTAATGACATGGTATCTTTACCTTGTCGTGGTGGAGTGGCTTGCATGCTTAAATGATGCCGGCGGTAGCATTGCTGCCGATAGGGTTACCCATGCCGGACTGGTCGAAGGTGATAAGCCAGACGAAGAAAGTACCTTGGTCGAAAGAGTGACGATCTTTCACCGTAAAAATACAACCGTCAAGAAATGCGGACATGGGTTCAAGTGGGGTAAAATTTTCCGGAGGTCAAATAGTCCCCCATTCGGTTCTCCGGGCGGGGACTACTTCAGGGAACCCATGCCAAGGGCTCAAACCTTGTAGGTTATACATATTTTTTTTACAAACAACTCCGTAAAATCATTATTTAAAAACAGAATTATTGAACACACAATTATCAAACGTGTAGTCCGAAGGAATCTGTTCATTATTTGCTATATTGAACGTATTTGTTCCAGGTCAGTCACTCTGACCTGTTCAGAATATTAAAAAGGAGGAGCTTTCTTTAATATGATAAACAGAAGTAGATAAATATCGAGGTGAAACACGACTGTGAAATGTGATTGTCATCGACTCCCATTTGGGGCACGAGTTAAATAGCGTCAGATAATTATTCATATTCGCAACAATAAATTGTGTGTTTTCCGTTGCAGTTGCAGTTGTACGTTGGAAATCCTGTTTTTCCCTCTATATCCGTCAAGGAAAACATCCATTTTCATAGATGTCGTCTTCGACCAAAGGGAAACAGCCATTTCCGGCTACTTTAGGGACTTCTACACCCTCTTTAGCCCTTGTGAATTATTTATATCTGCGTTGATATTTGATAATTTATCTTTTACGAACTTATTTGTTCGTATTCTAGTTTTTTTGTAGTATATGAATATCCCCTGCCCACGATAACCAGCCGCAGTCCGGTGCCAAAGGTCCAGTGGTTGGACACACCAATCCCGCAATCAGTTCTAGTTTAATTTCATTGAAGTTCTGGTTGTTTCACTTGATGCTCTGAGCCTCCAACAGGAAGACTGCCAACACCACAGAAGCCGTCAGCCCTAAAGAGGGCAAGAACGGGAAGTCAAGTCGGCATTCCAATCAGAAACGGCTCTTTTTCGGATTTAGCTGTACTTATTTTTTTATAATTTTGAATTTAGAATATTTATTGGACTTTGAAGATTTTACTAGTGGATGCTAGGGGACCACTCCGTTCTTTTTTTATTTGAATTTATATAGGTGTTTAACTCAAAATTCTTGAGTGGACAGGGCATGTTCATCGCATGGGGAATGGACGTATCCGAAGGAAGGTTTTCTATATAACCACAGGGGACATAATAAGAGTGGGAAGATTGTTGCTATGGAAGAGGATGCAAAGAAGATTATAGGAGTGAGAAACTGGAAAAGGAAGATGTTGGATGGGCAGATTTTGACGGGCTTAATACAGGAGGGTCCACCGCTATGGTCTCGAGGTAGCGTGCTGCCTTATCACGCAACGGGCCCGGGTTCGATTTCCGGTCCGGACAGGCTCCTGGGTGAGGGTTTTTTCGGGGTTTTTCCTCACTTGTAAGACAAATGTCAGAAAGCTTAGGGCTCAACGGTCCCCGGAAATCATCCGGCCATCATAATTCTTATTATTATCATCAGGGGGCACGCCGTAGCGTAGTGGTTAAGGCACTGCGCTACAAGCCGGAAGGTCGAGGGTTCGAGTCCCGGTGGGGTCAGGATTTTTAAACTGACCCAAACCTTCTGCCGGCACTATGGCCCTGGGGTCGACTCAGCCTCTAACTGAAATGAGTACCAGACGCTTGTTCTGGGGTAAAGGCGGCCGTCACGCAGGGCTGACAACCCGGCTGACATTAAGTCCGATTGTCAAGAAAAAGTGGGAGCCTTAACCTCCTACTACCCCAAGGGCCTCCTGAGGCCTGTAGTGGGATCACTTTACTTGGGGGCACGCCGTAGCGTAGTGGTTAAGGCACTGCGCTACAAGCCGGAAGGTCGAGGGTTCGAGTCCCGGTGGAGTCAGGATTTTTAAACTGACCGAAACCTTCTGGCGGCACTATGGCCCTGGGGTCGACTCAGCCTCTAATGGAAATGAGTACCAGACGCTTGTTCTGGGGTAAAGGCGGCCGTCACGCAGGGCTGACAACCCGGCTGACATCAAGTGCCGATTGTCAAGAAAAAGTGGGAGCCTTAACCTCCTTCTACCCCAAGGGCCTCCTGAGGCTTGTAGTGGGATAACTTTACCTTTTATCATCATCATCATCCTTAACCGATGTGGAAAACAACGAGAAGCTACCACACCTATAATTCCCTAGTAAAGCTGCAAAGCATAACATGAAAATGCTATGATTGCAGTGAAAGACCTGCCCGCGGGCAGAATTACTATGGATGGGTGGAATATAGGAGGCCAATGCCCGACATCGGGCTGTATCGCTATAGAAGAAGAAGAAGGTGACATGGTGACATAGAATCCCCCATCACATTCCCTACACCTGCAAACGATTAATAGATGAAACATTATTTTTTTAAATTCATCCTTTTATAATCCCATACCACGTAGTCTAGGATGCAGTGACGTTAAAGGCATAATGTATTCATTTTCTTGTAAAATGAATGAGTAGGAATATTTAAGAATGGCCGTGCCATTACGTTGGGGACTGGGGGTAGCCGTGACGTACCGACGCATGGGTATTGGTTGCGATGCCGGGTGGTATAGAGTACAGTAGTGTGTGGACGCGTGCCCAGAGCTCAAGTGGTGGGTAGTTGTGCTTCGCGACGCGGCCGTTTCACGAGCGACGTATTTAATCTAATTCCATTTGCCTGTGGATTAACATTGCAAGAGATTTTTAACTGCTGCAAGACTTATGTGAATGCTGAACTGCAATAACATCATTTTTGTGGGGTGAGAACAACTTAATTTTCATTAAGAGTTTCTTTACAGAAAGAGAAAAGTAATGTAAAATAGTGTAACAATCGTCATTACCTTGTTCGGAAATTTCAAAATAAATAAGTTAGACTATTTTATGCCATATTGCTACCTGTCAATATTATATAGGGCCTATGTGGACAAATTACTTTTAACGTCATATTGGCCAATGTGATGACTCAGGTTCCCGCTAGAGCCAATTGTTTCCTCATATATAGAGGATTCTACATTATTGGGCAAGTTAGGGTGAGACATCGGGAAAATTAGTATTAGTTTGGGCAATTAGGATGAGAAAATGGGCGAATTAATGCATCAGATTAGTTTCACTCGTTTGTTAGCGGGTTTTTTTGTGATACACTGTCTGAGCACTGACTAATACATATTTTACATTGCAAATATGGTCATTTTAGGTTACTTTGAACTCAAGATCTCATTTGATTTTAACCTTTTTTTCACATTTTTGGGTAAACAAAATCAACATACATAATCAATTGAGTTGGTGTTTACTTGATGAAAATCCATTACTTATTTAATTAAATAGAAATAAAACTTACAGTTTCACTTGATTTTCATATTTATTAAATTTATTTATATGTTTTGATCCAAATTTTAAAATTTTACATGTTTGTGACAAAGGAAAGAAGTTGGACCTTTTAGATGCTGTAGAAATAAATAAATTGAAAAGTAGTAATAAACTGTTAAATTCCCAACTAGATTTGAATGAATCGCCTCTGTTAAATTTATAATACAGATTATATATATATATATATATATATATATATATATATATATATACATATATCCATCCATAGTAATTCTGCCCGAAGGCAGGTCCTTCACTGCAATCATAGCATTTTCATGCTATGCTTGCAGCTTTACTAGGGAATTTTAGGTGTGGTAGCTTCCCGTTGCTTTCCACACCGGTGAAGGATGATGATGATAATGATGGCCATATGATTTCGGGGACCATTTGGGCCTTAAAGTTTTCCTGACATTTGTCTTACAGGTGAGGAAAAACCCCGATAAAAACCTCACCCAGAAAAATTGTCCCGACCGGGGATCGAACCTGGGCTCGCTGCGTGACCAAGGCAGCACGCTACCTCGAGACCACAGCGGTGGACATACACACACACACACACACACACATATATATATATATATATATATATGTATATATATATTATTGTTGCATAGATACAGTTGTTATGTACTAAAATAACACAATTCATTAATTTGTTACATGTCTGAAGAAGATACAGTGTACCGAAACAGCTTAACTAAATTATATCTTAATAAATATGAAAATCAAATAAAACTGTCAGTTTTATTTTTATTTAATTAAATAAGCAACATATATATTTATCTGAAGTAATTATTCACATATCGCAACAATAAATTGTGCTTTTTGTTTTTTTTTAATTTAATTTATGTAGGTGGCATACAATCCTCAGTTATGCTTCCATAGAAGGAAGCGGTGACTTGGTTATTGCCAAGAATAAGTCATGGAATAAGTTAAAGATTGGAGAGATTAGAATTTGACAGCTTTTAGTTTTCCGTCCGAGGTCGATGGTTCTTTCTGGTCGTAAAAATCTTGAATTCGGATTACTTCAAAAGGGAAATAAAGGCGTTGGCCTCTTGCCGTAGATTTATAGCACGTAAAAGAAACTCAAGTCTGAAAAAAAGAGGCCTCTCTGCAAAATTCGTCTGTCTTTTCACTCTCATGTTTTAATTCCGACGCTAGTGACTATAGCTGTTTAAAAGCGTAACCATGCCACCAACATTAATTCAAATAAAAAACGGAATAACACGAAATTTATTGTTGCAGTAATTACGTGAGAGAAATATATATACAGTGGGGCCTATGTTGATTAAAAAAAAAATGTGCGGCTCTGCTTCACTTCTATAGCGCTTCATTCTTCAGTTTTATTGTTGTAAGCTATAGCTCTTCTTCTGTATTTACTAGCATTATTTAATATTTTAAACTTTTTCAAACACTTTTCATAACATAATCAATTGAGTTGGTGTTTACTTGATGAAAATCCATATTTATTAATTAAATAAAAATAAAACGTAGTTTTATTGGATTTTCATATTTATTGAATATTTATTGAATATTAATAAATATGAAAATCAAATAAAACTACGTTTTATTTTTATTTAATTAATAAATTTTTATAACATTATTAGACAATTTTGAAGAATTTATTTAAATTTGCAAATCACAATATTATGACGCTGTTAGATAATATTGTGATGCTAACTGCTATTTTCTCCATAGAGTATATTACTTAGTCTATGATTTTTCTATCGCTGTTTTGGGTTATCGCTGGTTGGATCAGCGTTAGGGAGTGATAAGTAAGTGTACACCCGTGTTTTAATAAACGATTGGTAATTTTAATATTATTAGGCCTAATATATTTTTTAACATAGATTTGGGAATATTTATAGCAAATATTGGTCATTTAATTTTCATAGCGACGGATAGTAATCGAGGATGTTAATCGATATGTGGTTCGATTGTGGGTTATCGCTGGCTCTATAAACTCTGGCGCATGCGCACTGTTGTTCTATATTTCACGCTAGTTTAAGTGCAGTTTTTCCAAATGTGCAAAATGACTTAAAATAAAGTGAGAAGTTGAACTCAAATTAACCTAATCTGAATATTTGCAATGTAAAATTATTTCAGTATGTGAATAGTTACCTGATAGAAATACGTGGGGCCTATGTGGTCTGTTTTTTTTAAAACTCAACAGTTTGCAGCCGACAGTTAAAGAATTAGAAGTTCATAGAGCACGCAGAATCTCCTGAGGATGTCTACCGCAGAAGTAGACGAAACGTTGAGTTTTAAGAAAACCAGACCACGGCCATTTAGCCCGAAGGACAAACCCAATAGGAATCATTCAATTTTGTATTTTTCTGTTTTTTAAATTGAATTTATGTACATGGCATGGTGTCATGTATTCCCCATAAGTTATTCTAACATGTAGTTTCCGAAGAAGGAATGATGATTTGATTATTGCCAAGAAAGTCATCGAATAGTTAAAGGTTAGGGAGAATAGTTTTCTGATAGCTTTTAATTTTCCGTCCGAGGTCAATGAGTTGTTAATCTGGGCGTAAAAATCTTGAGTTTGGGTCCATTCGAAAGAAAGTAAAGATGTTGGTCCTGTGCCGTAGTTTTATTGCATGTGAAAGAAACTGAAGTCTGAAAAAAAGAGGGTTACGTGCAAAATTCGTCTGGGGTTTCACCACCAAATTTGATTTGCGATGCTAATGACTTCAGCTGTTAAAAGCGTCGTTAAATAGTTAATAAGAGTAACAACAAATAACATTTTAAAGTTTATTTGAATTTTTCTTAATTTTTGAGCTATTTACAGTTGTTTTAATATCAATGTTGTATCGAGTCGTAAGGTATTTAGTTGTAACTATTGATGTATGAGTTTCTATTATGTGTTCTCTAAATGTATTTTATTAATAAGACAGAATATAGAATGATATTGAAGATTATGATAGCACTTGCCAACATGAGATTTGTCTCATGAGTACCAATAGTTGTACATATTAATGCAGTTCTTTTATCGTGTTTTCAAATATGTATTCGGAATTTGTCCATCATGCACAGTTTTTTTATTTCAATTTCAATTAATGGATTTAAATAATTACTTGTTTAATTAACGTTTTTTCGTCCATTTGTCCATTGTAAAATAAAACGGGGAACACTTTCATCAGGAGATTTCAGCTATGGAAAAGAGATATCAAGGCAAATGGAATCCTAATTGTTGGACCATCAAGAGGGACGCTCCACAGGCGACATATAGCAGAAAATCGTCATTTCGTACTTTCTAGGTGAGTCCGAATGTTCGAATATTGTGTAGTTATGAATGTAGAAAATATTGAAGTGTTTGAAATTATAAATGCCTGTCTCTCGGAAACCTTGCGTGATGGAGAATAGCCGGTATCACATTTGAATTCAGGAGAAAAAATACTATCAGAATCAGATATTTTTCTTTCTGAGACAAAAAAAGTTTCTTTTTTGTTGCTCATTGTAGCCAGTGATGTTCGGAGATATTTATACCTTCACGTTTCCGGCTGTTCTATGCGACATACCAGTCTACGAATCTTGCAAACTCTATCGACATTCGTGCTAGCGACATGTTTGACAACATGCTTATTTATGTTTCCCATACAGCTAATTAGGAACATTTTTTTCAGGTTGTTAGTTTAGGTAATTTAGGTAGGTAGGTAGATTAGATTAGATGGGTTAAATTAAATTAGGTACATACTCGTCGAACTTCATGTGTTGAATTTTTCATAAGTTGGCTATTCTTTCTTAACAGCGACTAATATTTTTCTTTCATTATTAATGCAACCTATTTTTATATTATTTCTTCCTCAACTTCTCATTCAATTTTCATGCATTTTTAGGATAAAAGAAATACATATATTCTTCAGGTATTTATTCACAAAACTGTAGAAATTATTTTCGCGTCTTTAAATTTTAATTGATGTATATTGGCATATGAGATTAACAAAGAAATTAAACAAAGGCTCAATTCTGTAAATGCGTGCTATAATGCATTACACAGACTCTTGACATCCCAACTCCTTTAAAAAAATGTTAACCTGAAAATATATAAAACTGTTATACTTCCAGTTATATTATATGGATGCGAAACATGGACTCTTACGTTAAGGGATGAAATGAGATTACGAGTTTTTGAGAATAAAGTACTTAGGAAGATTTTTGGACCAAAGAGAGATGAACAGACAGGTGAATGGAGAAAATTACATAACAGTGAACTACATGGTCTTTACAAGAAGCCAGATATAATGGGAACAGTTAAATCTCGTAGACTGCGATGGGCAGGATATGTGGCACGAATGGGGAATGAAAGACGTGCATGGAAGCTTCTTATAGGAAAACCAGAGGGAAAACGCCCAGTTGGTAGACCAAGATTGATGTGGGAGAATAACATTAACCATGATTTGAGGGAAGTAGATTATACAGGGGATGATTGGAAAATATTAGCTCAGGATAGGGATGTATGGAGAGCTTATGTCAGCGCGACCATGAACCTACGGGTTCGACAGTGTCAGTGAGTTAATTAGTATATTGGCATGTCGCATAGAAGCTCAAAGTTTCCTGACATTTGTCGTATAAGCAAATATTCTGCAGAAAAACCTCACCCAGAAAACTTGTCCCGACCGGGAATCGAACTAGGGCCCGCTGCGTCTAAGCCAACAATGGTATTTATAGACGACAACGGCGAACTTGTTCAATTTAAGAGAAAACTATATTAAAAGTTGCATATGTATAATGATAGGAAATTTGAGGAATTGGCTGAATTCAAATACCTAGGAACAATAATCACAAATAGGAATGAGATGCACAAAGAAATTAAACATAGGCTCAATTCTGGAAATGCATGCTATTATGCATTGCAGAGACTTTGATGTCCCAACTCCTTACAAAAAACGTTAAGCTGAAAATATATAAAACTATTATTCTACCAGTTATATTATATGGGTGCGAAACATGGACTCTTACTTTAAGGGAGGAAAGGAGATTACGAGTATTTGAGAATAAAGTTCTTAGGAAAATTTTTGGACCAAAGAGAGATGAACAGACAGGTGAATGGAGAAGACTACATAACAATGAAACTACATGGTCTTTATAGGAAGCCAGATATAATAAGAACAGTTAAGTCCCGTAGACTGCGATGGGCAGGACATGTTGCGCGTATGGGGAATGAAAGACGTGCATGGAAACTTCTTGTAGGAAAGCCAGAAGGAAAACGCCCAGTTGGTAGACCAAAAATGAGGTGGGAGAACAACATTAACTATGATTTGAGGGAAGTAGATTATACAGGGAATGATTGGAAAGCATTAGCTCAGGATAGGGATGTATGGAGAGCTTATGTCCGTGCGGCCATGAACCTACGGGTTCGATAGTGCCAGTGAGTAAGTAAGTATGTATAATGATAATAAGGTAGCTATTTTGAAAATGTAGGACAATAAAGTGAAAACAGATGAACTATACTCGTAAAATTTATGGTAACATTCCATTGAGGTATTAAGTCACAATATTAAAATTTATGAATAAAACTATGAATAGTTAGTTACCTTATAGGTCTGTCTCCTCAACTTAAAATATTTTAATACTCTTTAGACCTTTCGGGACTAGTCCCATCATCAGCAGAATGAAGTAGGTCTGTATTCGTTGACCCTCGTTGAAGCACTGACTTAGTTGTGATTATTTTGTATATAGGATTGTGTGAACTGGGTACATTATCATTCAAAATCAGGTTGTTATCGATTTTCTTAAAATTGCAATTTCCTCCAGTATATTTATCCTCGTTGGTATGTTTTCTCTATGTAATATCGTGAGGGAATTATCGATATTGCATAGAGAAAACATACCAACTAGGATAAATATACTGGAGGAAATTGCAATTTTAAGAAAATCGATAACAGCCCGATTTTGAATGAGAATGTGCCCAGTTCACACAATCCTCTATGATATACAAAATAATCACAACTAAGTCAGTGCTTCAACGAGGGTCAACGGACACAGACCTACTTCGTTCTGCTGATGATGGGACTAGTCCCGAATGACCTACAGCGTGTTAAACATTTTATGTTAAGGAGACGGACCTATAAGGTGACTATTTTATATAGTTTTATTCATACATTTTAATATAGATGAACTATGTAACTGAGAATAGTTCAGGATTTTTTGTTATGGTTATAGCTGATGATTGTTAACTGATTTACACATTTTTTTCTTTCTTCAAATTGGGTATTTTCTACTTCTTCCTCTTGCAATACAATTCTTACAGTTTTTACTAGTGTCTCCTTCAGAAGAGTAATCCCATTCAGCACCTCTTTATCATCTCCTTATTCCAAAATGTCTAGTTTTTTCCCCCGCACAGTTTAAACACCTCAATATTGACCTTTCTTTAACACTTCTTCATTTTATCTCACCCAGAAAGGTCTTTCTTACACCTCTTGTTTCCTCCATTCTCATTAACTTTAATGTAAATAACGAGGATAGCAGAAATCATGACAAATCTTCACAGCGTATAGTGCTTACTATACTCGCCTCTGGTATCACGGTTTGCGGGTTCAAACCCGGTCAGGGCAATGGATTTTCCAGGGAGTAAAAAATCATGATCATAGATTCCTTCTAAAAATAACTATGCCATGGGTTCCGTGTCGTAGATTTACGGCACGTAAAACCTTCAAGCTGAAATAAGAGGATTCTATGCAAAAGTTTTGGCCATTTGATGTTTGATTTGACAACACATAATCTGAGATGTTAAAACGCGTTATTAAATAAAAATAACGATTTTCAATGTACCTTTGGAAAAAGAATTACGGAAGAGGCTAGTGAAGTGCTTTATGTGGAGTGTAGCATTTTATGGAGCAGAGACTTGGATATTACGATGGGAATGAGGAAAAGCGATTGGAAGCTATTGAGATGTGGATATGGAGAAGGATGGAACATATAAAATGGACAGACAAAATAAAAAATAAATATGTGCTAGACAGAGTAGGTGATGGAAGAACAATGCTGGAACTCATAAAGAAGAGGAAAATAAATTGGAATGGCTACTGGCTAAGAAGAAACTGCCTGCTGACGGATGCCCTAAAAGGAATGGTCAACGGAAAGAAGGTTAGAGACATTAAAAGGCATCAGATAATAGACATAACACAGAAATAAGACAACAACTAAAAGTAGAGAAATTGAACACAACAATAGAGAAATACATAACAAACTGGAAAGAACACTTGGCAAGGATGACTGAGAATAGAATACCAAAAGCAGCATACAGCTATTCACCACGAGGAAGGAGAAGTTTGTGAAGACAAAAAAAAAAAAATATGGAAAGAGCAGCAATTTGGAGCCGGAACAGGCTAGTAAATAAGCCTAAACCATGAAGGTGAAGAAGAAGAAGAAGGAGGAGAAGAAGAAGAACAAGATGATGATAGACAATATTAAAATATATAGTTTGTTTGCGGTACAAAGAGAAAGGCTGAGTTAGGGAAAGAGTAGAGAATGCTGAGTTTGCAGTGCAAGACCTTCTCTTAGGCAGAACTATGTATGTATGTATTGTAAATATTATACTTGGAACAAATTAATTTGATATGTAGATTTACCATTAATTTTCCATCTAATTTAGTTCAAATTTCACTCATGGCTTTCAGTTCACTAGATTGTGTACTGTTTCTTTGGACTATGTACTCTATCCGTTCTGTATGTTGTATATAGTTTTGATTACAATCAACCTCTCCAGCAATGTTCAGTTTTGTAAACAAAGAGTATATCGCACAGCTTTTAGTGCGCAAGGAGAAAAAGCATTCGACGTTTACAAACAATGAAGTCTTTGACGGCCCTGTAACTATACATTCACAATATCCTCCAAAATTACATGTTTGCGGACCTATGTTTACTTTTTCCCCGCTTATTTTTAACGCCGTTAGTTTACTATGTAACTTTTATATCATCAGAAAAATAAAAAACAATGGCCTTCAAGGGCACTCATCCAGTTCGGAAAAATATAATATTAGAAAATAAACCAATAGAACAAGTGGTAAAATATAACTTCCTAGGTTGCGAAATATCATACACAGCGCAAACAGATATAAATAGCAAACTAAATAAGTTTAATTATATAACAGGAACACTAAAAAGAACTTTGAAAAATAAAGCCAGGAAAGACTCTATAATGAAATTATATACAAGACAATGGCAATGCCTATTATTACTTATGGATCCGAAACATGGACAATGACAACACAACAATCTGCCAGAATACAAGCTACTGAAATGAAGTTCCAAAGACCAATAGCAGGATATCAAAGAACAGACAAAAAACATAACACAGAAATAAGACAACTAAAAGTAGAGGAATTAAACACAACAATAGAGAAATACAGAACAAACTGGAAAGAACACTTGGCAAGCATGACTGAGAATAGAATACCAAAAGCAGCATACAGTTATTCACCACGAGGAAGAAGTTTTGGAAGACCAAACAAAGATGGAATGAGCAGAAATTTGGAGCCGGAACAGGCTTGTAAATAAGCCTAAACCGTGAAGAAGAAGAAGAAGAAACAAATGAAGAAGAAGAACTTTCATACACTCCGTACAATAAAAGAGGACACGCCGTCGCGTTATTGGATAAGAGAAATAATAATAATCATCTTCAAGGTGTGGGCTTGTTGGTCCGTTCTGCTCCACGATGCACAATATGCTGCAGGTCTTCCTTCTAACTTCGCGTCGTTTTGGTCTTCTTACATTTCTTCGGCCTTGATGTTTATTATGAAGCATCTGTTTTGATAAACTATTATTTGGCATTCTCTGTACATTTCAAACCAATTACATTTATTTCTGTATATTCTCTCGTTTATTAATGGTACTGTACATCAACTATATGTAGACTTCAAAAAAGCATATGATTCAATTAAGAGGGAGAAGTTATATAGTATCCTGCTGGAGTTCGGAATTCCTAAAAAGTTAGTTAGACTTATACGAATGTGTCTAAATGGCACAAAGAGTAGGGTGCGTGTAGGCAAACAGTTTTCGGACACTTTTGAAATCCAGAATGGGTTGAAGCAAGGAGATGCACTATCTCCTCTACTATTTAATTTTGTATTAGAGCATGCCATCAAATCTTTAGAGGATGAGGAAGGCCTACAACTCAATGGTATTAATAAGATGTTAGTTTATGCTGATGATGTAGTACTATTGGCCGATAGCGAGAAGATACTAAAGGACAAAACGCACACACTATTGAGTAACACTAAGGAATTAGGACTGGAAGTAAATATCAATAAAACTAAACATATGGTCACACGTAGAAATGCATTATATAATGGAAATGGGCAGCTAATGACAAATGAGGGAAATTTTGAGGAAGTGGCTGAATTCAAATACCTAGGAACAATAATCACAAATAGGAATGAGATGCACAAAGAAATTAAACATGGGCTCAATTCTGGAAATGCGTGCTATTATGCATTGCAGAGACTTTTAATATCCCAAACCCCTTTCAAAACACGTTAAACTGAAAATATATAAAACTATTATTCTACGAGTTATATTATACTGGTGCGAAACACGGACTCTTACTTTAAGGGAGGAAATGAGATAAAGAGTTTTTGAGAATAAAGTACTTAGGAAAATTTTTGGACCAAAGAGAGATGAACAGACAGGTGAATGGAGAAGACTTACAAACAATGCACTACATGGTCTTTATAGGAAGCCAGACATAATAAGAACAGTTAAGTCCTGTAGACTGCGATGGACAGGACATGTTGCGCGAATGGGTAATGAAAGATATGCATGGAAGCTTCTTGTGGGAAAGCCAGAGGGAAGACGCCCAGTTGGTAGACCAAGAATGAGGTGGAAGAACAACATTAACTATGATTTGAGGGAAGAAGATTATATACGGAATGATTGGAAAGCATGAGCTCAGAATAGAGATATAAGGAGAGGTTATGTCCGCGCGGCCATGAACCTACGGGTTCGATAGTGCCAGTGAGTAAGTAAGTATATTCGCTTGTTTATATTATATAGGTCTATTCAAAAAGAAGGAAGAGACTTTAAACGTTTATTTCTTCTAAACTACAAACAAAAAAACAAAAAAATAGAAACACAATCCCAACGTTTCTGGAAAGAGAAAAGTTGAAATTTCACTATTTTATGCATTCAATATGAGCACCATGTGTTACACGACAAAAATGAAAACGGTGGCTCATTTCTTGCCACACACGCTTCAGCTAGTTACCAAATTCACAGTTTCAACAATTCGATGTGGCAGATTTTCTAAAGTGTCAGGCATAGGGGGGACAAAAACATGGTCTTTTACGTAAAACCACATACAAAAATCACACGGGGTTAGGTCTGGTGACCTGGACGTGGTTAGAGAAATGCGGCAGTGATATGAACTAAACTTTTCTCTTTCCTGAAACGTTGTATTGTGTTTCTATTGTTTGTAGTTTGGAAGAAAGAAATAAATATTTGAATTCTGTTCCTTCTTTCTGAATAGCCCTGTATATTTGTATTTTATCTCTGATATCTTGACTTCTCTTTTGATCTCTTAAAGATTCACCTTCAACGGATCTGAAACATCTCATTTCTATTGTCTCAATTTTATGTTTATCAGAGATCGTTAAAGGCCAAGCATCAGACCCGTATGTTAACGTTAGAACGGCTACTGTTTTGTAAAATTTCAATTGAGTTTCCCTTGTGGTCTTATTTCTCAAATATCTCCTTATTGAACCACATATAAATGAATACGAGAATATATTCCGGGGTTAAAGGCGGCAATTACGCAGGATTGTCAACTCGGCTGACATCTCCTGCCGATTGCCTAAAAATGGGGATTCATAACCTCCTTTAATCCATTGGTCTCCATAGACTTTCAGTGGGATATCGTTACCTTCTACCATTAAATGCATATACCATTTACCTAACAAGGGAATTGTTTAATACTGAATTACAAAGTTTATCATTATCTTAAGGCACGACAACTTCAAAAGTGAAAGTTCTGGCCTTAACAACTCTTCAATATCAATCTGTCTCTTGCCATATTCAAATTAGTCACTTTCATTTTCTTTAGATCGTTCATTGTGCTATCCTCCCGTCTGATCTTCGGTCTTCCAATAGCTCTGCCTCCTATAGGTTTCCATTTGTAGAGTTTTTGACCAGTCTCTGATCATCCATTCTTATCAAATGTCCAAGCCAACCAAATCTGAGAGATCTTATATGGTTTACTATATTCTGATTTTTGATTAATTTGTTTAGTTCGTTATTTGTTTCGGTTCTTCAACAGTTATCAGTTCCTCTATTTGGTCCAAATATTCTACTTAAAATTTTTATTAAAAAAATTAGTAATTTCTGTTTTATTGTTTCTTTTAGGACCCACGTTTCATAAGCATATGTAACTACTGGTCTAAAGAGTGTTTTGTAATAACCTTATTTTTGCAGTTTTTGATATTGATTTGCTTTTAAAAACTCCTGGCGCGACAGGCCTACAAGGCCCTTAGCCTACCAGCCGGCTGCTGGCCTCACATCCACATGTGTCAATCACAGAGGTAGATGATAATCAGCCAGTGTAGGGGTGACATGTGGTCAGCATGTCGAGTCCCCTAGCCGTTTATAGCTGGTTTTCTCAACCTGGAGCCGCTACTTATTGTAGCTACCCAAATGAATCACGATACTGGGTGGGCACCGGTCCCATACTGGCTGAAATACCATGAGAAAATTTCTTCCCCCATGGAGACTCGAACCAGCGTAAGTCCCGTAGCTCTGCGCCAAGGCTTCCTGCCTTAACCACTCAGCTACGGTGCGGGACAATTTGCTTTTAAATAAGGTTCTATTTGCATAATAAGCTTTATTCCCATTTACCAATCTTTCCTTAATTTCCTCTTGTAATGCATTATGTCCATTTAGTTTGGTACCTAAAGTATTTAAATGATTCTGCTGTGTGAATTAGCATGTCATTAATTTGTAGATTTTCCGATTTTCTGTTGTGATGAATTACAATGTTATCAATTGTAAATAACACTTATGAACGGAGTCTGTCACAATAGCTCAGGTGGTAGAGAAACAGAGTTTGATACCCGACAAGGTTGTACATTTTCCTGTAAAACTTCATTATCGGGGATAGGAAGTGTTATAGTGTATAGTTTCTAATAGCATAAATTATGGTTCAGATGTTTGGATTAAATTCCAAATCCCTCCGCAGAATACATGAACGGATTAAATTTACAGATGCGTAAGTCATTTTCGTCCGGAGTAAAATTATAACCTTAGTGGGTCTACAAGTTCAATTCTAGCCTCTATGTTAAATATGAATTCAGGCTACACTCCAAAAGAGAATTATAACATAGCAGTGTATGATTTTTGATCCAGAATTTATAAATGGAGATTAAATGACATGATCGGGGAAAGAAGAAGAGAGGATAGTGTTGGTGGGATGACGTTTGGAAAATGGGATAACGCGAAAAAAATAACGAAAATGCGGTGTGGACCACCAACAATTACTCCGGAACCATAAGAATTCGAATATGAGAACCCAGTTGGGGCAGCTGCGCGTTCTTTAGGCTTAGTCGTAATTGGTTTTATGATGAATTAGTTCTAAAATTAAAACCCAACACCAATTTCAATTTTTTTCTTATTGGACGACACCAGTTTGTCATTTCCACATTGTCTCTCTCTCTCTCTCTCTCGGCATTTTTTGAATTTATTAATAGCATAGCTGATTGTTGAGCCGTAGCCTCTCCTTTATAATGAGTTTATAGACCAAGTTCATTTTTTAGTTACCTTATTTGTCCAAAGATGTCGGTTGTGTGTGACATGCGGTCTCAATGAGACATCCAGCAGGCAACTAAGGTTAGATAAGATAAATGGAATTTATTGCCTTTTTTCAGAAGAAAGAAAATACATATGCATTTACATTGCGCACGGGCCTGCTTGGCCGTACGTGCATTATTTTTCCATGAATAAAAAATAAAACTAATCATAATATAAACAAATATCTACAAATACACCTGTATCAAAAAACAATAACAGGCTACATAGGGCCTATATGTAAAATATATGTCTACACTACATCACAATAATACATATCTACACTCATCCATGAAAAGACCATGTGTATAGATAAATAAAAAAGTCTCATTCTGTACATTAATATTAAAAAAAAAATGCTAGAAAACAAATTAGAAAAAACACACTCACATACACCCATACACCCCCACACCCCCACACATATACACACTGCACGCTCATACCCCCTCCCCCGTCCCTGCAGACATCAAATACACTATCAGACTATTCAACTTAACAGACCTACTTATTATATAATATGATCAAAGATCGAAAACAAAGACCATATTGAGATTCTTCTTATTGATAATACATATATCCTTAATCTACAATTTTGCTATAACTCAATTTCCTTACTGTATCCAAAAATTTGCATGTTTTTGATTCACTCTCGATGCGTCGTAAAAGATTCCAACACGGCACTCTCCCTCGATCCAACCTGAGAAATCTCTCCGGCAGCATCTGTAATCTAAGTTGTTCTGTCTCTCTACAGAATGCTACAATATGCTGCCAGTTTTCATGATCACCGTATAGCGGGCATAGTTTAATGCCTTCATCATTTGTTAAATTATGGGCCATCCATCCCGAAGGTATTACTAGGATGTTTGAGATCGGTAAATCTTGCTTAGAGGCTTTTTTAGATCAGGCTTAAAGATTTTTACGAGCCTGAAAATCTTCAACTCGGGGCCCATGGCTTGGTCCCGGAGAGGGAAAGAGCTTGACTAGTCCATCACGGCATTGGCGTATTGTATTGTACTTCTGAGATTGCAGCGTCTAGAAGGCGGGGTTACGCTCCTCAAAGATATTGTCCACAACTGTGGACAAACTTAATATAATGGTGTGAATATGATAATGGTGGCCAGATGATATTTGGGGACTGTTTGGTCCTTAAATTTTCCTGGCATTTGTCTTATAGATAAGGAAAAACCCTGAAGAAACATTGCCCAGGAAACTTGTCCCGACCGGGGATTAAACCCGGACCCGCTGCATGACAAAAGCAAAGCAGTGAACCCGATTTTTCGACCTGTGATACTAGAATGGTATTATTGCCTCACTATGATGGTTGTCCAGCGGCTCGCTTTGATTCCCCGCAGCTGTTATATTTAATTAAATACAAAGATGCAAGAATCGGTTAAAGCAAGGAGATGCACTATCTCCTCTACTATTTAATTTTGTACAAGAGCATGCCATCAAACCTCTAGAGGATGAAGAAGACCTACTACTCAATTGCATTAATAAGCTGTTAATTTATGCTGATGATGTAGTACTATTGGCCGATAGCGAGGAGATACTAAAGGCCAACACGCACACACTATTGAGTAACATTAAGAAATTAGGACTGGAAGTAAATATCAATAAAACTAAATATATGGTCACACGTAGAAATACATTATATAATGGAAATGGACAGCTGATGACAAATGAGTGACATTTTGAGGAAGTGGCTGAATTCACAAATAGGAATGAGATGCACAAATAAATTAAACATAGGCTCAATTCAGGAAATGCGTGCTATTATACATTACAGAGACTTTTGATGTCCCAACTCCTTTCAAAAACGTTAAACTGAAAATATATAAAACTATTATTCTACCAGTTATATGGACTCCTACTTCAAGGGAGGAAAAGAGATAACGAGTATTTAAGAATAAAGTTCTTAGAAAAATTTTTGCAATAAAGAGAGGTGAACAGACAGGTGAATGGAGAAGACTACTTAACAATGAACTACATGGTCTTTATAGGAAGCCAGTTATAATAAGAACACTTAAATCTCGTAGACTGCGATGGGCAGAACATGCGGCACGTATGGTGAATGAAAGACGTGCATGGAAGCTTTTTGTATGAAAACCAGAGGGAAAACGCCCAGTTGGTAGACCAAGTATGGGGTGAGAGAATAACATTAACTGAGATTTGAGGGAAGTAGATTATACAGGGAATGATTGGAAAGCATTAGATCAGGATAGGGATGTATGGATAGCTTATGTCCGCGCGGCCATGAACCTACGGGTTCGATAGTGCCAGTGAGTGAGTAGGTAAGAGTAAGATGCCTACTACCGCCACTACAATAATTCTGCATGTTTATCATCGTCAAGCTTTGTCGTGCGACACCCGCTTTTATACAAATGGACTACCATCATAGCGAGGCGATAATACCTCTGTCTCGAAATAAGTTCCCTAAGGCACGATTTGTTTACGAACAAATTTGGATTGCGGGCGTAATGACATAAGTTGTTAAAGAGCGTCGTTAAATAAAATGCAAAGTCCACATTTTTTGCGCGAGGAAGTAAATTTGTCAGTTTTATAATTACGTAGCGAATTCTTTAATTACCATTATTACAGAAAATACGTACGTGAACAGTTTTTAAAAGCGTTGAAACGAATAAACCCAACATGTTATAATTCAAGTATAGATTAGCGAATTACTGGATCTGTTGAAAAAAAACACAATTGCAGATAATTTATATAATGTTACAATTTGAATCTTAAATTGCAGAAGCGAAATATAAAATCACTGATACATTAGTAGCAAATATAATCTCTCCTATAGATTTTATTTTAGGACTTATAAAAGAATTCAACTGATTACGAGCTGGATATTTTTCTTTATTGCCCATTCTCATCCAACTGGGGCGTATTCAAGTACTAAATAGTTAAATTATAAAATTATTTTGTACCTTGTATACTACCGTCTTCCTCAACTATACAGTTTCTATTTAAAATTTTTTGTTGATTTCACTCTAGGCCTTTCGAAGCAAGCTTCATCTTCTGTAGTTATTGTAGTAGAGCGAAAGCAACGAAAATTTTAAATAGAAACATTATAGTTGAGGAAGACGGTAGTATACAAGGTTTAAAAATATAATTTAACATTGTTTTAAGGGGGATGATGGATGAAATTTGTTTTTTCTACATTTTTTGAGCTAGAGACTCGAGTTTTTGTACAAACATTCACTGCATGACACATAATGACGTGTTTAAGTTTCATTGTTGTGAGACATTTATTTTATGAATTATTAAATACTAGCTGGCCCGGCGAACTTCGCATCGCCTTTAAATATTTTTACGTTAATTTTTCCCATGTTTTAATAGTTATTCTGCTATTCGGGGCGGAAACAAATCCAACAAATCAAAGATCATAAAAATCATTCCAGCCGTTCTTGAGTTATAAATAGTGTAAGTAATCCGACTTTGTTTTATATATATATATATATATATAATATATATATATAGAAGTTCCGACCACGCGTTGCTGTGGCTAAGGTATACGATAAATTATGTTGTAGTAAACTAATTGAAATTAATAACTAACAGACTTACTTACTTTCTATAATATTAGGCATATTATTATAAGTAACAGACTTACATTTTGTTATTCCGTTCCTTAGGACCTTCATATGTTTTTAAATTGACATTCTTCTTAAATGTAAGATTTATGTCACATAGGCCTATGCCAATTTGCGGAAATTCACTTGATATCTTATCATTCATGGTCTCTAGAACTGATTCGCCAAATTGTTCAATGTCCCTTCTCGATCCACTTAAATTTAAATTAAGTTGCTGTCTTTCAGCCACATTACTTAAAACTAATACTTACACACGAAATTAATATTATTATCAATATATTGAAAATAAAATAAACACTGAACACACTTAAATTATGAAATAATAAATATTTGTAATTCTATTGAAATTCGCGGTTGCAACAAAAAGCACAGCCACCTGGATCTCTCTTTGTTAAATAATAAACCAATTACCTTACCAAATTCCTTACCCGCCATCTGTTAGAATCGTATGGAACTCACAGATAATTATAACTCTTTGTTAAATAATAAACAAATAATTTGCAATAAAAATAATGCCACTATACATTTAGTTAGAAACTACCCTATGTCTCAAGTTGCATCAAACTGCACACAGTGTGCAAATTTTTTATTAAAATCGGTTCAGTAGTTTAGGATTCCATCGCGGAGAAACAACGTGACATGTAATTTTTATATATCAAGATTATATTTAAAAAAAATTACATATATTATAATTTAATGGTTTGCACAATTTTTTAGTAAAATGTCTGATTTTTTACATGACCCCTAAATTATTTGAAAAAAAAAATCATGCATTAGAATTCTTATAATGTGAATACAAAGGCAGAAAGAAAATAATGTTGTACCTCATGCGTGGAATTACAAAAAAATAATTAACAATTGCACACACTTTATATTTTATTTCTTAAAATACTACTTCAATCATGAAACCCGAGCACTACTTTGTTACCCATTATTTTAGGACATGCAGTAAAAATTTGATCCTTCTAGGACAAAATTTGTGAATTCCATTCTATTTTGATGTACAAAAATGCAGTGAAAATGAAAGTGTGGAAAAACAAGTTTAAAGATTTGCATGCAGATAGTATTTAACTGGCGCAGCCTTTTAACTATGACGTAATTTAGGGCACTTAGAAGCGCCATAGGCCCCTGAAACTTTGCCAACATATACATTAGAGTACAGGTTATTTTTAGTACAAAAACAAAAATGCCAATTTTGATCTCAAATGGTAAATTTTTCACCCATCACACCCCTTAACCTAAACGGTATAAAACGATTATGAACATAAAAAGTATAGATACTAAATAGTTTCCGGCCGGGAAACATTTCAGAAAAAAAATACGGCCCGAGTATACGGGATCCATGCTCCCATGAGTGTTCAAGGTCTGCCGATGGATTCCTTATAGAGTTATCGTTTCTTTATTTAATTCAACTTCAACATTTAAAATTTTATCTCATTTAGAATGTTTGAATGTATCGGTAGGCCGGACGTTCCCAGCTTTTATGACTGAAGGCTCACTTAACTGAACGGCCACGCATTTAGAATGTTTGAATGTATCGGTAGGCCGGACGTTCCCAGCTTTTATGACTGAAGGCTCACTTAACTGAACGGCCACGCATTTAGAATGTTTGAATGTATCGGTAGGCCGGAGGTTCCCAGCTTTTATGACTGAAGGCTCACTTAACTGAACGGCCACGCATTTAGAATGTTTGAATGTATCGGTAGGCCGGAAGTTCCCAGCTTTTATGACTGAAGGCTCACTTAACTGAAGAGCCACGATTTACGGACATATTTGTTTTGTAATAAATTACTAATAGCCGTCAGCCTACTATATTTACAGGATGTAACAGGACCTCACCGACAAAATGATAGGGATGATAGGCCATACAGAGAGGACAATTTTTTGTGAAGGAACATATAGTCGCAAACACGTCGTTTAAGCGTTATGCGCAGATGAAGATGTTCACCCGTGAGGGTCGGAATTGAATACATACAATTGTAGGTACACGTATAATTTTATTGAAAAATGCATGTTTTTTACAATGAGTGTTCAAACAGTCGACCCTGTGCTTCATTGCATGTTTGATATCGTCGCGGTAACGATCGGACAGCACGGCCGATCATGGCAGGATTCTTTTTGACGTCGTCAGAACACGTATTGTTTGAACACTTATTGTAAAAACATGCATTTTTCAATACAATTATACGTGTACAATTGTTTGTATACAATTCCGACCCTTACGGGTGAACACCTTCATCTGCGCATAACTCATAAACGACGTGTTTGCGACTATATGTTCCTTAACAAAAAAATATCCTCTCTGCATGGCCTATCATCCCTATCATTTTGTCGGTGAGGTCCTGTTACACCCTGTAAATATAGTAGGCTGACGGCTATTATTAATTTATTACAAAACAAATATGTCCGTAAATCGTGGCTGTTCAGTTAAGTGAGCCTTCAGTCATAAAAGCTGGGAACCTCCGGCCTACCGATATTGTATTTTCTTCACCAAAAACGATTCTCTCTGCATGGCCTATCATCCCTATCATTTTGTCGGTAAGGTCCTGTTACACCCTGTATATATATACGCGCACACACACACACAACACACACACACACACACACACACACACACACACACACACACACACACACACACACACCACACACACACACAGTAAATACAGTGTAAGACTATTCAATTAAGCTTAATGAAGTTGAATATATGATAGAATACCATCATCAATAATATGTATA
Organism: Diploptera punctata; assembly: GCA_030220185.1. Taxonomy (NCBI): domain Eukaryota; kingdom Metazoa; phylum Arthropoda; class Insecta; order Blattodea; family Blaberidae; genus Diploptera; species Diploptera punctata. The sequence continues at coordinate 1,640,264 of JASPKZ010006086.1, forward strand.
ATGTCCACCGCTGTGGTCTCGGGGTAGCGTGCTGCCTTGTCACGCAGCGGCCCGGGTTCGATCCCCGGTCGGGACACAGTTTTTCTGGGTGAGGTTTTTATCGGATTCTTCCTCACCTGTAAGACAAATGTCAGGAAAACTTTAAGGCCCAAACGGTCCCCGAAATCATATGGCCATCAATCATCATCATTCATATTCATCTTAGGCTAAGCTTAGGATTTGGGACTCTCCTGGCGCACCATTATCATCATCATCATCACTCATCATATCATCGGGGTAACGTAACCCCCCCTTCCAGGCGCCCCACCTCAGAAGTGGGTTACAAGTACGCCATGCCAGGAGAGAAACCAGGAATGTCGATAGACAAACCTGGGGCATTTGGGGGAAAAATATGTACATGTATAATTAAAACATTACATCAAGATTTTAAAGTAAAAAATTACATTTAAAGCAAAATTTTCTTCATTGAGTCTCAATTTTGCTCTCTCTCTGAATTTTTTTTTACTATAACAAGGATTTGCGTTTTTCCTCTTTGTGCTCGATCCCTCCCCCCTCAAGGGATCACAACACTACCAATTCCCCAGTATCCGATCTGACAAATTCCTCCGGTAGCAAATGCAATAATGTGTTACCATTTTTTCAGGTCTTTGCAGAGGACATCTTTATCGGCTATTAAAAATTGCGCACTTTGTAATTTATACTTTTAAACCGGTCAACAAATCTTCATGAACATTTGTACATATATATTTTCATTTAACAGCAAGTGTTTAGCCGCTCTCCGTTATGCTCTAAAACTTGCGTAGTTCACCTGGAACGAAAATTTAAAAATCACTCAAGCGATCGCAATTTTCGACGATTCACACCAAATTCAGTATACACTTTTAAAATATACCGAGGTAGATATTGTCTAAAACTCAGAGACATCTGGCCAATGGAAGTGGGGGTTTACCTGAAATCTGACATTAAAAAATTACACTAAAACCGTCATATTTGGTTCATCGAAATGTATACTATGCTATAATTAACCTCCAATATTCTTTTTTACTTCCGATTGAGGGTCTTTCCACTTTTCAGCGGTTGCCCTTTTACCAGCCGGCTGCTGGCCCTTCACATCCACATGTGTCAATCACAGAGGTAGATGATCAACAGCCAGTGTAGGGGTGACATGTGGTTAGCATGTCGAGTCCCCCAGCCGTTATAGCTGGTTCCTCAACCTGGAGCCGCTACTTATTATTGTAGCTACCCAATTGCCTCACGATGCTGGGTGGGCACCGGTCCCATACTGGCCGAAATACCATGAGAAAATTTCTTCCCCCATGGAGACTCGAACCAGCGCAAGTCCCGTAGCTCTGCGCCAAGGCTTCCTACCTTAACCGCTCGGCTACGGCGCGGGGACTTCTTTTTTACTTACTCAACAAATATATAAAAAGGTATATTTAATTTATTTAGCTAGTAGCGCACTATGAGTATTATTTAGTCATTTATTTATTAATCAACACTTTTAAAATTCATATTAAAGCACCGCTGAGGTTATGTAATAAGATGTTAATTATATAAAATTGGTACCTGGTAAGTCAGTCGTCCTCAACTAAATTATTAACTAGTTCCAATATGGAGGCCTTTCAGAAACACTGTTCATCTTCTGCATTTTATATGGTACTGACGGTACCGTAACAACAATATCAGTACAATCAGTGCCAGTTAAATACAGAAGATGAAACAGTGTTTTTTGAATGGCCTCTATAATGCAACTATTTAATAATTTACTTGAGGACGAGTAAAGTGATCCACAACAGACCCGGAGGCCCTTGGGGTAGTAGGAGGTTAAGGCTCCCACTTTTTCTTGACAATCGGCACTTTATGTCAGCCGGGTTGTCAGCCCTGCGTGACGGCCGCTTTACCCCCAGAACAAGCGTCTGGTACTCATTTCCGTTAGAGCCTGAGTCGACCCCAGGGCCATAGTGCTGCCAGAGGATTTGGGTCAGTTTAAAATCCTGACCCCAACGGGACTTGAACCCTCGATCCTCCGGCTTGTAGCTCAGTGCCTTAAATACTACGCTACGGCGTGCTACCAATTTTATATTTAACATCTTATTTATTAGTCGGCCGCGGTGGACTAGTGGTTATGCTCCTTGTCTCTGGTCCCGAGGGTCGCGGGTTCAAACCCGGCCGGGGTCGATGGATTTTTTGACGGAAAAATCCAAGGATCAAGTCCTCCGGGAGGGACTTTAAGCCGTGGGTCCCGAGTCTGAAGATTTTCAGGCTCGTAAAAATCCTTAAGCCTGAATGAAAAGGCCTCTAAGCATAATTTACCGAATTTTCCGTCCTAGTACTACCTTCGTTTCCTAGATGTCAGTATGTGGCGGAACGCTGACCACGGACCAATCAGAATGACATCTATACGAAAACAAGTGTAACTAAATTAGTATGGTTCAAATTCTTCCCCGTAGGGGGAAAGCGCCTAAATCTCTGTAAAGGGAAAATATAGGCTTACAATACAATACAATTTATTTATTATTTAACAGGTTTAAATGTATACATCTATCTGTGCCCAATATAACGTTTTGATTTTCTTCCTTCATTAATCTCTGTCCTTTGTCACCATCTTGCAGTCCCCTGTTCTTCATCAAGTTCGTAATTTCTGACTCTCCTTGTCTTGTTAGGTCTCCTTCTTTTCCTGCGATTTGGATTTCAGTATAAACTCCTAACTGGCAATCTATCTTCATTCATCTTTTTCTCGTGTCCAAAACATTGTAATTAGTTTATTTCCCACAAATTGTTTAATTGTTTCGTCAAAGTCAATTTTGTCTCGGATATTACTGTTTCTGGTCCTGCCTAAATTTTAGAGTATCGTGCACATATTCTTAAAAATCAATGTTTGTAGATTGCAATTTTGACTTTAATTTGGTTTTTATACTATACGTTTCTGCTCAATAGGCCATTAAACGTCTTGCTATTGATTTATAAAACAATATGGATTTTAGTTTCTTTGAATTTCTGTTTATCCCACAAAATTCCATTCAACATTGCTTTTATAGATCGACCTTTAACTTAGTTTTATTTCCAAATCATTGTTTCCATCTCATTTATTTCATCTCCCAAATATTTAATTCTATTGTATAGTAATTATGCCCTAGGGCACGTCTTTCACTGCAATCATAGCATTTTCATGCTACGATTTGCAGCTTTACTAAGGAATTATAGTTGTGGTAGTTTTCCGTTGCTTTCCACACCGGTGAAGGATGGTGATGATGATAATGATAAAGATGATGATGATGGTCGGATGATTTTCGGGGACAGTTGGGCCCTAAAATTCCTGACATTTGTCTTACAGGTGAGGAAAAACCCCGAAATAACCTCACCCAGGAGCCTGTCCCGACCGGGAATCGATCCCGGGCCCTCTGCGTGACAAGGCAGCCCGCTACATCGAGACCACAGCGGTGGACACATTTAATTTTGTTACAAATATTAATGGTATCTTTGGAATATTCTAATATCAAATTTTCTCAATTATCACCAATTACCATATATGGAATTTATATTTATATTAATTTTTTATCCCAACTTTTCATGTTCTTCTATTGATTTTCTGATCATATATTCAATGTTGTGATATTCTGTCTATCTGTAATGGCGTAGCTCATTGTTGAGCCACATCCTCTCCTGTTGTAAGGAGTTACTCGACCAAGTTAATTTTTAGTTATCTTATTTGCTCGTAGATGTCATACGGTCAACACACCGGCCCAATGAGACATCTAACAGGCAACTAATGTATTACTAGGACGTTGATGTTGGTAAATGTTGCTTAGGGACCTCTTTATTCAGGCTTAAGGTTCTTTCACGAGCCTGAAAATCTTCAAACATAGGACCCAGGTTTAAAGTCTCTCCCGGAGGACTTTCTCCCTGGATTTTTTCATCCTAAAAAATCCATCTACCCCGGCAAGGTTTGAATCCACGACCCTCGGAACTAGAGGCAAGCAGCATAACTACTAGTCCACCGCGGCCGATTACACTGATCAATAAAAAACTTTTTTTTTGTCTCAGAAAGAAAAATATGTGATTCTGATAGTATCTTTTCTCCTGAATTCGAATATGATATCGATTTTTCTCCTTCACGCAAGGTTTCCGAGAGAATAATTTATAATTTCAAACACTAATATTTTCTACATTCGTAACTACACAATATTTGAACATTCGGATTCACCTAGAAAGTAACAAATGACGATTTTCTGTTATATTTCGCCTGTGGAGCATCCCTCTTGATTGTCCAACAATAATCGGCCAGCATATTAGGATTCCATTTGCCTTGATATCTCTTTTCCATAGCTGAAATCTCCTGATGAAAGTGTTCTCCGTGCTCATCGCTCACTGCGCCAAGATTTTCCGGGAAGAAATCTAGGTTTATTAAAAAATAATTATTTAAATCCATTAATTGAAATTGAAATAAAAAAAAACTGTGGGTGATGGAGAAATTCCGAATACATATTTGAAAACACGATAAAAAACTGCATTAATTACTCATGAGACAAAAATCATGTTGACCAGTGTTATTGTAAACTTCACCTAATACAATTTGATCATCTGCAAATTTTAATGTGCATATTATATTGTCATTCTTCTTCTACCTTTGGCTTTATGGTTCTCTGAGAACCTTGGCCTCCTAATAACATCTCCCCATTCTTCTCTATTACTAGCTTTCTGTCTCCACCTTTTCACCTTCAGTTGTCTTAAGTCTTCCTCAACCTTATCTTACCATCTTAGTTTCTCTTCCAACCTTTCTTTTCCTTCCGGTCCCCTTTAAAATCTTTCTTGCACTTCTTTCTTGCTCCATCCGCAACACATGTCCCACCCATTGCAGCTCTCTTTCTTCTAATATCTCCTACCAGATCTAAATGCCTGTATAATTCTTTCTATTCCTGGTCCGTTCTAATTCTCCATATATCTTGTTATGTACTGCTCCAGATATCTTCCTTAATATTTTTCTTTCCCATGTATTTAATTCGTATTTATCTTTTTCTGATAATGTCCATGTCTCGCTTCCAAACAAAACTATTGGTTTCAATATTGTTTTATACGTTTTAATTTTTGCTATTCTTACTTCTTTACTTTTGATACCACAGCACAGGACATGTCTATACTCCGAATCTTACACAATATCTATGACTAGAGCATGGAACTCACTTCCCAGTCAAGTCAGGGACTGTCAATCGCTATCATTTTTTAATACAAATTAACTGATGTCTTAAGTTCGACAAAATGAAAACATTAACTGCATAACAACTATATACAGCATTCTATGAATAATCATCTAGGAAGCTGCTTACTTTATTTTATATCTTTTTAATTTTATTATAGTTAGTATTAGCTAGTATTAGATCACATTATCATTGTATTTTGTTTAGTCTGTATTTTAATAATATCTTAAAATTGTAATATGTATGTAATTTTTGTATAACTCTACTATTCGCTGGTTGAGTGGAAGAGACGGCCTTATGGCCTTAACTTTTCCAGCTAAAATAAAGCATTATTATTATTATTATTATTATTATTATTATTATTATTATTATTGTTATTGTTATTATTATTATTATTTTTGTTGTTGTTCTGGACTTAAAAACTTGTTTTAATACATATAAGCATCTATTGCCCATTGTAATCCTTGCTCAACCTCTTCACTCAATTCATTTTTTTTTTTGGTAATTAGAGAACCCAGGTATTTAATATTATCAACTTTCACAAATTTCTGACCATCTAATACTATATATATATATATATATATATATAGTAGTTGGGTTTACTTCCACTCTTGATATTCTTATATATTTTCTATTATTCTCGTTTATGAATATTGTCATCCATTATTCTCATATTACAATTCGATCAGATTTCTAAATTCAAATCGTGAAAGATTGGCATGCTACGAGTTATTGGTAAGCCCAGAAAATTGGATAAACTTGGGTAAATTTCTGAACAAAACGCGGAAAATAAGAACAACACTCATTCATGCATAAATAAATATGTTAACAAATTTCAATACCATTAATTCGTAATAATTCTACATAACCAATGTAATATATAATGTAATTGTATTGTTATCTAATTGTAATATTATTGTGTATTTTAAGTTACATTATTCCGCTAGTGGACTAGTGGTTATGCTCCTTGCCTCTGGTCCCGAGGGTCGCGGGTTCAAACCCGGCCGGGGTCGATGGATTTTTTAGGATGGAAAAATCCAAGGAACAAGTCCTCCGGAAGGGACTTTAAGCCGTGGGTCCTGAGTCTGAAGATTTTCAGGCTCGTAAAAGATACTTAAGCCTGAATGAAAATGCCTCTAAGCAACATTTACCGAATTTTCCCGACCTAGTACTACCTTGGTTTCCTAGATGTCAGTATGAGGCGGAACGCTGACCACGGACCACTCAAATGACATCTGTACGAAAACAAATGTAACTAAATTAGTATGGTCCAAATTATTCCCTGTAGGGGAGAGCGCCTAAATCTCTGTTAAGGGAGATATGGGCTTACAAGATACAAGACGATTACCAAACATTAACTTATTGTAACGGACTGTCTACAGCGCGTACGGCTTACTGCCCGTGCGACCCATATTTCTAAATAACATTGTATGCATCTTACTTTATTAGACTAAAAGTAAGATCATATAAGATAAAAAATCGTAATAGACAACAAACCTGTGGAACGAGTAACAAATTTTAATTATTTGGGTTGTAATTTTACTATAAACACAAAAAATGAAAGAGACATACTTATATAACTGTCGAAATTTCAAATTATATGCGGAACTATACATAAAACATTAAAGAATAAAACAAGAAGAGATACTAGATTGAAGTTTTATAAAACATTGGCAGTTCCTGCATTACTTAATGGGAGCGAAACTTGGGTAATGACCAAAAAATTGCAAAGTAGAATACAAAGCGCAGAAATGAACTTCCTTACAAGAACAAAAGGCTGCACAAGATTGGGTCGGATAAGGAATGAAGATATAAGAACAGAGTTAAAAATATATCCATTGGATGAGAAAATCAGAGAATATAGAGAGAAATGGTTTACACACGTGGAAAGAATGAATGTATCAAGATTATCAAGAGCAGCATTCAACTACAAGCCAAGAGGTTCAAGGAATGTAGGAAGGCCTGTGAAAAAATGGCAGAACAACTGTGAGGCGGAACAGACAATTTTCCTAGCCCGTGAAGTGAAGAAGAAGAAGAATATATGTATATATATATATATAGCCTATATTACAATTTGTTTTTCTACGTTTTTAAAGCTTGTTCAACATACATTTTAACAAGTGTTTTAAGTAATTTATAATTCATAACTTAATTCAATTCAATCATTAAATGATTTTTGTTACTCTGCGTTATAAATCATGCACGATGCGACATGTGACCTTGATAATGTAACAAATTGCATGAATATCACGTGAGCGATACTTGGAAGTGAAAGTTTAAAGTAACACGACAGAGTTTAATAAAAATGTTACGTATTCCATATTTACGGTGAACGGAATATTGATACAGAATGATTGAGAAAACGCAACACGTGTTACACTATATAGACTATAATGCATTTTATTAAAGGGGAATTCTTAGAGTTTTGTGAACATAAGAAGTGATGGGTGTCTGTGAAGTTTATTGGTTTTCTGGCTGTGGTGACAGGCGATATGTCTGTAGTAATGAACATTCTGCTTGTCACCCAACTCACAATATCGAAAAGCTCTCCCGCTTCCCTCTCAACTAATATTTTTAAAATTACTCTCGCCGCAAGTTTGTCTTCTGTCAACTTACTTCAATACCATTACAAAGAATTATACAGAATGTTTCAACAAAACATTCGACTCTTATGATGAATAGAGTCCGGAGTTATGTACTAAAATGTAAGATTGCAACATGGTATAATGAGAAGTTAGACTTATGACTCTCTTTTGTTTTGGTTCCACACGCAAACAATTGAATAGTATAATCAGAAGTTAGACTCCTGACTGTCTTTTATCTTCCTTCACACACATACAGTTGAATAATATATACTACTATTACTCATCCAAGTGTTTTGTGCAGGCGGAAAATATGTTAACTAACAAACTGTCTTTCTCATTCTATTCCTTACTAGGTTGCCACTTCCTGTCCTTTGTATTATGTTGTTTCATTGGCAGGTAGAGAGCTGACAAATACTATGTATTTTAATGATCCGTCGTTCTGCGTGGTCAGTGGCAGAATGACTAACTTGACAACCCTGTTACTTTAGGGGTTACGTCTAGGAATAAGCTGTCCCTTCTTTGCCCTTCCCATTACATGTTGCCAATTGTGATTTATTGTGAGGCTGGTAACAGAGAGACGACAAATACTGTGATTTTAAATGATCCGACCGCTTGAGCATTCCGTGCTTAAATGACTAATTTGACAACCATGTTAAGAACTTTCACACGTGTTTAGAGATTCTCCCCCCACATTTGAAGTTGAAAAAATTCAATACGTGATCGGATGTAGAGGTTTCTCCTATATCCCTTCCACAGATTCAATAGATCGGCGACACTAGCGTTAAAACTCTTCCCCTCCGCCCGTGAACAGTTAACTTGGATGTGTAATAGCTGGCCCGGCGAACGTCGTATCGCCTTTAAATATGTTTACGTTAATTTTTCCGATGTTTTAATAGTTATCTGCTATTCGGGACGGAAACAAATCAAACAAATCAAAGATCATAAAAATCGGTCCAGCTGTTCTTGAGTTATAAATAGTGTAACTAATCCGACTTTGTTTTATATATATATATATATATATATATATATATATATATATATATATATAGAGTACACCGCTGTGGTCTCGAGGTAGCATGCTGCCTTGTCACGCAGCGGGCCCGGGTTCGATCCCCGGTAGGGGCAGTTTTTCTGGGTGAGGTTTTTATCGGGGTTTTTCCTCACCTGTAAGACAAATGCCAGGAAACCTTTAAGGCCCAAACGGTCCCCGAAATCATATGGCCATCATCCTTATCATTATCATCTTCATCATCATAATCATCCATACAATGGTGTGGAAAGCAACGGGAAGCTACCACACCTACACAATTCCCTAGTAAAGCTGCAAGCATAGCATGAAAAGCTATGATTGCAGTGATGGACCTGCCTTCGAGCAGAATTGCTATGAATATATATATATATATATATATATATATATACACATTTGGGGCACGCCGTAGTGTAGTGGTTAAGGCACTGAGCTACAAGCCGCAGGGTCGAGGGTTCAAGTCCCGTTGGGGTCAGGATTTTTAAACTCACACAAACCCTCTGGCGGCACTATGGCCCTGGGGTCGACTCAGCCTCTAATGGAAATGAGTACCAGACACCTGTTCTGGGGGTAAAGGCGGCCGTCACGCAGGGCTGACAACCCGGCTGACATAAAGTGCCGATTGTCTAGAAAAAGTGGGAGCCTTAACCTCCTACTACCCCAAGGCCCTCCGGGCCTGTTGTGGGATCACTTGACTTATATATATGTATATATATATATAAGTCCCGGCCACGCGTTGCTGTGGCTAAGGTATACGTTAAATTATGTTGTAGTAAACTAAGCGAGAAATCTAAGTCAGTAAGTTTTTGTGTTTTACACAATTTTTTAGTTCTGGTACGTTAACTACACCCGGTATAAATATGGGTGGTGGTTTATGTGGAAGTGGTTTTGTTGATTGAGATGAATTTATGTTGTCTGCATTCTCAGTATCGTCCATAAGTGTATCATAAGGATTACATACATTTATAGATGGAATATTTTGAGGAGGCTTGCTGATTTCATTATACTTTCGTTTTTTTCTACGAACTTGTTGGCAGTTTGGATTCTCATCATCATCAAGAAGTTTCTGTATAGTAATATCATCTTGTGATATATTATAGTCATCTTGTTTTTCATTTAATTGAGGCATGGAGATTGTTTCTGTAATATTAGGCATATTATTATAACTAACAGACTTACTTACAGTTCTGTTATTCCGTTCCTTAGGACCTTCATATATTTTAAATTGACATTCTTCTTAAATGTAAGATTTATGTCACATAGGCCTATACCAATTTGCGGAAATTCACTTGATATCTTATCATTCATGGTCTCTGGAACTGATTCGCCATATTGTTCAATGTCCCTTCTCGGTCCAGTTAAATTTAAATTAAGTTGCTGTCTTACTAAAGAAAGAAGACATAAAGACAGTATACAGGCCTACCATGAAAATCAAGAACCTTCTCAGACCTATAAAGGATCAACTCCATCCTCATCAGACAGCAGGCATATACAGGATACCATGCAGTTGTGGAAAAGTGTATATAGGCACCACTAAACGCAGCATCGCAACCAGACTTAAGGAGCATCAAAGATACAGTCGTCTTAAACAGATGGATAAGTCGGCAGTAGCAGAACACTCTTTACTTGATGGCCACAGAGTACAATACCAGAATACAGACATATTATCTAACTGCACACACTATTTTACCCGTCTACAACGAGAAGCCATCGAAATATTCAAACATAAAAACAGTTTCAATAGAAAAGAAGAATCATTAAAAGTCAACAAAGTATGGACACCGGTTCTAAAAAACGCAAAATGTAAACATCTAGAAGTACAGTCGACTAGTCTATCAAACAGCAATCTCAGTGGAACAATGGAGGTCCCTACCGCTGAACAATCAGAAGGCAGATGTAACGTACAGTCGACTAGACCATCAAACAGCAATCTCATTGGAGCAATGGAAGTCCATAACGCTGACAAATCAGAAGGCAGACACAACTTACGAACACATCGTGGTGAACGTATAATTAGGACACACGGCGGACAGAATTGCCAGTCTCAAGACAACCCTTGAGGATGCCAGACGCAGTCTCTGGCGAAACGTCGGAGAACTACAAGCCTCACGACCACGGCCTACAGCCCGAAAATCTTCATCAAGATCATCATAGATTCCACCAATGTTTTACCAATATATTTTTTTGTGCCTTTCCAAATATGCTTATCCCATCATATGGAATTTAACGATGGTATTATTTTGCTACTCAATTCAATTCTATGTTTTATGTTCTCTTTGCCTATACCTTCAAATGTTATCCATAATTATTCCCAAATATTTAGTTTGTTTCACTTCCTTTATTTGGATTCCTTCTTCCAATATTAAATTTTCTCTTTCATTGCTATTTATTGCCATAATAATAATAATAATAATAATAATAATAATAATAATAATAATAATAATAATAATAATAATAATAATAATAATAATAATAGTTATACAGTATTTTATCTGTAAGAGTAAAGATGCCTTGTATACCACTCAAACAGGTCAGAAAAAATTACAGTAATTAATCTTATATCTAAATTAAAATAAACGTAAATGATTACATGATATAAGTTATGTACAATGCAATTATTGTTACAATGCATGTTGATTTACTATAGATTTAAATAATAATATATATAAATATACAAGACAGAAAAATAAAAAAATATATACTAGTAATGGCATAGAATAAATTTAATTCTGGAGAAAATTCATTATTTAACAACAAATAATTGTATAAGCGTGACTTAAATGTATCAAGTGTCCTAGTTGTAACTGTTGTTCCTAGGTATTTGGATTTAGCGACTTCTTCAAAACTTCCCTCAATTGTCAATAACTATCCATTTCTATTATATAGGCTAATATATTCCTATATGTGTCCATGCATTTAGTTTTATTAATGTTTACTTCCAGTTTCAATTTCTTAGTGTAACTCGATAGAGAGCGCGTGTTGGGAATTCAAATACCTAGGAACAATAATTATAAATAGGAATGGAATGCATAAAGGAATTAAATATGTAGCAAATAATATGATAGGAGACATATAAACTAAGATATAACTCTAATATGCATGGATCTGAAACTAAAATATTCCGAAAAATATATTAAAAGTATAACCATAAGATAAACATGTCTTATAGTAGATCATTATAATCAGAAAATTACAAGGATTACGGAAATCATATCAAAATTTTTATTAAAAATAAATAAATTAATAAATAACCAAAAATATAATATATTAATAATATCGCTATAAAAAACGTATGTGGAAAAGTACAAATATATCCAGGTAAAATTCCATCTACATTGTCTAGAATAAAATACTGTTAAAACGCTACCTGTCTACACAAATAACAAATAATAGAGTAAAGAGGTATTGTCAGAATTCTACCTGCTACACAAGTTACAAATAATATAGGAACACAAAAAGGGTATTGTCAAAAAATAAAACTATTTCCATTTAGCAGTCTATACAAATAACAAGAAATATTCATTGCCTTAAGAAAAGATAACATTAGTTATCTATTATATCTATTAAACATATCAAAAATCAATTGACCCAGTTCTTAGAAACTAATCAACGCTACTAACCAAATTCCAAGAAATAAGGATATAAAGAATTACTACCTGACTAATGCAGACAACAAAATACATTCATCCCACCTTTAGAAAAGATAATCTCTTAATATTGACAGTTTACAAAACTGAAGAAACTGAAAAAAACATTTATCTATTAAATATCACAGAAGCAATTGACCCTGTTCTTAGAAAATGAAATTAACGTTAATAACCAGAAAACCCCTCTCTAAGGAAACACATACTAGCAAATAACATTATTGTAACATATGTACAATCAAATTGTAACGAGTGGAATCAAAAGAAGTGGGAGGAGCTATCGTCTTTATAAGCGAGAACATATATCAAAATACTCTCACTCTCAGTGATTCTGTATTGAGTGTTAAAAACATCGTAAATCTGTAGACCGCGATCTCCGATTCAGTTAAAGCTCATTCTTGGTCACTCTGTATTCAGCGTTAAAACATCGTAGTTCTACAGACTGCGATCTCCGATCTAGTTAAATTTTATATCCGTCCGAGAAATTGTTAAATTTAAAGTTATAGTCCGTTAAACATTGGACTTTGAAAATATTTGATTCAAGCACGTGGACCTCTAATCACTTCATCGACTTCATTCATAAATAAAACTTGATAATTGTAGTAACAAAAGTGTATCTTTTCGTGAATAATAAATTTGTTTTTTTTTTGATTCGTAAAAATAATTGAGTGTAGAATTGAACGTTGTTTCTTTGCTTATAAAAAAGTTCATAACCCTGAGATCTCTTGCCTACCGCAAAGCACCGGAACAAACATAAGCTGAATTCTGGAAATGCATGCTATTATGTATTGGGGACTCTTTGTCATCCAACGTCTCTCAAAAAACGTTAAACTGAAAATATATAAAACTGTTATTTTCTCAGTCATATTATATGCATGCGAAACATGGACTCTTTTTTTAAGGAAGGAGAAAATATTATAAAAGTATTTGAGAATAGAGTTCTTAGGAACATTTTTGGACCAAAGACAGATGAACAGAAAGGCGAATGGAGAAGACTACATGGAAGTACATGATCTTTATAGGAAACCAGATAAAATATCACCAGTTAAATCTCGTAGACTGCGATGGACAGGACATTAGACACGAATGGGAAATGGAAGAGAAGTATGGAAGCTTCTTGTAGGAAAACCAAAGGGAAATCGCCCAGTTGGTAGATCAAGATATAGGTGGGAGAATTACATTAAGCATGATTTAAGGAGAGTCTATTATACAAGGGATGATTGGAAAACATTAGCTCGGGATAGGGATGTATGGAGAGCGAATGTCCGTGCGGCTATAAACCTACGGGTTCGATAGTGCCAGTGCGTTAGTTATTTGCAATATAAATAATATAACAGAATATATGAGTGCATTGAAGTCTTGGAGTGTGTTGTACACGGACGGAACAAGCAGAAAGTGTAGTAGCGGTGATCAGATTGCGAGTTATAACTGTCAAGATAATGTAGGCCATGGAATGACGTACTATCACGAAAACACTATTAAAGTCACCACAATTACATCCATTATTCTATCCTTCGAGTCATTAACCCCTTTCTACCCTTCTGAATTATCTTGCTTGTTAATCTCGTTTTTTCCCCTTCTATGTGCTTAATTCTTTCCTCCCTTCCTTTTCACTAGATCCTTTCTTTCATTACTTCAATGGATAAAGGATTTATTTTACATGAAGGCTGTCCAAAACGTAGTCCGCAAGACTTACGTGGCTAAAAAACTTTAATTTTACCAAGGGGTGTGATACACACTTGACTTTTGAAAGTGACAATTTAACTCGTGTCCCAAATGCCAGTCAATGACCAATCACATTTCAATGAATTTCGATTTACAACAAATCACAGTCGTTCTTCACCTCGATTTTATCACTTTCATTTTATCAAGTGGCTACCAGATTGTATATATAGTGCACGAATGCAACCAGATTGTGCTTGCGAGATATAATAGAAAAACATTCGTAGCAATTGATTATACCATAAAAAACCACGTTGCATAAAAATATAATTGACATATTTACATGATAGGACATCAGAAATTAATTAATAACCTGTAATGATGTTTCATTTTTTTCTCCACTAGGGTGCATTCTTACAATATTGTGATTATATTTGGCAATAAATATAATCTGGTTGCAGTGATGAACAAATGAAACATAACGTTTCTCATTTGTTTTCAAACAACACCGTTTACATTAAATATATACATATTTTAAAATAAATATATTAAAATAATGATTTGTGAGTACACAGTGTAATTTTATTCGTTAAATAGTCCTAACAAATGCCACTTTTAATTTCCAAACTCTCTAGATAAATTCACTCCTCACTTCGTGAGTCGTGAATTTATCGATAATTTGGAAATCACTCATGGCATTGGTTATGAAAAAATAGACAGGAGAAATTCAAGCTCTAAAAAGTGACATTTTAACTAACTCATTATCGAACCCGTAGGTTCATGGTCGCGCGGACATACCTCTCCAAACTTCCCTATCCTAGGCTAATGTTTTTCAATCATCCGCTGTATAATCTATTTCCTCAATTTATGCTTAATGCCATTCTGCCACTTCATTCTGGGTCTACCAACTGGTCGTTTTCGCCCTGGTTTTCCTACAAGAAACCTCCATGCACCTCTTTCAATTTCCATTCGTATCACATGTCCTGCCCATCTAAGTCTATGAGACTTAGGGTGGTATGCAAATACATTAGTCTCTACTCAAATTACTTCCAATCACTGGTGAGCTGACTAACCTCGAGCAAGTGGAAAGATCGAATTAGCTACCCACTAACTGGTCATGCATGAAAGTCGTCGTTTTCGTAATATTGGCAAGAAATTACCCAGAATTATCAGCGATAAAATCACTTCCGTTATTTTCGTCTGCTATAGAGGAACGCATTTACGCTTGCGTCCCGCAAATAATACCGTATACAACGCCGTCTGCGTCGCGCAATATTACGCCGATTCTTCTGTCCTTCCAGTTGAATTCTTTGGTAGACTCTATCAAATTCCTCTTCTCCGCGTATACCGAAAACATGATCGAAGTCTTCAAGGTCCGACATCTTGGATAGAGCGGCAAGGTTTCAAACTACATCGGTTACCATCGGTTCCCTCACGATAACTTTCTATCTTAAGCTATGATCTTAAGTTACCTCGTCAGGTAGCTTACGAATTTCAACAATTAGTATCGCATGAATAGATTTCTGAGTAAGCAAAATCGTATTAGGATAAAACTTTCTCAGCCGAGAACGCCTTTTACGGTCTAATGCGTTCAAAGATTCGACCCTTAATCTTTCTTATTATAACTAGTTTCCTATAAATATAACGTAGCTCACTCTTAAATGTCTTCTCCATTCCCCTGTCTGTTCTACTCTCTTTGGTACAAAAAATGTCCTCAGAACGTTATTCTCAATTTATTTTAGTTGCCTGTAATGTATTTTGATACGACTCTATTTAAGTTCTATAAAATGTGCCCAAATAATTTGATAAAGAAAGGCACTAACACTTATTATAGGGTACCATATTTATATTTTTCTCTCGTTCCAAGGTTAGCGACCCGGCCGGGGTCGATGGATTTTTAGGATGAAAAATATCAAGGAACAAGTCCTCCAGGAGGGTCTTTAAGCCATTGATACTGAGTCTGAAGATTTTTTTTTAGATTAGATTTATTTAGCCTAGTGGAGTTAAAGTCATGTGGTCTTCTCTTCCACTCACCAGAACAAACATGTATTACATCAGAATATAACAATCTCAATTAACTCTAATATTAAATACTATATAAAATTTGATCAAAAAGATAATATCTATTATATTAGATGTATAATGCAACCAGTTAATGTTAGTTAAAATTAAAACGAAAACTAATAACAAAATGTATACAAGCAAGACATATTAAATTGTCCCTGTCTAATATAGGCCTATATAAAAAACAAAGAAAAATAATGAGATATAGAAAACTAATTTTACGATTATACAATATTTAAAACAGAACAAAAGAAAATATTTGTTAATCTTAATATTATTTTCATAAATAATTAAATTTATTAATTGTTAAAAGAATAATATCAGTGAGGTGTATAAGTTAATTTGTTATTAAATAATTCTTTAGTTTGTTTTTGAAGAATATTATAGTTTGACAGTCTCTGACATAGGGCGGAAGAATATTTCATGTTTTGGTAAGTGAAACCGTAAAAGATAATGAATAATATAAAGTGTGATGAGGATTGTCAAGCTCGTAAAAGAAACGCAAGAAGTGCACTTAAATAAATGCAATATATTTATATAGACAGTAGACTTAAATAGGCCTCTAATATCTCAAATACCTCATTACAGTAAAATTAACAAATACTTTTATAAAAAAGAGAAACTAATATAGAACTTTGAAATGCTATTAATTTTTGCTTTTAAGAGACTATTAACTGCAGCTCCTGATTTCCATCGTTGTGAATTCCATTAACAGGAGTGTGAAATGTTGAAAGAAGGAGAATAATAAGATGTTTGACGTTACAATATGTTTAATACGCATTTCAATGACCTTCGACCTAGAGCTGACATTATGATGGGGGGATAAAAGTCAGAGCGAGGTTAGAGGTGTAAATTATTTGGAACAAAAGAGTAAAATAATACAATGTTCTTCTGTCACTCAGATGGAGAATGTATAATGATTCAATAGACAGCGAAAATGGTCATACTGTCGAACATTAAAACACAGTTGAAGCAAAGATTGTGAACATGCTGTAGTTGTTTAAAAGTTGAGATTTCTGGTCAGTCATATAACACAGTAGTCGTCAAAATGTGACGTGACAAAGCGTCTGTAAGCTATAAAGGTAGGAAGTATTTCAATGAAATTTCTAGAATGAAATGTAGTGAAAACGTTTTTGTATACTGTATCGTTCAATAAAAAAAACACTGCATAAGCACGTATACTGCACAGACGAGAAGAATGAAAGTAAGGGACAAAGGAGGGCACGGGAATTGCAAGCAATACAATAGCTTACTAACTGAGAATATAGGAACAGTCCATGATGTCACTCACATCTGTAATTTATTTCAGACGTACTTAATTTTATGTTTTATATTTTGTGTTTTACGGTAATTAAATTTGCTCTTCTTATTCATTTTAGTTACTTTATATTTTAATGTTTCGTGGTTCACTATGAGGTAAGGGTGATGATTAAAATTTTGAAGTATGTCCGTCAGTCTCAGAACTAACACGCCCGCTCAGCGTCTAAATGAAGGTAAGTTATAGTACAATCCTTCATGATATAATGTTCTGAGTATGAAATACCTACTGCTTTCATACATTTCGTCTGTGGACTGTACCTAGAATTTATATAGTTTCCTACTTGAAAATGCAATTATACAAGCTGTATAGGATGGAAGTAATATAAGTGCGTAGATTTTATGTATGGATTCCTTGTGCCAAACATAATAAAAGTGTTTTATACATTTTGGGCCGCAAATTTACAATTTTCTCAGAATAAAATGTTTTAGTATATTAACACGTTATACTTACATCTATACGAAAACAAGTGTAACTAAATTAGTATGGTTCAAATTATTGCCTGTAGGGGGAGAGCGCCTAAATCTCTGTAAAGAGGAAACATGGGCTTACAAAAAAATACTTATGGCTGTCTTTTGTTTTGTTTCACATACAAACAGTTGAATAGTATAATGAGAAGTAAGACTTCTGACTGCCTTTTCTCTTGGTTTCACACACAAAAAATTGAATAATATATATGAAGAACTTAGGACAGTGACATGATAAGCCATATATTGTTCTTTTTTTTGAGATATAAGGATTTTAATGTTTCAAAAAATTATAAATATTAATTGGGCAGTATTGTTGTTAAT
This sequence comes from Diploptera punctata, assembly GCA_030220185.1. NCBI lineage: Eukaryota > Metazoa > Arthropoda > Insecta > Blattodea > Blaberidae > Diploptera > Diploptera punctata. The sequence continues at coordinate 1,658,550 of JASPKZ010006086.1, forward strand.
ACATTGTGTGTTTATATGTTTATTTACACTATATAACTAACATATATACCAAGAAGACCGGGATAAATAGATTCCTGGACATTGACGGGCAATCAGCACGGGGTATCTAAAAATAATTACGAAATAAATTTGTAAATATTTTTCCTCTCACTTAATCAAATAAACATAAAACACATTAATTTTCGCCTTTCAGCTCATTTATGCCAAGAAGATCGGGATAAGTAGATTCCCGGGCAACGTTGTGTAATCAGCACGGGGTATCTAAAAACAATTACGATATAATTTTTTTCCCCTCTTACATATTCAACTGAACATAAAAACACACTAAATTTCGTCTTTTAGCTCATTTATGCCATGAAGATCAGGATAAGTAGATTTCCGGGCAACGACGGATAATCAGCACGGGGTATCTAAAAATAATGACGATATAAATTTATAATTATTTCTCCTTTACACTCATTCAACTAAACAGAAGAACACATTAACTTTCATTTCTATACGCGTAGCAGCGCACCCCGCGCGTTAGTGATTTATACAATCTGGTTTTTGTTTTATGTGTCGGATGTTTTGAATTTAAATATTTTATTTATTGAAAAATAGTATTTCTTAGCATTTTGTATTCTTTTTTTATTTCTTCCTGGATATTATTATATTTATATATTCCTTTAAGCAAGAGTCCATAAATTTATAAGTTATTGAAGTAATGTCCATTTTACTGCTGATAGTGTCAATTCTAACAAAATCATCACAACCTTATTCAATTAGCGGCAGTTTCAATAAACTAGTAGCCTAACCTTAAATTGGCGAAACAATAATTTATCCTGCGATTTATTTAAATTTTCGGACCGCAAAGAAAACATGATCATGTAAAACTCCAAGTTATTATTGTACATTGTTATTTAATATTATGGAAATATAAGTAATTTCTACCTATTTGTTTTTCTATTGTTGCTATAAACCTCGTATTGAATGCACTTATTTAGGAAAAAATAGACCATTGAGGCAATAACACAGTGGAAATTAAAAAATAGCATCGCACAAACAAAACAAGCAATAAATGCTTCAAACTCTGTTTGGTGGAGCAATAATAATATTCCCAAAAATAGAACAAGAAACCAAATATTATACACATGCCATCACCATTCAGAGCATTCTAACCTATGGTGCTGAAGTTTGGCAAACTCAGACCAGGGAAAATGAAACGAATTTTAAGTACAGAAATGGATGTTTTAAGAAGCTCAGCTGGCAAATCTAGAAGGGATAGGATACGAAATAAAGAAATAAGGGAAATTATGGTGTGTGCAAGAGGAGCCGGGCATCATAGACATTATATTTAAACAAAATATTATAGTGGTATGGCCATGTCAAAAACGATGACAGAGTAAAGATTGCCTAAAACCTCTTACTTCGGCCATGAATTCCAATGGAAAGGAAGGAAGAGAGAGAGGAAGACCAAGACAAAACTTGGAGAGAAGGAATACAAGCGGCTATGAATATCAGAGGATTGGAGGAAGATCAATGGATTGACAGAGAGGAATGGCGTTTGGTTTCCGGAAGATGGCGGCAGCTGCTATGATACCGGATGATGATGATGCTGATGTAACTAATATTATATACTTTCGACTAGCCTCGTGGGCTAGTGGTCAGCGTTCCTGACTGCTGTTCATGAGGTCCCGGGTTCGATTCCCGGTCAAATCATAGAAATTTTCCCCTAAAGGGAATTATTCTATGATTGCCCATGGTCTGGAATTTAGGTTAAGTTTAGGTTAAGAACTCTCCTGGCGCTTCATTACCATTTACCACCCATCATATCATCGGGGGTCCCACGCTCTGGTCTCGAGGTAACGTGACTGCCTTGTCACGCAGCGGGCCCGGGTTCGATCCCCGGTGCCGGGGGGGAGTTTTTATGGTTGAGGGTTTATTAGGGGTTGTTCATCAACTGTAAGAAAAATGTCAGGAAAACTTTAAGGCCCAACAACGGTTCCCGAAAATATATGGCCATTCGTCCTTATAATTATCATCCTACCCATTATAATTATCATCATCATACTTAACCGGTTTGTGGAAAGCTAATGGAAAGCTACCACATCTACACAATTCCCTAGTAAAGCTGCAAGCATAGCATGAAAATGCTATGATTGCAGTGAAGGACCTGCCTTCGGGCAGAATTACTATGGATGGATATCATCGGAGTTAACATAATCCGCCTTCCAGGTGCCCAAATCTAAGAAATGGATTACAGTTTTGCCAATGCCAGGGGAGAAAGCCAGAAATGTCATAAAAGACAACCTGATGGCATTAGACAAAAACATATATATTGTATACTTACTGTCATTGTGCATCGTAATTTGATATTCCCGCATACAATCTTGGTTGCTATCAAAACAAAATAAATCTCAGTACTGCAAAAGTGGCCAAAAAGCACTAGTGCGGCAAGTCAAAACATTTATTTTGAAATATTGATAGTGATACTGCAATTTGTATTAATTTCGATATTAATTCATTACATCCAGCTTTCCACACCTCTTCTATTTCATCATCACTGTATAAATCGTCTAAAACGTTTTCCATAAGCAGAAATAAATTCCAAATGAAATTGGTTTCAAGTTTTAACAAACACATATAAGATGGCGACATGATCAACAATAATTATTATTTCTCCATAGCAACATATATAAATGATTCACCTTCTGAAATGTAACATATATCTTCAATCACGTTTATTAATATTTGAGCTAATATCTTAATTACAAAAAAGAAGTGAATACACATAGTGCAAAAAATAGTATGCAATACTCATGTGGTAAACACATAACGGAATCTCGGAAATTAAAAAAAATCTCGGCGCAAGCGGCTCGTTTTTATTACACTCTTTATATTAGCTTGACCTGTATCTATCTATCTATCTATCTATCTATCTATCTATCTATCTATCTATCTATCTATCTATCTATCTATCTATCTATCTATCTATCTATCTATCTATCTATCTATCTATCTATCTATCTATCTATCTATCTATCTATCTATCTATCTATCTATCTATCTATCTATCTATCTATCTATCTATCTATCTATCTATCTATCTATCTATCTATCTATCTATCTATCTATCTATGTAACGGAATTTTTCAACGCGATTTTCACCTACTTATAATCATTGGATCGACTTGAAACTTTGTACACTTGTAAAGGACCCGTGACAGTACAATAATTTCATATTTATTTTCTAAAATCCTGGCCAGAATCATCAGAAAATCAAAAAAGGTGTCTTTGTATCTATGAAACGGAATCTTTGAACACGATTTTCACCCACTTAGAAACATTGGATCGACTTGAAACTTTGTATATTTGTAAAGAACCCGTGGCAATACAATCATTTCATATATATTTTCTAAAATCCTGGCCAGAATCATCAGAAAATAAAAAAAAAGTGTCTTTGTATCTATGTAACAATCTTTGAACACGATTTTCACCCACTTAGAGACATTGGATCGACTTGAAACTATGTATACTTCTAAAGGACCCGTGACAATACAATATTTTCATATTTGTTTCTAAAATCCTGGCCATAATCATCAGAAAATAAAAAAAAAGTGTCTTTGTATCAATGTAACGGAATCTTTGAACACGATTTTCACCCACTTAGAGACATTGGATCGACTTGAAACTTTGTATACTTGTAAAGGACCCGTGAATATACAATAATCTTTAATTTTATTTAAAAAATCCTGGCCAGAATCATCAGAAAATAAAAAAAAATGAAAACTGGTATAATATGTTGCGGACTTGTTGACTTTTTAGTCAATCGTTGTAAGAGCTCAGTTGGTAGAGCGGTGAACTCTAGTGGTATATAATTTCAGTAATCCATAGGTCGCTGGTTCAAATCCGGCTGGGAGGGGTTTTTTTAGAAGAGTATTACTTTTAGCTCATACTACAATAGTATCGAATTTAAAGATATTTACCATTTTTATCTTATTCTGTGAAATATTCAAACTAAAAAATAAAAAAATATATAATAGTTTTTAAAAAAACTGAAAGAATACGCTTTATTAGAAAACCGAACTAAAAAATGAAAAATAATTTTAATGTTCCAATACGCTTGGGATTAAAATAAAGTGGTCAACAAAAAAATTCATCTCCAACACATATAGAATAAAACTAGAGTTATCAACAAAAAGAAAATAATTTTACCATCAAAAGCGTGGGGGGCTTTTTATGATTTTTACATTTTCTTCTTAGAGAGCTTACTTTTACCAATATCTGTTTATTATCAAATATATTAATTGATATAGAGCACCCCACGCTTTTGATGGTAAAATTATTTCTTTTTGTTGATAACTCTAGTTTTATTCTAAATGTGTTGGAGTTGATTTTTTTGTTGACCACTTTAATTTTATCCCAAGCTTGTTGGAAATTAAAATTATTTTTTATTTTTTAGTTCGGTTTTCTAATAAAGCGTGTTGTTTTAGTTTTTTAAAACTATTATTTATTTTAAACTTTTCCTCGAACCGTATCAAGTGTTTACACACTTGTATCGCAATATACTGTAAAATAATGTATGAATAATGAATTTAATTTCCTTTACTTTTCTTTCACTGTCAAGTCAAACAATAGTGGGCCTTAATTTAATAATTAATTAATTAATTGATTTTGTTATGCCTTCCCTCATGTTTGTACTGAGTTTCACGTCATAAGACTTAATGCAACATTCATAGAGTATTATTTTTAAACCTGAAAGTAATGGTTTACATTAATTCATAAATAGCCTTTTACTAACTTCGCCCGTCTGTACCATGAACTTTTCGCTTACGAATACATGGGTGTAGTTACCTAGTGTGCTATACAATTATTTCTTCTTTTACTTACTTACTTTACTTACTCGACTGGCACTATCGAACCTGTATGTTCATGGACCGCGCGGACATAAGGCTCTCCTACGTACATCCTATCCTGAGCTAATGCTTTCCAATCATGTCCCTGTATAATCTAATTTTCCTCAAATTCATAGGTAATTGTTATTCTCCCACCTCATTCTTGGTCTACCAACTGGGGCGTTTTCCCTCTGGCTTCCCTACAAGAATCTTCCATGCAAGCATTCCATTCTCATTCCCCATAACGTGCAACATGTATTGCCCATCGTACTCTACTGAGTCTTAGCTGTATGCTCTATATTATATCTGGCTTCCTATAAAGACCATGTAGTTCATTGTTAAGTAGTATTCTCCATTCACCTGTCTGTTCATCTCTCTTTGTTCCAATAATTTTCCTAAGAACTTTATTCTCAAAAACTCGTAATCTCATTTCATCCCATAAAGTAAGAGTCCGTGTTTCGCACCCATATAATATAACTGGTAGAATAATAGTTGTATATATTTTCAGTTTAACGTTTTTTGAAAGGAGTGTGGACGTCAAAAGTCTCTGCAATGCATAATAGGACGCATTTCCAGAATTGAGCCTATGTTTAATTTCTTAGTGCATCTCATTCTTACTTATGATTATTGTATTATAGGTATTTGAATTCAGCCACCTCCTCAAAATCTCCCTCGCCTGTCACTAGCTGTCCGTTTCCATTATATAATGAAATTCTGCGTGTGGCCATATACTTAGTTTTATTGATATTTACTTCCAGTCCTAATTTCTTAGTGTTACTCAATAGTATGTGCGTGTTCTAGTACAGAATATTGTAATTTACTAATTTCGTGCATCATGCTAAATGAAAATCTATAGAATTTTGTACTAAATTTCCAAACATCTTACCTTAGAAAGAAAGGACGTAAAATAAATAAATAAAAAAATACCTTGAATCTCACTTTCCGAACGAACAATATTTTACATCTGGCGCGTTACCAGTGGGCTAAGTGGTCCCACCCACAAAAGAAGACTGCACTATGTAACAGCTTATCAACGAAATCTTCGAAATATTGTCAGTGGCGTACAAGCTCCTAATACATTTAATATTATAACGTGCAAATTTGAATTTCTAGACTACAAGTTGCATATCTAAAATTGTTTATCTAACACTCCTCTACAATACCTGAAAGTTTGTTGGTGTTATTCATTAACACCCTGTATACATTCATATATCCATCCATAGTAATTCTGCCCAAGGGCAGGTCCTTCACTGCAATCATACCATTTTTCATGCTATGCTTGCAGCTTTACTAGAGAATTGTAGGTGTGGTAGGTTTCCGTTGCTTTCCGCACCGGTGAAGGATGATGACGATGGTAATGATAAGGATGATGATGATGGCCAAATGATTTCGGGGACCGTTTGGGCCTTAAAGTTTTCCTGACATTTGTCATACAGAGGTGAGGAAAAACCCCGATGAAAACCTCACCCAGAAAAACTGTCCCGACCGGGGATCAAACCTATATATATATATATATATATATATAAAATTTTGGTCATGATCATTTTTATTGTCTACTGGATCGGCGAAGATCTGTAAAAAAATCAAAAAAATATTTTCACAAGAACAACCTCAATGGCTTCATTTTTTCAAAATTAACTAAAAGGGAGAGGTTAAATTAAGACTACAGACGAAATAATGTTTGAATGTTGTATTTTGTTACGCTATAGACCTATGTAAAGAGCTAATCGTAAAGTAAGAACAGAGTTTTGTATCTCACATTTTAATGGATGAAGTGAACTCCTGTTAGAAGTTCAATACAGATGTTAACGAATATAAGTTGAATCTTGCAAACTTTACGTGTTTGCAGTCTTATTTTGGTTTGAAACTAACTTCAAACTACCGTAAATTTAAGAACCAAGTTGTCTCTCAGCATTCATATTAAAGAATTGAAGTTAAAAATAGTATATTTCCAAAGTTGTTTTCTATAATTTATTCAAGAATATAAGAACGACAACACATTAATAATGTAGGCTTTAACTCCAAGTCCAGGAACAAAAAGTGTTAAATTCAGTTACAAAAGTTTGTATTGAACGTGATTGTTTATCTGATAATTGTAGATAACTGAAATTAAAGTAGATAACAGTGCATGATACATTTAGTTACTAACTCTTAACCGCTTCCCTCAAGCTGTCATTGTTTCCTGCATGAAAACTTATTATATCGCATCTCGAGATGTAACTCAAACTCTTTCATTTTCTTCCGTTCTTTCATTATCTAATTCTCTACTGTTTCTTTATTCTTTCTTTCTTCATTGTTTCTTGTCGATTTTCTGCTCTCATCTGTTTTAAGGTTCGTGGGTTTGAGACCTAATGGCGGGTGATCGAGATTTCAGGGCGTACAAATTCTCAGTATAATTAATAATAATAATAATAATAATAATAATAATAATAATAATAATAATAATAATAATAATAACAATAATAATAACAATAATAATAATAATACTAATAATAATAATATTAATAATAATACTATTAATAATATTATTAATAATATATTAATAATAATATGAATAATAATAATAATTAATAATAATAATTTTCAATTTCAATCTTCGGGTTTCTACAGCTGTTGCTGTCTTCCCGTGCCAAATCTCCAAAGCCCTACGATCTTGGGCATCTTCAATGCTTAGCCCTCTTGTTTGCATTACTGTCTTCATATTTTCCTTCCATTTTAACTTTGGTCTCCCTCTTTTCTTCTTTCTGGTCGCATGCCATTGATATAGTTGCTTCGGCCATCGCTCATCTTCCATTCTTAAAACGTGTCCAAACTACTTTAATTCCTTTTCCTCAATTCTTTCAATTATTATTTCTTCTGCTTCCATTATGTTTAATAATAATAATAATAATAATAATAATAATAATAATAATAATAATAATAATAATAATAATAATAAAAATAATAATATCCTATATAATATCCCCAACTCGTGTCTAACTCAGAGTCGGGTCGAGGGATGAGATAAGATGAATCCCCTTATATAGACATCTGTGAATGACAAGGATGCCGACCGACCACGCCTGACGCACCATCACAGGGGCAGATTAACGAAGTGAAACGGAATGGATGAGATGCGTAGGGCCTATGGAGAAATGGTGGAATTAAATTGTGGTAGGGGAAAACGGGAATAAATCTCGAGAAAACCTGCCCAAGCTCCGTTTCGTCCACCACGAAATCCACGTCGAGTGACAGAGACTCAATCTCATGACTCCAGCGGTGAGAGGGGAGCTTCTAACCGCTTGCGCCACGGAGCCGCCAATAATAATAATATTAATACTAATAATAATAATAGTAATCCATCCATAGTAATTCTGCCCGAAGGCAGGTCCTTCACTGCAATCATAGCATTTTCATGCTATGCTTGCAGCTTTACTAGGGAATTGTGTAGGTGTGGTAGCTTCCCGTTGCTTTCCACACCGGTGAAGGATGATGGTGATGATGATAATGATAAGGATGATGAAGATGATGGCCAAATGATTTTGGGGACCGTTTGGGCCTTAAAGTTTTCCTGACATTTGTCTTACAGGTGAGGAAAAACCCCGATAAAAAACTCACCCAGAAAAACTGCCCCGACCGGGGATCGAACCCGGGCCCGCTGCGTGACAAGGCAGCACGCTACCTCGAGACAACAACAATAATAATAAGAATAATATATAATATCTAATCATAATAAAATACTAATAATAAATAATGACAATAGTAATAAATATAATAATAATAGAAAATAGTAATAATAATAATAATAAATAAGAATAATAATAATAATAATAATAATAAAATAATCAATAATAAAATAATAAATAATAAATAACGAAAAAGTAATATATAATAATACTAATAAAATAGTAATATAATAAAAATATAATAATAATAATAATAAAAAAATAAGAATATAATAAAAACAATAATAAGAATATAAAAAAATAATAAAAATAAAAAGATAAAATAATAAGAAAAATAACATAGTAATAATAAAATAAAATAGGAATATAAAAAATAATAAAAATAGTAAATAATAATAAGTAAAATAGTAAGAATAATAATAATAATAATATAATAAAAATAATAATAATATAATAATAAATAATAATAAAAATAATAATAATAATAAGAATAATAATAATAATAATATAATAAATAAAAATAGTAAATAATAATAAATAAAAATAATAATAATAATAATAAAAATAGTAATAATAATAATAAAATAGTAATAATAATAATAATAAAAATAGTAATAATAATAATAATACAATAGTAATAATAATAATAATAATAATAAAAATAGTAATAATAATAATAATAATAATAATAAGATGATGATAATGATACATATTGTTCGACACAGCGGAACATTGACCTGCTTCGTTTGTGGATGATTTGCGAACTAATGCCCCGTACACTCGCTTCACGTCAGTGTGTGGGTGTGGAGCAGCTATTACATTAAATAAGCTGGTAAGTGCTTCATTTGCTATTTCTTCTTGACTATACATGGTTAGTACCTTCGTCAGTGCGACGCAAGCATGCAGTAGGTAACGTTTCCGGGCGGCGCCGTCTAGTATAAACTACGTACTGTACTAAAGAGTAAAACATAATAATAAATTAATCTGTATACTACAACTTGCTACTACTACTACTACGAACTACTACTACTACACTACTACTACTAACTACTACTAAAATAATAATAATAATAATAATAATAATTAATAATAATACTTAATAATCATAATAATTTTTTATTATTCGGCTTTTACAAGTGAATATCTTTTTTCTTCCATTTTCCTGTACCACATGTTCACAGTTAACTACACATTTGTTTCAACACATTTTTCCATTCTTGACTGTTCATCCATATATCTTCTTCTATTTCCCATTCCCTCTTAGTTTCATTGATTCCCTGAATCCACGTAATATTTGGTCTACCCTTCTTTTTCCTTCCCTGTGGTTCGCAATCCATGATTATCTTAGGTAGTCTTCCTTCTTCCATCCTTCTAATGTGTCCGTACCAATTTAATTGTTTATCCTTTATAAAATCTAATATTGAATATTGTACCTGCATTTTTTCTTTTATATATGAATTTCTGATTTTATCCTTCCTGGATATTCTTGAAGCACGCCTCCAGTAGTCCATTTCAGTGGCGAGTAATTTTTTTTTCATTTGTGCATTTAAAGCCCACACATCAGCTCCGTAGGTAATAATGCTTCTGATTATTGTATTAAAAATAGTTTTTTGTTAATAATAATAATAATAATAATAATATTAATAACAATAATAAGCTACTGCTGCTACCACCACCACTACTACTACTACTACTACTACTACTAACTACTACTACTACTACTACTACTACTACTACTACTGCTGCTGCTACTGCTACTGCTACTGCTACTTCTACTATTATTACTACTACTATTACTACTACTAATAATAATACTCTGATCCCCGCAGTCAAACAACATTGTGCATGGTTAGTACTTTGATGGGTGACCGCTTGGGAACACCACGTGATGTTGGCAACCTTTTAAACTATGATTTGAGGGAAGTAAATTATATAGTGAATGATTGGAATACATTAGCTCAGGATATGGATGTATGGATAGCTTATGTCCGCGCGGCCATGAACCTAGGGGTTCGATAGTGCCAGTGACTTAGTTATCCATAACAATAATATATGATTGATACTAATAAATATATTATCAGAATCTACAAGCGTTTCGTTGTTATTGTTTTGGTTTTCGTAATGAAATTAGTTATCAGAAAAGTAGAGAGGCGAAGTCTCATTACTAAGTCTTTAGAACACAAACACAGGTATTACATAATGAATGTGTACACTTCTACAGAAGTGAGTTTACTTAAATATTTATTTGAAAGCTCTGTGTTTACTAACTTGCTACTGGCGCCTGAATAATGTACTGTACGTCACAGATATCGAAGAAATATCGCGTGAAAAAAGTAGTAGTTCGATTTAATCATATTGTACTGCCTGTAACAAAAATAAACGAAGGTCCAATGTGATTAATTAAACATGTACCCTGAAAATGGCGAGATTGACAGATTTAACGCTAACGATTTCATGAATTCACTCGTTAATAAAAACGAATATTTAGTTTTATGTTGAAATTTCATTGTGAACATTAATAATAATAATAATAATAATAATAATAATGAGTGACTATTTAACTCATGCCCCAAATGGGAGTCAATGACCAATCACGTTTCAATGATTTCTGTTTTACAACCAATCAGAGTCGTGTTTCACGAAATATTTATCAGTGTTATAATTACCATATTAAAGAAAGCTCCTCCTTTTTAATATTCTGAAATAGTATGATCTAGTTGCAGTGATAAACAAAAGAAGCAGATGAAGCGTACCTATCGTTTCTCATTTGTTTTCAAACATCGCCGTTTACATTAGATATATAAATATTTTAAAATAACTACAGTTAAATAATGATTTGTGAGTAAACAGCTTAATTTTATTCGTTAAATAGTCCTAACAAATGCCACTCTTGATTTCCAAATTCTCTAGATAAATTCACTCCTCACTTCGTGAGTCGTGAATTTATCGATAATTTGGAAATCACTCGTGGCATTACTTATGATAATAGTAATAACAATAATAATGATAATAACACTGGTCAACATGGTTTTTGTCTCATGTGTACCAATAGTTGTACTTAATGCAGTTTTTTTATCGTGTTTTCAAATATGTATTCGGAATTTCTCCATCACCCACAGTTTTTTTATTTGAATTTCAGTTAATGGATTTAAATAATTATTTTTTTAATAAACGTTTTTTCGTCCATTTGTCCATTGTAAAATAAAACCAAATGAGCTAATTCAAATTATTTTGGCTATGGAAAAGATATATCAAGTCAAATGGAATCCTAATATGCTGGCCGATTATTGTTGGACCATGAAGAGGGATGCTCCACAGGCGAAATATAGCAAAAAATCGCCATTTCTTACTTTGTAGGTGAGTCCGAATGTCGAAAATTGTGTAGTTACGAATGTAGAAAATATTAAAGTGTTTGATTCCCTCGGACACCTTGCGTGATGGAGAAAAACCGATATTACATTTGAATTCAGGAGAAAATAATACTATCAGAATCACATATTTGTTCTTTCTGAGACAAAAAAAAAAGTTTATTTTTTGTTACTCAGTGTAATCATAAAGTAGTATTGTATTTAGTTCTAAGAACTAACATATATTTTGATACTCTTGGTCATATTTATATACAGATTTTCAATGTTTACATATATTTCTGTCCCTAAAGTTTTATTCTTCTATTGCTTTTATATCAATAACTCTCTTCCAGTCTATATGGTCAAGATCCCTTCGTCCAATCAAATAATAATGATAGCCAATAAGTAAATTACTATATTCACACCTCTAACACAACTTTTCTGATTTATTAATAATAATATATTCTATTAAGAATTTCTTTACAATACAGTAGTTTTCCTATAACCGATTGCAGTTTTTTTTTGTAATGCCCCAGGTTGTCTTTCGACATTCCTGGTGTTCTCTCCTGGCATGGCGTACTTGTAACCCACTTCTGAGGTAGGGGTGCCTGGAAGGCTGGGTTACGTTGCCCCGATGATGATGATGATGGTAGTGGTGCCCAGGAGAGTCCCTAATCACGATAAAAAACCTCACCCAGTAAAACTGTCCCGACCGGGGATCGAACCCAGGCCCGCTGCGTGACAAGGCAGCACGCTACCTCGAGACCACAGCGATTGCAAATTTTACTGCTCCATACATCCCTAGTGTAGCATTGTATGGTGCAAAGACTTGGACGTTAAGAGGAAAAGCGACTGGAAGCTTTTGAAATGTGGATATGGAGAAGGATGGAGCATATAAAAACACGACAGACAAATTAAAAAAAATAAAGATGCGCTAGACAGAGTGGGTGAAGGAAGAACAATGCTGGAACTCGTAAAGAAGAGAAAATGAGTTGAATTGGCCACTGGTTAAGAAGAAACTGCCTGCTGACGGTTGCCCTAGAAGGAATTGTCAACGGAAAGAAGGTTAGAGGCAGAAAAAGACATCAGATGATAGACAATATTAAAATAAATGGTTTGTATGCGGATACAAAAGGAGGCGTGAGTTAAGGAAAGAGTGCAGAATGCTGAATTTGCAGTGAAAGACCTGCTCTTGGGCAGAAAACTATGTATACTCGGACCAACGGATCTGTGCCCCTATAGCACTGGCATCGTTCTTAGAAAAGTACAAGCCTATTCTCACAATATTTCACCGCACTCGCCTCCCTCTACGTCAAAGAATAGCCTAGAATAGGATGTTGCCACACTTCCCCCAGTGTCATGGCCTCTTAAATATTTTGAATAATGCAATGTTGGAATCAATTGACAACAATGAACTGCAGAGAGAATATAAATGCAGGGAGGGGAAAATGATTTTTCCTTCTTATATTTCTATATATTGAATAATGCATGTGGAGTCAAGTTGACA